>VWZT01004300.1:0-22659 GCA_013397055.1 Pachycephala philippinensis | reverse complement strand
TGGAAAATATTTTACTCCATGATTAAAAAGTTTCACTGCATTTGGTATTCCTGACTTTCTGTCAGAAGTAGTTCATATTCTAGAAGATTATAAAGTATTTGTTATAAATATATCATTTATGTAAGAATAAAATAGTATGGACCAGTCTGGAAGTGATGACATTAACAAATATTACTGGTTTGAAATGAGATGATTTCTTAATCTATCTAAGAAAATAACACAATTTTTTTCAACCAAGGACCCAACTTTCCTTCCTCGAATTCCAATTGGAAGTTATTCCTAGAGAACAAGCAAGGATAAAGAAACTCAAGACAGAGACAGACTGACTGCAAACGTCTTGGCTAGGATGATACAACTCCACATTGTGGAATGCAAAACAGAGAGGAAAAAAATTACCTATGTTAAAAGTATGAAAACCAGAACTCCATTATATCTTAATGTCATATTAAGAACTTAGAAAGCAGCAATGCATCCAGTGATGAGGTCACTGATAGACGGAATCCAGGATTTTTATATGTTTAGGATTTTTAGATGGTTTTCAGAAAATATCATAGCATTCCAGATCTTTGATGAGAGGAAAAATGTTCCCAATGTACAGGGCACCTTGAATTGCACTTTCTGGAGCAGTATTAGCACTGCATGAAAACCCAAGTTCATGTTCTCTGGAAGGGGATGGGTTACTGGGATGCATGGTCTCATCATCATTAACCATCACAAAGAAACCACCACAAGTTGCAATTCAGTCCCTAAGATGCTACTGCAAGGATAAGGAACAACTCACTAACAGCATTACTAATGACAGAGATACGCATCAAACCATGCCTTCTGGAGACAAGCGTTCTTACAGCTCTATAAAGCAGAAAATATCTGCAAAATAAAATACTTTGTTTATCTATTGAGAGTGTTGAGAATGGCAGAGTGTAGAAAAGTTCATACTCCAGAGGTAGCCATACCTCAGAAGAAAACACCTCAGGAAGTTAGTCCCTATTATGGATAAAGCCATAAGACGGAGTTTTGTTTAAAAAGGCAGGATAAAGCAGTAGCTCCATAGGATCTGGAAATTAGCACAAAAGCTTGCATCACATGTTTGAGATAAGCTGAGGCCCATCACAAGCAAAAATGCTAAATCAGTAGCATACACAGATTTATGAAAAATTATTCCTAGTCAAGCTATCAACAGAACTATGAGATCTGTAATATATCTTTTAATTATTAAAGGTTACAGGAATTACAAGATAGCAGCAGATGAATACTCCATTTTCTATGAAGTGCACTGAATGCAGGGCAAACCTAAGGTCACAGGCAAAGATGTCTGTATTGCTTATAAAGCCTATCAGCTGGTTGCTCTGGTTGTGTTGTGACCTAACACCACTCTGACCAAGAGTTTCTTATTTTTTCTTTGCACTTCCCTATCATCATTTTTACTTGTGTGCACTGAGTCTTGCTTACAAATTCAGGCAGAGACTCTTTTGATCTTTGAAAGATGTGTAACAAACCTGACTTGCTGAGACAACAGGCCTCCATGCCCCACGGTAGTACACAAATCAGTCACTGTCAGTTGGGAACTTAAGCACAAATTACCATCTAAGGGATGCTTTGTAAGCAAATGAAGGCAGAGTCACAAGACATCCTAGAGTGTCACAGTAGGTACCAAGCATACAGTGAAAGACCTCAGAAAAGAATGCATCAAAGAACAATGTTTTTGTTTCACACTAGCAGAAGAATGAATGACAGAACAAAAAAAGCAGTAAAATATACGGGATGACAATGATCCAAAGCCCATGTACTCAGGCCAGCAGATCTGAGTACAACCTTTGAGAAGTGGGAGAATGCAAAACCCAAACTGCATTGGAACAAAGTGCATGGGTGACGCATGGCAGATTGCCCTGCCGTAGGCAAGGCAAGCAATGAAGAGTTACCAGTGACCTTGTCATATGCAGTTATGTCATGTTATGCCAGGATCTGAACTTAACAAGAATCTCATTGGTCAGTGACACCCAGTGCTTCTGATTTTTCTGAAAGATTTGCAAACATCACATAATAGCAAACAACATCAACAGGAATCCAGAGATGACATTAAATAAAACCGAATCACATAGAGAAGACTAGTACAACCATGATGATGTGAAGGGAGGGGATGGATTCCTGGAACATCTGCACGCTGTCAAAGTGTGTCTCCAGCAGGTCAAGAAGGCTTTCACAGAAAACACAAAATAGTTACTAAAGGAACCTGTACATACAACTCAAATCAAGGGATATGGCCTGGAATTGTTCATTAGTTACTTTCTAAGGTATGAACAGAAGTTCCCTTACAACAAAGCTATTCATGAAGTACATACTGAGCTCATACTGTCTCAGTGGAGAGAAGTTATAAAAAATATGCAATGAAGACTGTTTATATTTTCTGAAAAAAGTATTAAGTTGTGCATTCCCCAAAACCATCATCCTGGAAACACCTCCAATCCAGACTTCTTGCTCACTGTTAGTGCTCAGAGAGGATTTTCCCTGGGTCTGTCAATAATCCTGTTAATAAGACTGTTCTGATGGTCATGTTGGAAGCTAGTACTTTTCCTTCTTCATCCAGAAGTGAAAACAAGTAGCGTGAAAGCATTCCTTATTAAGACAGAGTAAGTTATTATATATGTATTAGAGTTTACGTTACATTGAAGCAGATTTACAGTAACCAAATGAGGAAATCAGTGAAGGGAGTACTGACAGATATAGAGAGATGGCTAAGGAAGCCACTACAAGTTTCCGAAATGTTGGCTGCAGATGTTTGTCTACAAGTAACTATATTCTTTAAGAATCTCTGAATCCTCGATTGGTGAATTAACTGCTCGCAAAAGAAGTAACTATTCTTAGCATGTTGCTCCAGGCAGTGTGAAATGTGCACTAGGGATCTCCAGCAACCCAAACTCAGGCAGGACTTTGGTAACTCTAGTCTTGGGATTAGGAACAATTTAAGGTACCTGACTGCTTCCGTGGGCCTAAGTCACTTACTCAACAGTATATTTGAAGATAGTGGAAAATGCATTTTGACTTATATGCTAGAATTCTGTGCTCAGGCTATTCTTCTGGGACTGAATGGAAGCTGAATTTACAGGGTTAACACTGTCCTTGATTATCTTAATACAAAATTAAACTCTCTTTGTCTTTTTTTCTGAGAGTGACTTCATTCTATACATCACCTTTAGATGTGGGGTTCTTTTTGGTTTTTTTTCTTAGGTTTTTCTAGGTTTTTTGGGAGAGAGAGGGAGGGAAGGAATGGGAGGACAACAGTAGTTCCCTTTCCAAATCATTTTCCAAATACAGGTATTATTTTTCTCTACATAAAATTTTGATAAACTTGTAACATCCGTTTTGCCTGATGCTAAGACAGTCCTTGCTGGTTATGTAAGGGAGAAAATTGAGAATTATTGGATTTGTCTACAGGCGTCTAT
Organism: Pachycephala philippinensis; assembly: GCA_013397055.1. Classification (NCBI taxonomy): domain Eukaryota; kingdom Metazoa; phylum Chordata; class Aves; order Passeriformes; genus Pachycephala; species Pachycephala philippinensis. The sequence goes on along the minus strand of VWZT01004300.1, from coordinate 19,219 downwards.
ACTCTTTCCATGACCTTATGCCTCTTCACTCTGCAGAAGCTCCTGCCTTTGGATAATACAAAGCTTTGGAGAAGGAAAGCAGAAGAAGAGGGAGTCCATCTGCTACTAACACAAACTTCCCCTGAGGACCCCTAATATTTGCAACTGGAAATCCAAAGAAGAGTTAATGCCTGCTTCAAAGCCTGAGGCACAGTAACTTCACTTTCACTCTACCTGGCCACAAACCAGAGCTGCTGGCCTTCTTATTATGTGGCAGCCAGTAAGAACTGGGTCTAAATTGGACCCTAGCTTTCCTCATTCCTGTGAATCAAAGAATCACAAAATACCTACCTATGTCTGGAAACAAACAAAGCATAACCTTCTATTTTTATTGGCATTTGACAACATTATTCCAAAAAACAACTCACACCTCCACAGGCAATGTGATTCCCAGAGAGCTCCATGTCACTGCACTGAAATACCTGATTTACTATACACAGCTATGAGGTAATTAATACATATTTCTTACTTATTATTTTATTATGTGTTTATTTTTGAGAGGCAATAGACTATCTGTAAAGCTCTTTTTTAAGCTGCTTTATATCTTTGACTTGTCTTGAAAATTACCACATTTATTCCGCAGGCAATGGGAATGGGTCTTGTTTAGTTAAAAAAAAAATATGTCCTAGTGTCTCAGGTACCAAATTCCAACTCAGAAACAGCAAAGGAAGTTACTTTTCTCACTTATTTCATTAAGAAGGCAAAAGATATGTATTTTCCAGCCTTGACAAGTTCCTATGAAATCAGATTCTAAAGCCTTAGTCCTTCCATGAATTCCATCCTTTCAGAAGTCTGTGCAGTCACAAAACCTGAGTGAAGTAAACAGGCATCTGCCTATTCATAGTCCAAGTGCAGTGGTTGGTTTATGATCTGTTTTGTTTGTTTCACAGGCATCCTCCACTGTCTGATGGATAGGATATTTGGTCACAAACCAAGGAAATAAACTAGTTAGAACTCAAGCACTGCAAGTTCCTTACTGGTACCCATTGTTGCATTTGCATTGTGGATTTTGGTTTTATGTTTGGTTGGTTGGTTGGGGTGAGGGTTTTTCTTTGTTTTACTTTATTTTTGGGGTGTGTGGTTGTGGATTTGTGGTTTATTTGTATAAACGATTCTCTTAACAAAAGTTTGTGTGCTCTTTTTTTCATTACTTAAATGCAAAACCTTGTTCCCCTAAATAAAGTCCTTTCCTTTTAATGGTAGAGTGGAAGAAAGTGAAACATTTGATTAATATATTCCTTGGCAATTTCCCACCAGCACAACCAGAGATACGATTGTTTTTCATAAGAATCTTTTCCCTCAATAACTCTTAGTAGAGGTTCCCTTTAAACCTGCCATGGCTGCTCCCTGGCAGTCCTCAAGTGCAGTTGGTTTTACCATGCTTCTTTAGGTATGTAAATACAGTTGTTTTAACTACATTTTGCTATATTCCTTAAGGGAAAAAAAAAAAAAAATTAGAAGTTGGCCGCTTTTAAACGTTCTGACAGCGACAATCATCCCATTGACTTCAAAATTTGTATGGATCTAATTCTCTCATTCTCTTTCTATATTTTGTAGTCATCCTAAATTAGTTTTAAAATGAAATAACACCTAAAAATTGTTAAAAGGGGTTTTATTTCCCCCTTTCTTAGGCAATAAACATCTTGAGACTTCACAACAGGTCTCTCATTTGTTTTGTTAAAACACATCTTTATTACCTCTTTTAGCTAACACAAAAAGGTGCAAGCATTTCACTATACTAAAAGCTTTTTGCTGTGCTGAGCTCAGAGGAATAAGCAGACTTGAATCTACCAGTGATGTTCTTAAAAAGTAATTACCAAGGGGCTTTCTGGAAGGATTAGTGCCATTTAGTATGCTGATTAACCCAGCTTTTAAGTAGTGAATTTGTAAAATCAAAAGCACTTAATACCTGAAGTGTGTTTAATTGTACAAACAGAATTGTTTTCAGAAAGGAAAAAAGTGCTCGGTAACACCTTTATTGCCTACCTATTCTGTGCGGCCGAACATTTCATTTAAGCGTTTTCTTATTCTGTCAGTAACAGGAAACAAACATCCCGTGGACTTCAGTGAGGGCGCGGCCGGACTCCTCTGCCCCCGGAGGACAGCACAGGGACCGCGCTCGCTCCCAATGCCCGGGCACCTCTGTGAGAGTAAGAGCTAATCCAGCGGCTCTTGCAGCTCTAATTACTGCTATGCACTGGAAAGGGCTCCTGAAAGCTTCCTATGACCTCTCAGTCAAGGCAACATCGAAAAGCAAATAAATAGCAGATAAATACCTTATAAAAGCCCAGTTAGAATTATTATTCAATGTAACATAGGAGTGCTCTGCCTCTTTCTTAAAAGCAAACATAATTTTCAAAGGCTTCTTAAGTGGCTTGTCACACCCACGTCTTCACATGAACTTAATAAAAGTGCCAAATGTCCCGCAGGGTGAGAGTCCAATCTTTCCCCTTTGCTGCATGGTCAGCTAAAGTAGGGCACTTCCCTCGTCTGTCACTTGTACACCTACTTTTGTCTGAATTTTCTTACATTCTAAGTAGTCTTTATTGCAATCTAATTTCCAAAGTACACTTCACTATATATACGGATTTAACGTGTTGTACAAATAATCTCCAGAAAACACCGTGCTCATGTCTTTTGTGACTTTAGATATAGGAGTAGACTGCTGGAATTAAAAGACCGCTCACACTCTTAAAATTAAACAGCTCTATAATTGTTTGCAGAATGGAGGCCTAAATTACATCTTATCTCTATTTCTAATATCTACAAGTTGCATTTATTATTTGCTGTCCTCTGTTGTGCTTACAGTCTTTACCAACTATAAATATATATAAAACACTTACTTTACCCGTTCTTTAAGGCCACAAACTAAAACAAGGAATACAAGCCTTGGCATCAGAAGCTGGACTTTGATGACCCTTGTGGGTCCCTTCCAGCTCAGGATATTCTGACTCTATGATCCTACAGGACATTTTTCACCAGTGTCTCTCCAGACCCTTCGCTGGTCTTTACTGAAGTTTTCAGCTGAAAATTTGATCTGTGACAGATCAGTTACAAAAACCCCAAAAAAACCAAACTACCACATCAGATTTAGTGATACAGTCTATTCAGCACTCTACTTAATTCACCAGAATGGACCAAATACGTTTCCAAAATAATTTACCAAATTCACAACAGCTGTAGGACTGTGTTAAGGTCACTGGTAGACAATATGAGATAACACTATTATCTGTGGAACAGAACAGCATCTTTCTGATGATGAGAAATGCCTAGCCTCTTCTTTCATGTGGAGAAATGCCAGCCTCTTTTAAACCATGCAATAAAACACCCATTAGCTGCAGTGTTATCCTCCTTACTTGATGGTTTGTTTTTTTTTCTTTATTGTATGTGTGGCAACAACACATATTCCAAGTTTAGCATCGAAGAGACTCAAAGTTGCAGTTGTATAACAATTTGGTGAGTTTGGAAGAGTGAAGCAAAGGTTTCTCATCTGGGAACTTCTAACGCCTCAGCAAGGAGGATGTTTCTATCAACACTGCAAATCACAGAAATCCATGGGGTGCAGCAGGATTTGCAGGTTTTCCTGCCAGGCTGTTGAGCCTGAGGCTGACAGAGATTGTTGAAAGCTGCACTAGCTGTGCTTGGAACCTACTGTACTTGTGACAAAAACACATGCAGTACATGAAGTTAAATATCACGTGCACAGAAAGTTAAAGCACATATAAAATATATTTATGTGTACATATGAACTTACAGGGGCAATATACAAATGGGTGTCTGAGCATTGAAAACAAGAAACTAGGACAAAATCATGCATTAAAGAGCTGTAGCATGCATGCAAAACATTGTGGCTTTAGACAAGTTTTAGACAGCACTAGAAATGGAAGAATTTAAAATACAAGCACTGATGCATGCTGACAGGTTTGTTTTCAACTATTTTTCAAATTTTGAGTCCCTATACGTTACTTACTGGCATCATGAGTGTCTGCCAGGCTTATGAAAATGAGCTTGTTTTTCTTGTACTGCGGGTTCCATGATCATTAATACCACACCTGTGCATTACTGGAGTAAATGGAAGTGCACATTGGAGACAGATCAGGTTTGAATACACAACTGCATTCTGCCAAACTGGACAGCCAGATTTTTAATGCTGTCTTTAGGATCTTATACTAGCTTTGTTTGAGCTACAGATTGATCCATTCTGATCTCGCATAAAACAAAACCAGGGGAGACAACGTTTGAGACAGCAAAGCCTCAAGATCAAAGATGTCTATGGAAAAAATATTTAATTCATTTGAAGAGGCAGACTGAGGTTTTTTAAGTTCAAGGGACTGTTATGTTTCTAGACTCAGACTCAGTGCACAAAGACTGAATTTACCACCACATTAAATGATACTCTGTAGGCCACAATGTATTTGACATGCTCTTTTCAGTAGTAACAACCATTTAAGGTGCATCCAGGATCCCTAATGCCTTGCCACTGGTTCATATTATGGCGGCTGGCATCATTTGTGGGGCCAAATGACAAACCAAACAAATGAACAGAGCCAGGTTAAAAATAACTCTAACAAAAAAGTCATGATCTGGCTTCATCTAAGGCACCACAAGCAGCTGTGCTCACACCATGGAAAGGGTGGTTGGGACAGGTCTGAGCAGGCAGTGTGGTGGATGGGAAAATCTGAAGCCATGGCTGCTTGAGAAAATGGTGTGGGGAACCGTTTGCAGGGATACTTACTGTGTTTGCTCTCCACTACCTCACCCTGCCAACTGGAAAAGTTGTCCATGGGTATGGAAAGGTCCTCAGGCCACAGGCAAAAGGCTGTTCAGACACACCTGCTCTGCTGAGGGAGCAGTGCCAGAGACAGCTTAGAGAAACACGCTCAGAATGCTTGCAGCTATAAGGACTTTCCCCATCGACTGTATTCAGGTCTGCTTTGTTACAAGTCTAACACTCAAATCTAGTTCATGAAGGGGAACTGGTCAGATAGGGTTCTCACCATCCATCCTACTGGACTTACAGTTCTGTGTCCAAACCTCCTTAAATACATGCTCGAGTGCTCTTTGAATTATCATCATTTTTCAATAGTCCATTCCAACCCTAGAGATCAGTGTATGCTCCTAAATAAAGATGACAACAAAGGATTGTTTGCTTTTGCAAAGTAGCTTCTCTGGTAGAATTATTAATTTGTGTGAACTGCTTTTACATATTTTATAATTAATTATACACTTAATTTTATCTGTTTAAGAAAATTAGAGAATGAAGTACTTGGAAAGCAGTAAAATAAGTTCAAGAGATTTAAAATGCAAGAAGTTGGGCAGGTATACCTAAAAATTTTTAACAAAATTCTACCACTTTATATTTAGCTGTTGCCATTTTTTAGACAATCACATTTAGTTTTAACTTTGAATGCTCTCTTCTTGTTGATTTTATTTTAACATCCTTTATGGTTTATTTTGTATGACATGCAGTCATATATATATGAGTAAAAAGAACATTTATTTATAATTTATGATATTAATTTATATACTGAAATATACACAGGGCTAAGTTTCTTGGGTAAATCTCTTTTGATCCTATTTCTAAATAGTATTATTTTACAAATAAGATGCAAGTCCAAGGCTTTAACATTTCCCCAGGAGATTTAGTTTCTGAGGAACACATTGTTCACAGCTGCAGTGAAATATCCATCACTGAAAATTTCAGCACTTTTAATTCAATCTCAGTGACATCAGTGGGATAACTGAAATATTACTCACATGTGATACTTGGTAAGGGCATGTATGATTATATCAAAATTCTAGAAAAGTAATTTTGTGTTTATCATTAGCAGTGTTTTCTAACAAAAAATCAGAACAAAAAATATTACCGTGGTAACATGGTGTATTTGTGGTGGAATTTTTTTTTTCATTATGATTAAAATAAGATGTAATTTTCCCAAAGTTTAAAACGATCAGCAAACCTCTTCCTGTTTATTTTAGTTTATAGCTTCTTTCTTTTAAACCCCCCACAAAATTGGGAAATTCAGACTGTACCAGTAGCTTAGCCAACCTTACGGAGACTTTGCTGATTATAAGTCACTCAAAGGATAACTAAATTATTGAGTGTCTGCAACTCAGTGAAAACCATGGTTTCTTAATCACCACTGCCAGACTTGTGCCCAGCCTGACCGTGTGTGTGGTAGTACTGCTTTAATTTTGACACTGCACATGTGGGCCAAGGTACATAATATCCCACACTGTGGCACTGTGCCTTCTCATCCTCAGATCCTCAGACCTCAGATGTGGTAGGATGCTGACAGCATTGTTGATGTCTTTCTAGAAGATTGCTTTTTCCAATGCTGAGGTCACTACAGTCCGAGGAGAACTGTACACTAAACTATTTGTCTTGTAGCAGTGCTAAAGCATTGCACCCTTTTATCCTATTTATTTCCTCTCCATAAGCTGAACAGCAACAGAGAACACAACTGCAAGGAGAGGTCCTGAACCAGAAGTTCCTTCTTTGGAGATTACAGCACACTACCAGGAAAGTATTTGAAGAATCGACATATGCAACTCTCTGCCCTGTTACATATTTTCTTTGATAGATTGGAGGGCATAGAGAGGTTAGTGAAAGGGAGAAATGAGTGAGAGGAGATGACTAGGCTTCAAACCTGTGAGGGAAAACAACAAAGGAAAAACTTCACAACTGACAACATTCTAGAAATGTATGCTGTGGGTTATCTTAGCTTACCCTAGCAGAAAACTCACTTGACAAAGTTGCTTAGAGTCAAAAGAAGTGCCATGATCATCAGGAAATGGACAAACCTCAGTTTCCCAGTGTTCACTGGCAGCTACCAGGGTATTTGGAAGGTGACATCTCCATTTCAGAGACTTCCCAGACCGTGTTGCCTGAATGTCAGAGATGTACAAGAAGCCACAGAGACTTTTGCTTGTATAAGGTTCCCCAAAAGGATTCATACCAAGATCCCTTGCAGTTTCTCCTGACTCCATATTAACAAGATCAAAGAAAGACTGTGTTGCAGACCACTGTTCACCAATCTGGCCAGCTGGTGCACAGGACTGGTGTTGGTTACAACCCCTGCTGGGATGTAGCTGGCACCCAGCCCATTCAGATCTTCAGGCTGTTTGCTGCTGTCAGATCCAGCCTGCTCTTTGATGCTCCAGCTCGGAAAGTCAGACTTTACTGGCAAACATAGCTATTGCAAGTAACCACTTGAACAGTTGTGGAAGTGGTGCAATGTGTGTTTGGCCAACTTCTTACCAGGATAGCGCTTGCTTATTTTGTTTCCTATAATAATTGGGAAAGCAAGAGGCAGCAGACAGCAGAAGGGGGGGGAGCAAGTCCAGACGACACTACAGTCTGCTATGACTCACTGGTTTCCCAATGATGGCAATGGGAAACTTTGTGCAAAATCTCAAGTGCTATTTGCTCCACTGTGACACTGGGTATTCACTTTGTGAGAGCTGGAAACTCTGTCCTCCTGACCTTGCTACCAGCTTTTTGTAGCCTCCTCCATTCCTCTCCTTTAACATGTGACTTCCAAATGGGATATAGTATTTTATTTCATCTCAGTCCTCACCAGAACATTATTTCTTTGTCTCACACAAAAAAATTCCAACTGATATACCCCAAAATGCTTCCTACATTGTTTTTGTTGACACATACTTACTTAGTTTGTGATGCACTACTAGATCTTTTCCATGCAGTCCTCATTTTGTATTTGCACATGATACTTCACTTATGCACAGCTCTTCCCCTTTGGTTTACTAAGTCTTGTTAAGATTTAACCTGTTAATAAATCCTTAATAGAACTTGTTACATCAGCAGGAAATGAAGTAAACTATTACAAGGGTATAATAAAATTTAAAACTACAATTCATATTTGTGATAAATTTTGCCTACTACTGTTACAATGATAATTAAGTACTGTCATGGGTTGATGCTGGCCAGATGCCAGGCACCCACCAAAGCTACTCACTCACTCCCACCTGTAGCTGGACAGAGGAGAAAAAATATAACAAAGGGTTCATGGATTGAGATAAGGACCATGAGCGATCACTCACCAAATACCATCATGGGCAAAACAGGCTCAAATTAGAGATATGAAGTGAATTTATTACTAACAAAATCAGAGCAGGATAATGACAAGTAAAATAAACCCTTAAAAACACCTTCCCCTCACCCCTCCCTCCTTCCAGCTCCACCTCCTACCCCAGTGGTGCACGGAGACAGGGAATGGGGGTTATGGTCAGTTCACCACCTGAGGCTTNCCACCAGGACCCTGTCTCAGCATGGATCTCCCACAGGATCACAGCCTCCTCTCACACATCCATCCACTCCAGTGTGGGAGTCCTTTATAGGCTACAGGTGGATCTCTGCATCCCCATGGACCTCCATGGGCCATAGGGGCACAGCTGCTTCACCATGGTCATCACCACGGCCTGCAGGGGAATCTTGGCTCCCACATCTGGAGCACCTCCTCCCTCTCCTTCCTCACTGACCTTGGTGTCTGCGGAGTTGTTCTTCTCACATATTTTCACTCCATTTTCTCTGGCTGAAATCAAACTATGCCACAACTTTTTTTATCTTTATTCTTAAATATTTTAGCACAGAGGCACTACCACCATTTCTGATTGGCCCAGCTTTGGCCAGTGGCATGTCCATTTTTGGAGCCACCAGGGACTGGTTCTGCTGGACATGGAAGAAGCTTCTAGCAGCTTCTCACAGAAGCCACCCCTGTAGCCTCCCCACTAGCAAACCCAGGCCACAGGTCCCCATTACAGACGTTTGAGAAATATGCTTCCATATTATTCTATTTAGCTACAATGTGTATGTTTGAAAGCACACACTGAGAATCATCTGAAAAAACAGGGTCTAGACTAAACTAGTTATAAGGCTCTTTTCAGGCAGAAGGAGAAAATCTCCAGAGACTGATTCACTCTAAATGCCTTGATTGTCTATTTTAGAAAGGTAGTAATCACTTCCCGGATGTGTCTTTTTCCACTGACTCCAGAAGAAGCCAAAGCAAATGCTTTACAAGAGATACCAAACTTCCAAATTGCTAAAATTACACAAGATGAGTCCCAGCTGCAGCTCATTCTCCCCCTAGAACAGACAATCAGACATAAATTCTTCAAAGATTTAGGACCTAACTTCCATTCATTTCTCACTGTGAGATTCTTTAAGCAGTTGACTTCAGTGAGAGTTTCACACCGAAAGGTAGTGAATACTTAATATCGGGACTGCAAAACACTGATAAAAATCTTACCAAATCAGCCTGTGACTATTTAAGCAGATACAACCTTTAAGCCCTTTTTCCTGTGGCAAAAATTTCCATCCCCACTGCAGAAAGGAACATACGTTTGAGCTTCAGGTACCATAATCCCCCACTCCAAGGAAGGGGAGGAGGGAAGAGCCAAAGACATTACTGTCTGGAAGAGCCACTGCTAGTTTCAACAGAGCACTCTTTCAGATTCCCTTTTGGACCACTTCTTGATCTTTCTTACCACAAAATGTTTACTTATTTTAAAAGTTTATTTTAAAACCCTCAACAAACTAAAACAACAGGTAGAACACACCTGGCAGGTGTTTTATTACAGTAGCACCATCCTGAAATTACATCTACTTATTTTTATTCAAATTGACAACACTTCAACTTGAGTGTTCCTTAATGACATAAAACTAAGTCTTCCTTTTTCCACTTTGAAGTTACATCATTGTAGATGTTGATTGTTTAATTGTCCTTCCAATCAAGCACTTAACTTCCTACTTAGCCCCACTGCAGGACATGACTTGAAGACATTAACAATCGTCACTAATGTGGATTGCCTTAGGATGTTTTAAGTTTATTTGTAATGGAGGCAAACACTCACTGTTGGGATGAATTCTATAAAAGCTGAACACTTTCTGCCCTAGGCAAAGTTTTCAGAAAGACTTCATATGGTTTTTCTGGTTGTAATCAGTGCATTCAAATTATGCATAATTCGGTTTTCATGGTTTCACTGTTGGATCACATAAAGTCAATTATAATTACTACCAAAAATAAATTTCTGTATGCACCTTGGAATATTCACCATGGAGTTATGAAACACTAGAAGGAGATCCACAATTACTAGGAAATTATTTAAGAGTATTTTATTATTTTCCTCAAACGCAAATGAAATTGCAATGGTTAATCACAGATTTTGGAATAAATGGTCATAAAGTCTTAGTGCTACTATAATCTAAAAGTAGTATCAATTGCTATACCGAATGGGCAGAAGCAAAGGAGGGTGGTAAAGCTCTGCATTTAGAGTAATTTCCGTGAAAAATATTCCGTGATATCGGATGTGATTATTGTTTACATACAAAGAAGGGAAAAGGCTCTTCTGCACACAATACGGAGTTTTTGTGGGACTCTTAAGTAACTTCCAGACAGGTGCCTGAGGCAAAACTCTCTCTTGCCTATTGCAAGGTATTTCATATGGGCAAGCAGCCTCCGCAAAAAAGCATGTCCTGCTCCACTTTTGTTTTATAAGCAGGATTGGTCTCCCTGGATCATCTCTCCCTCCAGTTGTGGTTTTAGAAAAGAAGTTTTGTTAGCCTTTAGATTATTCTTTTTAATGGACTAAATTGGTGAATCTTCAACAGGGAGTAATGATCTTGAGAGCAGGAACTCTTCATTTCCTTCTCGCAGATAGCCCTAAACATCTTCTTTGACAATAAATAAAACGGAATTGTGAAAGTTTAGGAATAAATAGAAGGACATTAATTCTGCCAATGCTCCTACAGAGTAATTTACTGACAGGAAAGTAAATAGATGGGCCATTGGTTTCTATCTCACTCTATCAGAACTGAGATGTGTCAGAGTGTAAGCAATGTTGTCCTGCTTTGCTTCTGCTTTTTGCTGCTGAACACTACCCAGACCACATCATTTACCCATGAAAAGCAGAAAATCTGAAATGAATACCAGACACAGATTTGGACTACAAGGTGATGCAGAAGTACACGGGAAGACTTTTAATTCCTGAGGTGGTCTTGGTGGACAAAATCATTTAGTATTTAGTAGATGTTCAGTCCTTTTGACCTTCTGATATTAATGCTTCAGATTTAACTCCAGGTATCTATATACAACTATATGTAATTGTCTGATGTAATGACTTGAGATTCCTTTGCAAAATGAATAAAAAAACCTGTAATTAGATTAATTGAATTCTTACTAATGTTATAAAAGATGTTCTAATTTGAACTCAGTACAGAAAATGTATAGTATCTTACATTGGTTGTGCTTAATTTAACAATAGGTAAATTATTTTTAATTATCTGCTAAACCCACTCTGATTTAGGGTTGACGTTTTCTGGAAGTAGATTATTTGAAAGCAGTGCCTGATTTCAGTGCATTAATGATATGCAAAAAAATCATACTTAGACAGCTTCTGGGTGTGTCTTTTGCCTGAAGTGAACACATATTTTAAACAACATATGTTTGGACTTGAATCTGTAAACCTGTGTTTATGATTTAAAATAATCAGAGACTGAAAATGACACCATTAGAATCAAGCCATAACATCCCAAACAATGGGCTACAGCTCACTACACAACCTCTGTCCTCCACTCCCAACTCATCCACAGGACTATGCTTGGTAGTGTTGTGGAGGAAATTAATCTTGTTAGGCAAAGAGAGAGCTTGAGGGTCTACTTTTACAAGAATTTTTCTCTGCAGCCATGCTTCCCCCTCCTCAACATCATCCCCTCAGGCTGACCTATATTCAGGCTGTCATGGAAAGGGCCTGCCTTTGCATAACCACCACAAGAAAGGTCTCTTCCTTGTGCAGCTAAACAGAAAACTGGATAAGGAAATTATTCCAACTCAGAATTAAAGTGTGTCTCTGTGTCTGTGTGTGTGTGTGTGTGTGTGTGGTGGTGTGGTAAAAGAGAAAATAAAAGAAGAAAAAACCACACCACCAACATCTGAGTGGGAATTTTCCCCCAGCTAGGGTGACTTCCATTCTAGGTCCTGCGTTGATGGAAAAATCCCTTCCCCAATATGGGTATGTGGCACTGTACCCTATTGGTCCCCTGTTCCTTTGCCCTTCCCTATTCCTCCCTCATTGGTTTATGCCCCATCACTCCACCAACTGGTCCTCCCCTCGGTATAAGTACTGTACCCTCCATTTTGTCCATGCTCTTCGGTCCATGGTGGTCTCCGGGGCATGGTGGTCCTGGGACCATGCCGCCACCAGAATAAAGCCTTGGAACCCCATGCCTGGAGCCCCTCTCGCTCCTTCTCCTCCGCCAGTGCTCCCCTAGAGGGAGCCTGCTCCGTTCCCAGCCTGCGGACCAGAGGACGTCTGCAGGGGGAACGCTGAGCCAGGCTCCCCGGGGATGATCTACTTGTTGCCTACTGCAACATGTGTGTGTGCCTGTACTGTTATTATTTTTAAGGGGTTTCAGTCAAATCAGTCCCCTAATCCTGGTGAATCCGCAGTTACGCTAATGCCAATGCCAAACAATGGTCACCAGAAGTTCCTTGCTACATGTGGAAATAACAGGATAGAGGAATGGGAGACCTCTTTTTCGATACAAGCTTACTTTTAAGGTTCTAAGATATAGTCCAGCCACACCTGTGAAGGAGGGACTTGTATTTGCTTATGTACAGTCACAGTGCACCCCAACCTAAAACCAATGATGAAGAGATGCCTGGAACTGAGGGTTGCTAGAGCTTGCAGTGCTCATAGGAGGTGCAGAATTGGTCCCTGAGTATTCTGAAGAGAGCAAATCTCCCTGTGGGAAGAAAGACTTTCTGTCATGGACTCTGAAGTACAGCATCTAAGCATTGTAGGATTCATAATATTGATTATTTTGAGAAAAGAAGCTGCAAAGACAAATGGACGAATTTTCTGAATTGATTTACCTTGCTTAATTTAAAACCGCTTCATATATTACTAGCACTAAATATGCATTAGGTTTTTCTAAGGACACAGTATTCCCTGACTGCATGAGTGGTTTTCAAAATTGCAAAACCAGAAGTTCCTGCCCTTTTCATCTTTTTTTTTCTGATTTTGTTTCTCAGATTCTGTCTTGTTCCATAGTTCATATATGCACCATATATACCATTGACTGCTATGATAAAATATATTCAAAATTCTTTGTTTCTAATTTTTTTTCCTTGGATGTTAAAACTGACAGCTTAATGACTCTTGTCACCTACTAGTGAATCACCACCCTTACTAACACTCAAGGTAAGAGAAGCTCACTTTTCCCAGAAAAGTGAGGCCCTTTGCTGTGCACTCTGGGAACCATAATACAAGGCTTAGTTACTATAAATCTATTTTAATTTTAGTAGATTGTTCAATAATTACCTGGAGCAACATAAAGATCTTTCTCTTGACTTTTTGATTACTTCGCAAAATTAGCAAGTATAACATATCTTACCTATATATGAACACAACACGTTCAAGTGTCTCTATACCTTGGCATTACGGTGTGAAACAATTGGACAACTAGAAAAAATGCTGGAACTTGAAAAAGGAAGCTTTCCCGCTAACTTTGATGGGAACAGGTACTGACTAATGATGGATAGCTTCAAAAATGCAAATTTGGCACTGTCCTGCTGGCTGTTCAGAACAGCTCAGTGTTTCAGAGGCTTTGTTCATCTAATGTCACCCTAATGTTTTCCAAAGGAAGACTGGAAAAGAAACTACAATACTGACATGCCAATGGTACTGGGACAGTTTTCATTTACTTTAAATAAAAAAGAATAACTTGTAATGACATACTAAGTAATTTCTATCTTGTATTTTGTTTCTTTGCTTGCTTGCTTGCTTGCTTTTATATGTAGAAAAAAGCATGTTCCTGTAGTGTTTGTTTGTTTTCCCATGGTAACTTCTTTAAGGAACATCAGTGGTCAATGGAGCACAAGCTGACAAAACATTGCATAGCTCTGCACACCCTATGCACCTGAAACAGTCATGTTGACAGAGGCACATGAATGTAGTTAGGACTTGTCAGTCTGGCTTGCAAATTCATGATTCCTGACTAAAATGTAGTTTTGTTTCTTTAACAAAAATCCCAAAAATTTCCATGAGATACACATGGAAAAAATAAAAACTGGGACAAAGTTTCAGCCTTACAGATCTTGATACTGGAGCTGTCAAACTTTTAGAGGCTCCAGGTTCACAGTGTCTAAGATGTCTACAATCTTTCAGGTGAACATATAAAGGTGGGAGGGAAAGCCGTGTTTGTGAGCAATTTCATGGCTGCTGCTGCAGAGTAGGGGGGTGTTAAGCCTTCAGTAATTGAATCCATTGCAGGGTCTGGGCTTACATATGGAACTTGAACAATAGGTATTTACTTAAATTACACAGATTACCTCAGAGATGTGGAATCTGTATGCTCCGCCCACTTCCTTGAACCTTTGGAGCTGGGATCCTGTGGGGAACATAATGGGCTTAATTACGGTGTCTGGATGTTATAAACAAGTTATTGAGAGTTGGCTTTCGCCATATCTTGTATGGGTTATGAGTTATATTATGAGTTATAATATTAAATATTATGATATTTTCCTTGGGAAATATTAGGATAATATTACATGTTAAAATGCTCAATGTTGTTAAAATGGTCTGGTTGTAAGGTTGGTTTTTATAAGGGTTGTATTATTTGTGTGTTGTAATGTCAGTTTTGTAAGTTTGCAATGGGACGGGCTGTTGCCAGCCAAACTTCGAAGACACGACCACAACAGGAGTGGGATTCCATGCAATCAGGACCCCGACGACCACAGCAACGGAATTGCGCCGACGCCTAAAAGAGTGACATGGGGTGAGGCTATGCAAAACTGTAAATAAATAGGCATCAGGCTGATGCAATCATAGGGGTATGAAGGGCAAGACCACCATTTTGTGATCGAGCTTCTGGCATAGTGTCACGCTCCCAGCGCTGTCCCTTTTGCTTTGTCGATTTTTTATAGTTCTCAATAAATTTTTAATAACTCATTTCCATATTGGATCTGGGTCATTTATAACAATTTTGGGACTCATCTGGGAGTCTCACTGCTCAGAATTCAGAGTTTTCAAAAAGGAATTAAAAGGATTATTGGATGACCCTATCGGTTTGTCTGAACAGGTAGATCAGTTTCTAGGACCAAACACCTATACTTGGGATGAAATGCAGTCCATGCTAGGCATATCATTTACCCAAGAGGAAAAACAGATGATCAAGGTAGCAGGTATGAGAATCTGGGATAGGGAGCACCAAAACAGGCAACAAAATGAGGAGGAGAAAATGCCAATCCAATGTCCTCCCTGGAATCATAACAACGAAGAGGGAAGACGAAACATGGAGGGTTATAGGGCTTTGATAACTAGGGGAATAAAAGAGGCTGCCCCACGAAATCAGGACATTAGTAAAGCCTTTGATGAACAACAAGGGAAAGAGGAAACCCCCATGGAATGGTTAGTAAGGCTCAGGAGGAATATGAGGCTATACACCAGCATAGACCTGGAGACAGTGGCCGGTCAGGCACTATTAAAAGTCAACTTTGTCATGCATGCCTGGCCAGATATCTGAAGAAAGTTACAAAAGCTCAAGGATTGGCAGGAACAAGGATTAAATGAACTATTGAGGGAGGCTCAAAAAGTCTCTGTTTGAAAGGAGGAGGAGAAAATAAAGACAAAAGCCAAAGTTATGGTAGCAGCTGTGAGAGAAGGGAATCAACTTATGAGAAGTGGAACCCCTTGACAGGAGAGGGGGTGGCAACAAAAGACACACAGGAATGGTAACAAACAGGGTGAAGTGAGAACAAAACACCAAAATCAAGGTCCCATATGTTTTTATTGTAAAGGGAAGGGACATCTAAGAAGGGATTGTCCTCGGAGGAGTCAAGATCTGGAGGTTTTTAGGGAAGTATAGAAAGGGGAAGGCTTTCGAGTGCTTATTATTATTAAACAAGTGATTTTTAAGGGGAAACCACAGAACAGGAATGGGAGATATATTATTAGTAGCAGGGGCAGGATGTAATCTCCTTGGGAGAGATTTGCAAGTACAATCAGGAATTGGGGTACTGTCAAAAGAAAAGGAAATGGTAGTTAAATTTTCAAATTAAAAAGGGGTGATGAAAATTGGATAAACCTAATTGTATGGGCAGGACCAGAGAATCAGAATAAATTAGACATGATGCCCAATACGATTAAAGTAACTGATGAAAGTCGCCCAGTCCGAGTTCATCAATACCTTGTTTTCTCGGAAGGGTGTAAGGGATTACAACCTGTTATCAATTCTTTGATTGAAAGTGGAACTCTTGAGCTGAGTATGTCATAACACACCTATTTTACCCGTTCAGAAAATCAGATGGTACTTATGGATTGGTACAAGACTTAAGAGAATTAAATAAGAGGACTTTTGACCGATATTCCATGGTCACTAATTCATATATCCCCTTAAAAATCTTGTAATGAACAACCATTAATACCGCAATGAGAAGGTCCCTTCCAGGTGGTAATAACAGAGACAGCTGTCAGGACTGCCGAGCGAGGGTGGACCCACGCTAACAGGATCAGAGGATCAGTAGAGGAATCCTGCCAGTGGACTGTGACATTATCATCGGGACCATTGAGGACAACCCTAAAGCAGGACACTAACCTCCGGTGTGGCAAGTAGACTGCCCTCCCATTAAAGAGACTAGGGAAGTTCCTTACAGACTATATTGGTGGTTTGAGATATCCAAAGAAAAACTGTATGAGTCCTGACATCATCCCTGGGATAGTTTGACCTCTCCACAAACAGGGGGGTCTGGGTTACTGGGTTATATCAATTACAGCCTTTGGTGATACCAAAAAAAAAAAAAAACAACAAGAAAGCCTTGCATGGCCCTTTGAAATCCATGAGGTTCTCTCTAGCTACATACCCTGTCTGAGGTATCCCAGGTATCTAATTGGACTCAAGAGTTAATGTAAATCGGGACAATGATTCTTCCAACAGATCATTTCATTGTAAATAGTGTGGGCTCCCAGAACAGTGCTTGCAACTTTGTGCTGTGAGTTTGAACTATTGGTGCCAGAAAAATCAAGAATTAACTGAAACTGAATGGAAAGACAACATCAAAAAGAGTCAAAATCCGTACTTCCAATGCCGGCAGGAACTCTGCACGATGTGGATCTGAGCCTACAGGACCACAGGGCAAGACCAGGTGGAGATCCCTACTCACCACATAAGGAGACAGCTATGGGCGGCAACCCCATAGGCTGTGACTGTGGGATTAGGAGTCCTACTGGACCTCTGGTGCTTATTCTACTTATTTGCTCAGAGGCTCAAGCGGACTCCTGCTGGAAATGTTACCAAAACCTATATTATGGAAATACCCAGGGTTCTTACCTGGTGGCACACACTCATGTTAATAATGTTTGTTGTGACTCGAAGAAGCTGGAAACTTGCAGCACTCAGGGACAAACCTGCTGGGTAGCGAAAAACTTAGGATCTGGGGGAATAAGAGGATTGGGATGCCCCCGGGGGTGAAGGATGGATTTGTTTTACTAAAAATGGACATTGGGATATCTCAGATGGAGGTGGAGTACAAGATCTGGTAAAGCAAGAAATAATACAGAATACCACCAAGAAACTAGTGAGCCCACTCGTATCCACTCAGGTACAGAAACCAGACATATACACAAGCATGCAAGAAACATTGAAAGATGAAATAGAGCTACCCAAGTGAGGACAGAACTTATTTGTGGACCTGGGGGAACGAATAGGTCGGGAATTCAACCTCACTAAGTGTTGGGTATGCAGAGGACCATTGATGACTGACGAATGGCCATGGAAGGGAGTGAGCTTAGGTCCTGTGGAGTTAACGAAATGGAATCAAACTGAGGGACAAAGGACCAACAGACCTGAGGGATGCGTACTAAGTTCCGAAACTATAGGAGAGGAATGCATCTGGAGGACTGGGAGGGTCTTCTCTAAGAAAGTAGGGAAAACCCCTTATAAAAGGTATAAGGCAACCAACGGAACAAATACCTGGTGGACCCCCACAGCTCCCCAGAAATTGTGGAAAATAAATAATGATTCACAGTGTCACTATGACAGGGAGGAAGCTCTCTTCCAGTGTAATGTACATTCTTCCTCTGAAAAGATCAACCCATATGAGGATATCCCAGAAATAGCTCCATCTTGGTCAGATAGAGGAAACATCTCTAAGACACGGATGGCCCCAAATGGACTATTTTGGATTTGTGGGAAGAGAGCTTACACAAATTTACCCCCGGCATGGAAAGGGAGCTGTACTCTAGGGCTAATCCAACCTGGCTTCTTCCTGATACCTTTGCAAAAGGGAGATGAACTAGGGGTACCAGTATATGAAAACTTGAAAAGATCTTGAAGCGATCAGATTGGAGGTACCCAAATTTGGGGAAAGGATGAGTGGCCCCCAAAAAGGATCCTAGAGACTTACAGACCAGCCATCTGGGCTTAAGACAGCAGCTGGGGTTATTGGACTCCCATATACATGCTGAACAGGATAATACGATTGCAGGCTGTAGTTGAAATAATAACTAATAAAACTGCCTCAGCCTTGGAGCTAATAAAAAAACAACAAAGTCAAACTAGGGCAGCAATTTACCAAAACAGATTGGCCTTAGACTATCTATTGGCCGAGGAAGGAGGGGTGTGTGGAAAATTCAGTATGTCAGATTGTTGCTTGCAAATAGATAATAATGGAGAGGCAGTGACTGACTTAGCAAGAGAAATAAGAAAGATTGCACACATACCTGCTCAGAAGTGGGAATCCATTTTAAACCATGATTGGTGGGATGATTTATTTGGAAGAGCTTGGTGGAAAAGATTAGGATTTATAATATTACGCTCCTTGGCGGTACTCCTATTTCTCCTGTGCCTTATACCTTGTTTTATTAGACTGATAACCAGTGTGGTACAAAACATGCATTTGGTAACTATACCCACAGGCCCAAAACAGTTTGTTGGGCCTCCCCAAAGGATCATGGTTTTAAAAGAAACTACGAAATAGGAGACCCACTCGAAGAAAAAGAACTGATATACAAAAGGTATGAATCAATAACATAAATAAAGAATCCAACATGCAGCTCAAGCCAAATATAGTTTCAAGAATAAGAGGGGGGATTGTTCTAAACAAGTTATTGAGAGTTGGCTTTTGCTGTATCTTGTATGGATTATGAGTTATATTATGAGTTA
>VWZT01004294.1:454543-474207 GCA_013397055.1 Pachycephala philippinensis | reverse complement strand
TGGAGAAAGAAAGGAGCTGCTGCCCGTGGGGACCCAAAATTCGGATGGAAAAAGAAAGGAGCTGCTGCCCATGGGGACCCAAAATTCGGATGGAAAAAGAAAGGAGCTGCTGCCCGTGGGGACCCAAAATTCGGATGGAAAAAGAAAGGAGCTGCTGCCCAGCCTCAGCCCCAGGGACTGGTGCCACCACGGTGCCACCACAGCCAGGCCCTGCCAGCCCCTTTCCCCCAAAAAATCAAAGGAACACTTGCACTTTAATCCATCCCAGGGAAAAAGAGAGCCTCAGAAGGAAGCACTTGAGTGAAGGAGGCAGGTGCTGCTGAGAAATTAGCTCCATTCATCATTTTCCTTTTCTACCCTTTACAGTTTTATGATGGATTAAACCTCTCCCGAGACTGATGGGCTGAGTGAGGCCTCCTCAGCTTTTTTAGCTGCTTTCAGCAGCATTTGAGAACCACTCCAGAGCCCAGGTAGGAGTCAACTTTAAGGAAGTTTTTCCTCTTTTAAGGAAAAAATTCTATTTCTTTTGACTTCGTGATGTGCCAGTAGAATCCTTAATATTCCAATAAAAGCCCAACTGACTGCCTCCTGCTGCCAGTGGATTCCTGAGCCCCTGGGGATGTGCAGGGGAGGTTTTGCTCTCATCTGCCACCCTGAACCTTGCATTCATTAGCACAGGCTCGTGGCACACTTGACACCTTCACAGGTCTGCCTGGGTTCTGTTTTTGAGGTTTTTTTGCAGGATTAACTCCTCCTGTCCCCGAGTGACAGCAGCAGAATTGTCACAGCAGAGCCTCTGCCCACCACCAACCCCTGCAGGGCAGCAGTGACCTCCCCAGACCTCTGCACAATGAGCACCAAAATCCCACCAATATTATAAATAAAAAGCAGGTGACAAGCAGTGAGTGTTGAAGACTCTGCCATATTCTTTGCTGGGTGTTTTTATCAATAATTAACTGTGGTTTTTATAAGAATCATTCAACTACAGAGCTGCTCATACAGAGCAGCAGGGACGAGTTATCTTTTTTCTCTTTTTCCAGCAGCTCATATTTAATACTTTTAGAATCTCCATCATTCACCACGTTTGAATTTCACACATTTACAAGGCTCATTTAAAAAAAAAACCTCATTTTCATCCACCTGTGCTCTTTGTAAATGAGCACATTTTGCCCAGAAATTCCATTTAATATTCATTAGCTCCCTCTCAGTGAGGTTTGTTAAAAATAAACGGGACCTGTCAGCTTGGAGAGCTGACAACTCTAAACCAGGGAACAGCCTCACTCAACATCCTTTCTTTCAGTTCCCTCTCTGCCTGAGAATATTCCCAAAATCCAAATGAACCCCAGAAAGTCAGAAATTTTCCCACTTTCCATCAGCCTGGAAGTGCCCAAGGCCAGGCTGGACAGGGCTCGGAGCAATTTGGGATAGGGGAAGGTGTCCCTAAGGCAGAACTGGATGATCTTTAAGGTCCTTTCCACATGATTGGCAAAGTTCTGGTAAAAACCACCCAAAATTTGGGTGTAACTTCCCAGTGAGTGATTTTGGAGTTTGATCATCACTCCTTCCTGCCAAATCAGCTACTGGAGAAACCCAAAAATTAAATTTATAGGAGAAGGGCTAGTTTGAAATGAAGTAACTGTTAAGTAGAGACTAAGCTTGGCCTAAAAATGAAAATCCCTCTGAGCCAGTGAGGCTTTCCATGGTGCTTGAGGCTGCAGATCCAGGCTGCTGGGGGGTTAAACACCTGCAAATGGGTGCTGACCTGTGGAATTTTGTGAAAGAAGACAAGAAATTCCAGCCTCATTTAGGTTCCTCTTGGATTTCACATCCATTACCCAAGGTGCTGCTCATATATTGCATTAATATAATGGAAAAAACACGGATTTGCATCAATAATTGACAGAGTTACAATAATAAAAATGCAGTGTTTCACACAGAGCTGGAAGTTCTTACACGTTTCTTACACAGAGGGCTCACACAAAAAAGAAAAAAAGCCCCACTCATTAATTCTGCAAGTTGCTTAATATAAATCTGAATGAACTATTTCTGGGCCTGGCTTATTAGAAATAGCCACGGGTTTTATGACCAATCAATTACAGATTTGTGGCATGGAGACAGGATTCAGAGGCAGGATTCCCTCAGGATTTCCTCCTAAAAGTCTGTCCCAGGGAGTGCAGAGCAGCCTCCAGCTCCTGGGAATTTATGCCCATCATTCCTAATCTTCAGTTTTTGCTGACAATTATTAGGAATTAAAAGGTTTCTTATTTCCACCTCCACACCCAGGAGAGTGGCACATGGAAATTCTCAGGTGAATGTGAAGTGTGCACATCATTCCAGAGCAGGAGGGAAAATCTGCATTCTTTTAACAGCAGTGATTTCAGCAGAGGTTTCACACCGTGTCCCTGCTGTCCTTCACATCCTGCCTTCCCACAGAGGCAAAATCCCAGGAAATGGGAACCCCCAAGTGCTTTCTGAATTCCCACATCCTCTGGGATGGCTCTCACTGTAAATATGAAGAGCAGGAGCCACTGGAAGGTATTTCAGATTTGATTTTAAAGGGCTGAGGAGAGGCCAAATGCTTTAAAAATAGTAATTTTCCACTCACTTAGCAAGATGTTTGCTACAAAGAGCATTTACTCTGCCTCCACCGAATGAAAGCACACACAAATGGGTTTTAACATTTTTAACAGTTTTAAAACACTAAGGTTTTAACCTTAAGAGTTAAAAAAATTTCAATTTTCAGGCCAACCAACACACAGCACTTCAGATTTTATTCTTGATATTACAACAAACAGAAGTTTGAGAGAACCTCGTGCCTTACCTTGTGGTAGCATCTGAAGTAAGCAGCTCGTTCATCTGAGAACTTCTCCAGCCTCTTTGGCCCTTTGCTTGAAGCTTTTTTGAACACTAACCAGCATCTCTGGTAAATCTAGAGACATAAAAAAACAAACTTGGCATCTTCACTGACCTCAACATCACCAATACCCACAGAGGGGTTAAATCCTAAATCTGCTGGGGACTCTCAG
Source organism: Pachycephala philippinensis (assembly GCA_013397055.1). Lineage (NCBI taxonomy): Eukaryota > Metazoa > Chordata > Aves > Passeriformes > Pachycephala > Pachycephala philippinensis. Next base: position 471,181 of record VWZT01004294.1, on the reverse strand, counting down.
AGGTTTGGGGAGAACACAAACCCAAGCTGCTGGGGAGCTACATCCTATTTCTTTGGATCCAGCCAGCAATTCCTGTGAGAGGAGACACTCTGTGTAATAAGGGTAACACAAGGCAGCAGGAACAGAATTACTGACAACAAAAAACCAGATTATTTAACTGCAGAACCCAGGACCACTCTGTCATTTTGCTCCCAGGGTCTCGTTGAATTTAAATTCAAGTCATTTGGGGCAGATTTTGTGCAGAGTGGTTTTAAAAACACCTTTCCAAGCACAGCACGGAGCCAATTCATCTCTCCAGCTCCTGCCACCATTCCTTGCAACCTTAATTCCCTAAACCAAGCCACCCCTAAATTCTGGTGCCCCAGCCACCCCTAAATTCTGGTGCCCCCTGTGCCATGCTCCTGAATTCAGAGGCACAGCTCTCAGCTGAGCTCTCTGCCTGCAGAGAAGGCAGGAATTACCAGCCTTGCCAACTGTTCCCAGCCCACACTTCATCAGCAATTCCAAACTAACACCTGGTAGCTTCGAAATAAATCAAAACTGCCACCAAAATTAGTGTGATTTCAGAAGCAAAAAAATTTAAAAAAAAAAAATAATGAGAGCAGCCGTCAGCAAGGCATTCACAGCTCAAATTCAGGAGTGAGCAGTGATGGGACCCACCACAGCATCTCACTGCCCCTCTGAGCAAAACAACTCCATCCTCTGACACTGGTGGGTCAAAAAACTCTTATGTCCACGAAAAGTAGCTATAACTCCATTTCTCTACCCAAAAAAGGGTTGTTCACTGTGCTTCTTTCACCAATTTTTAGCTGTTTCTCCCAGCTTTAGCATTTTTCCCACCCCACCTCACACCCCTGGCCCCCGTGGCTGCAGGAGCTTTTAGCACGAGCCAGGCTGCTCCCATGCCAGGCACCAGCTCAAATGATCAGGATTTTTTTCCCATTTTCCAGCTTTTTGGCCACTCAACGTGCTCTGTTTAATGCAAGGGTTTGAATGGAATTGTTCAGAAATCACTGACCACGACAGCAGCTCACACCAAAGCCAGTAAGAATGGAACAGAATATTGCCCGTGATAAGAAACAAAGTATTTTCATTTAGAAGTTCAAATCTGCATTTCTTTGCCCCAGCCCTCACTATTTTTGCTCAGGAAGCACGCTAAAAAAGCCATCTGAAAATGGCCAAATATGTAGAAATTGGAGGGGGGAAGGTTGTTTCTCCGATCTTGAGGCAGAAGGGTTAAAAGTGGCTGTTTTAAAAACTAAAATATGTGGCTTCCACCACACTGCAGGAAAGCAGAGCTATTTTACTACCAAAACAAACAATCCCACCCTTGTTTGTTTGTTATTTCAGAGTGGTCTGGAGGTCACGAACAGCAGCACAAAGTCTCAGCTGGCAAATTCCTCCTCTGAGAATGAGCAAACCTTCAGGGGAAGCTGCCCTGCTTTATTCCTCTGTTGTGTTTTTCTGCACTTTGCCCCAAAACAAAGAATTCCAATGAGCTGCATTTCCAGGGACACTGAACCTGCTGTCAGATAAACACAAACTCTGCTTTTTTTTCAAAGCAGGAGCTGTGAGTTCTCTCCTGCAGCTTGGGATGCCTTCCAGAAACCCTGGGATATTGCCAGGAATTTGCCTTTTGTGCCTCTGGTAACCTCTAGAAACAGATAAAACAGTAAACAGCAAAATTCTCGAGAAATTCCTCAGTCTCTTCTGAAATTTGCTTTTTTTTTCCTTTTGGAGGAAAAAAAAATGCTGCCACTTTACCCAAGGCTGGTAGGAAGCTCACACCCTGAAGGCTGCAGATGGAAAATTATTTGAGTGTTTTGTTGGACTTTGGTGGGGCTGGAATTCCAGGTCCAAGGTCCTTCCAAAGGGAGTTCTTCCCACAGGCAAGCAGCCAGGGTTTGGATCTTCATTATTCCATTAAAAAAAAATGCTTTAATTTGTCACTTCCGAGTCAAAAGGTGGGAAATGAGCCCTGAAATCATTTTCAGTTCGAAGGCAATTTGTGAGTGGATGGGATCTAGAATTTTGCTGTGCTTCTAGAGAAATGAATCCGTGCCAAGAGAGGCAGATTGCAGCTCCTTTGTTCCATCCCTCCCCTCCCCAGACGTGTCTGAGGCAGCACATCCCCATCAGGAATCTGCTCCCCATGGAAAGCTGGAGAGCTGCTTTCCAGTGAAGAGCTCTGGACACCAACAGGTCTGGTTTATCTCTCCTCTCCCTGGGACTGTGTGACCCTAGAAAAGACCCCACAACCTCTCCAGGAGTTCACAAACTATTTAATTGGAATTATTTTCTCCATAAAATTACGGCTTGCCTCTCCTTTTCCCACCTGTGCCCACTTCCCCCCGCACATGACAGCTTGTTCAGCCCTACTCCATCCCGAAAAGCCACAAAGTTCACTGGCAGCTTGTTCAACCCTATTTCATCCTGAAAAGGTCCAAAGTTCAGTGGCAGCTTGTTCAGCCCTATTCCACCCTGAAAAGCCCCAAAGTTCACTGGCAGCTTGTTCAGCCCTATTCCATCCTGAAAAGCCACAAAGTTCAACCCTATTCCATCCTGAAAAGCCCCAAAGTTCAGCCCTATTCCATCCTGAAAAGCCACAAAGTTCACTAACAGCTTGTTCAGCCCTATTCCATCCTGAAAAGCCACAAAGTTCAGCCCTATTCCATCCTGAAAAGCCACAAAAGTTCCCTGGCAGCTTGTTCAGCCCTATTCCATCCTGAAAAGCCATGAAATAAGCACGGAACAATCACAACTAGCTGGATCACTGGGAAGAACCCCACGGCTGTGAGCTGGTTTGGGCTCAGCAGCACTGAGATGATCCTGCAGCGTGCCTCAGTGGCTGTGTGCAAGCAGCAGCCGAGTTGCCCACGTGCTGTCTGCAGAGCCACCCCTGCTCCTGGCAAGGAGACAATTTCCCTGTCCCAGAATATCCATCCCATGTGCTCTGAGTAAGCCACATTCCCTGCCATCAGCCCCTAATGACTGCATCACTCAAGGCTGGTTTGCACCCAGCTATTTCCTTCTCCCGGGCACTAAAGAAAATAATCTCGATTTTTCCTTCCCCCCCGAGAACGCATTTGGGGAAGGATAAACCTCACTCCTTCTCCTCATTCATGCATCTCCAGCAACAATATTTCACATGAGAGTCATCCACAGCTGCTAACAGGGAGTGAGGCTGGGATCCTGTCTCTGATTGCATTCAGAATGCATGATATTGCTCACGATTGCAAAGGTTTTTTCATCGAGTTACAAAGCCCAGCTTTGGCCCTGGCCAGGACTGGCAGCAAGGCCAGGGCACAGGGAAATGCCTGGCACAGCTTCAGGGATCTGTGCACCTTCACCTCGTGTTAATGCAAGTCACAACAGATCCCTACTGCTCTGAAACACCAGGCATTTCAATCAGCCTTTTCTCTTCAAAAACTCTCCCCTCCCCATCACTGGTGCTGCCAAAGAGGTAAAGCTGACAGAGCCCACCCTACCACGAATTTTGTCTGAAGTAAGAGAGTTTAATGGAAGATTGAACAACTTTTATATGTTAATACACTAAAGTGTGTTGAATGGCATAAAATGATTGGTCACTGGGACACCCACCCCTTGGGGTGATTGCTCCAGCTCTGAGACATCCCTTTCTGGATGTTTTTCTGGTTGAAGCCACAACAATCCTTGAGAAGTAGGTGCAGGTGCAGAGATTTACAAAACTATAACATTGTTTTAAATCCTTCACATGAGAAAGAGAATCTTCACAAAGTACTGCAAGGGCTAAAGAAATTCCCAGCCTGAGGGCTTTTTTCATACCCATACCTCCCGACTGGAATTACATCAGCCAGAAGTGGGATTTGTGTTAATGGTTCAGCCTCAAAGCCATTCCTCCAACCTCAGCTTCAAACACCCGAGAGCTGGATGTGAGCCCACAGACGCACTCCCACTCGACACAGCAATCAGAAGGCAGATTTGTTCTACATCTTCATTCATTTGGGGTTTTTTGCTCCTTCAGGACTACACGGGATTGATTCCACAGAGAAGATTCACTGCCAAACCCCCCTGAGCAGCTGGAATTCTGTGACACATTGTCTGGGAGCTGGGGAGCATCACCTGAGCACAGAGAGCAAAGGAGCTCACCCAGCACCTCCTGAGAGCCCAGGGGGGATTCTCTGCTTTGCTGGGTGCCCACTTATGGATATGAAAAAAGGCCTCAGCAGGAAATTTCTTTAGCCTTTGCAGCACTTTGTGAAAGTTCTCTCTTTCCCATGTGAAGAATTTACAACAATGTTATAGTTATGTAAATTTCTGCACCTGCAGTTGCTTCTCAAGGACTGTTTTGGTTTTAACCAGAAAAACATCCAGAAACGGATGTCTCAGAACTGGAGCAATCACCCCAAGGGGTGGGTGTCCGAGGGACCAATCATTTTATGCCATTCAACACACTTTCACCTATTAACATATAAAAGTTATTCAATCTTTCATTAAACTCTCTTACTTTGGGTCATTTCGTAGTAGCGTGGACTTTGTCGTTCTACCTATTTGGGGAGCTACAGCGACATCCACACTGTGCTCTGGGACAGGGAAACACAAGTGACAGATTTTGCTCCGAAATGGCTCAGACAGAGGGGGAAATGCTCCCCCAAAGTGCTGCTGGCACACCCCAGAGACAACGGGCTCAGGGAAGGGCAGGGAGCTGTGTGCTGAGATATTCCAGCCTGGTGGAGGATTGGATGGTAAAACAACTTTCACGGGACACTGGGAGCTTCCAAGAGCCTTTCCAGTGAATCACTGCATGTGTCAATAAAGCAGCAATGTCCCCTCAAAGGGCTGATGGAGCCAGCAGCTGCAGTTCTGGGGTTCAGAGGCACCTGAGTTACAGATCCTGCCCAGGTGATGAAGCACTGCACCATGAAACCCCTCTGGCACATGCTCTCTGGAGGGCTTTGTGCTTCAGGCAGGGCAGGGGAGCCACCTGAGGCAGCACTGAGGGCCTCAAGGGACAGGGACACCCAGGAGGGTGGCACCCGGAGCTGGACAGTGAGAGCTGATAACAGAAAATGTCTTTAAGCGGGCAGGGCTGGGGTTTAGAGCCTGCTTATCCCACAGGAATATCACAAGTGCTCTGTAAAGGAGTAATTTCTCTCCCTCCTCTACTCACTGCACGCTGGGAGGTGCTGCTTAAATGCAGCCTAAAAGACATTAAAAGCAAGGCTTGAGTCTGCCCTCCCTGCAAAAGTGATCAGTTGGACGTGGTATCATTAAAAGGAGCGTTATCTGAAATATCCTTCCACTTTTTTATGGACCTACAGCCATCAAAGGATAGGTCTGCTGGCCTGTTGGGGTTTTTTATAAATCTTCCCAGACAAGGTTATAATTCAGGGCTGCTTAAGGCCATTAGGGGAGAGAAGAGCCATTCCAAAGGAAGAGCCAAGAAGCATTTCCAGCAGAAACCCTCCCTTGCCAGTGACAGCCGAAAAAAACCAGCCAGGCTGGAGCTAAGGATCAGATTTGGCTCCTTGAACATCTGCTAAGCTTTGTACACGGGCACAGTTAATTCTGGGTGTGAAACCGGATAGCAGAGAATCAGCCTGGGGCTGTAACTAGGGAGAAAAAATAGTGAGGCTCCACTGGAGGCTAAAGTCAGGCTCAGCTCGTGCTGGCAGCAGCTGGATTTGCAGCTGGATGTGCTGCCCTGCCTGGCCACAATCCCGGGAATCAGCACCCTTTGGGATTAGGGAGCTGCAGAACAGTTCACAGTCAATCAGGGTTTGGAATTATTCCTCTGTGCCACAGAGTATCTGATTTGGTTACTGGAATTCCACGGGCTCTGGGGGGCAAAGGCATTGACACAGCTCATTAACAGCTCACAGAGCTCACTAATTAGGACATGGGATGGGAGAGGCTGCTCTGGGTGAGAGTCACAGCTCTGGCAAGGACACTGCTGCTGAAGCCAGGGCAGCAGGATGCTCTCCCCAGCAGGATGCTCTCCCCAGCAGGCACAGCTGGGACCTGCTCCACGCTGGGACTCGCTCACAAGCTCAGGTCTTCACCCCCTCACAGCACACAATCATTTGCAGGAGCTGCATTTCAGAGTTGGACTCGTAATTTTAAGATCACACCTAATGACACCAAGGAAAAAAAAAAAAAAANAAAAAAAAAAAAAAGGGAGAAGTTGCGCATGAAGGGAGCCTTCCTGCCAATAAAGTGATTTTTCCAGCACTGAGCTGCCAGCGTCCAAAGCCAGGCACGGGAGAAGCTCCCCCATCCTCGAGCAGCTCAGCTGGACCTGCTCCCACCTGCAAAACTCGGTTCTTGATGCCTGTTAGGAGCTGCTTGAGGGGAAAAAATGCCCTGCAAGCCCCCCACCCACAGATGGGATAACAGGAATAACTTCCCATTCCTGGCCTGCTGCCATCCTCTGCCATTCACCTGCAAGCTCCAGGAAGCAGCAGAGGTTTTTAATAATAATAGAGGTTTGTAATAAACCTCTGCTCAGCCTATGAGGCACAGGAAGGATGTGGAGCTCCTCTCTGTTTGGTTTTTTTTCTTTTGAGCTGTAGGAATGGATTAATATTGACTTACAGAAACACTGAATAAAATGAGGATTCCAGAGCCCATATTTCCCAGGTAGAATTCCCTTTTCCACCAGCTCCTGCAGCCCTCCTGCACTTTTCCAGGCTGATCTCCACTTCAGCTCAAAGGGACAAACCCAGCTCCTGTTAATTTCTCATGTCCCAGCTGTGTAGCACTAATTAAAGACAGAGTTCAGGAGTTCATTCACATTTAGGCAGATCCAACCTCGAGAAAGCTGCGTTAAAAATCTCTATAAAAGCTTAGCAGAACAGCCTTAATTTGCACTCCTCCATTGAACAGGGAAGAGCCACTTGTATTTTACCACGAGCACCGTGCCAGGGGTCTGCCACTCCATGGATGAGTTCATTCAGAACATCAGCAAAATCCCCCCTCACCTTCCTGGAGACATTCACAGGAAATTTCCCTTTGCCAAACACAGAGCATTCACTGATAATTCCCCAGACAAACGTTTCTTGGCAAGTAAAGGGACAATTTAACCTCCTACATTGACATTACTGGGGAGAAACACCACTCATGTTACCCTATTGATCTTCTGCATTGAAACAAGTGACATTATTATCAGCAAAACAAAAAAAAACCCCAAAAAAACAAAACAAAAAACAAAACAAAACAAAACAAAAAACAAAAAACACACCAATATTCATTTCAGCAGCTTGAACTCCGGCTGGTATTTCTGACAGCACTTGATGAAGTCAGACAAAAAGATAATGGAACAGTCCATCATCTTCCACGGCATTCCTGAAGCTACACAAACACCAAATTAAGATGTCAGTCTCAAATTAAGATGTCAGTCTCAGGAGCAGCCCTTGCATCTGTTACTTTCTTTCAAGTGTTTCCACAGCCACTGCAAAATGTTATTTATCCCTGATCTCACCCCAGGGCAATGCCCATGCATGGCAGAGGGAGAATTTCCTCCACGCTGGGAAAGGAATTGATGATGAAAACACATCAGAATCACCAAAGAGTAAATTTCACTAGTTTATAATTGGGTTTCTTTTCTCTTTCACTGCCTTTACACTCATCCCTGACACACCCCTGCAGGGCTGGTGCTGTCACCTCCAGAAATCACTGATTTTCTACCAAAAGAAGAGCAAATAGGGAAAAGGAAAGAGCCAGGATCCACAACCAGCAGGTCAGGGAAGTGTTTGGGATAAAGGAAAAAGTGTGACCTGGTCAGATTTGCATTAAACTTGTCACAATAAAACATCTTTAGAACAAGATAGCAAACAGGTGAGAGCCACTTGTTCAGGAGTCAGTTCAGTCCATGAAAAAAACTGAATTGATTGTTTTACTTCACAAACCCAGCCCCTCTTCCAAAGAACACAGAAGGTAATTTATCAGGAAACAGGCTGGAGAGCACAAGGAAAGCCATTCCTCCTCCTAAAATGGGCCAGCATCAAACCAGGAATTTCATACCCCAAACCATGATCTGTATAATCTTTTGGGGAGAAAAACAGGAATAGTTCCAAGCTTTGTCATTTTGGGATTTTGGTGGGGTTTTCTGGGAACAAATCAAGACCCTTATTTCTCCATGCTGTTCCCACAAGCTAAAAACTAAAAGGAACAAAATGTAATTCCACCATGGGAGCTACAAAATTCCTTTTAACCCATCCAGAGCCGGGCTGAGCACCCTGATCCCCCAACACAGGGGTGACACAAGGTGACAGCACCCGAGTGACAAACCCCAATCCCAGAGCTGACCCCATAAAGACACTGACCTGGACTCTCATCCCATGAACTTTAGAACCCACAGGGGTCTTGCTTCAGCCCCAGTACCCAGCTGGAGCTGGCCTTTACTGGGATCCCTGCCCTGACCAGCTCCAGGAGAATGTTCCAACTTCCCCAGGAATGTTCTGGATCCCATCCCCAATGCCACTGCCACCTTCCCAGCAGCACGAAATCTTAATATCTGTGAATATATTCTAACACCTTAGCCAGCAGCTCGCTGAAACTCTGAATTTCCAGTGGGGTTGATCTCACAGGTTGAAGTCGCTGCCTGAGAAATCTGTTCAGTTTTTCCCTGTCTCCAACTTCCAGGCTGAAAGGAGCTGCATAGGTGAGCAGAGTTTTATTAATAAAGCTGCTTCAAATGTTGATACAGACAACTTCTCCTTCTCCTTCCCCCTTCCCCCAGCCTTACATCATCCTTCTTTCCAGTTTTCACAGCTCATGCTCTAAAATCCCCACATTAACTCGCTGGCACACGGATCCAAGCACCGAATCTCTCCCACCATATGGTTCTAGTCCTGCAGATTGTCTCTCCCCCACTCTGCCTCTCCTCCCACAGGGTTTCACAGAAACAGAGCGATGCAGAACTTGTCAAAGTACATGTCACTGGCAACGTTCAGCACCCAGCTCCTCAATGAAGCTGCCACAGCGCTCACTTTAATTAAAATCAAGCACAGCAGACCCCCAGAGCTTGAATTTCTCCGCAGCTTTCCACAGTCAAATGTCGCTGCTGAAGTGGACGAGTCCTGAGCTTTGTGCCAAAGTTTCTCTGAATTTCTAAGCACGAGCCAGAAGTTTTCCCACCTAAAATAAGGGTGTGCAGTCAGCACTGATCTCTGCTTCCTGAGGAACAACCTACAGGACAAAATTGCTGAAATTTCCCAGTTCAATCTTGCACATGGCCACTGTCCGACAGGGAACTCCTCACCTAACACTCAAATAAACACAGGGAAGCTCCCCATCCTCCTCATTTTAGGTGAATCACTAATCAAAATGAGAAGCAGGCAGTCCAGAAACCTAAGAATTATTTTTTTAATGAGTTTTTTAACCAATCCAGAAATATTTGAGCACTGCTCACCCCACTTCATCATTTCCTAGGAACAAACAACTGGCTGCAGAGCTGTGGCAGTCCCAGCTCCCTCCTGTCACCAGCTGGAGACTGAATTATTACAAATACCTGCCAGGGGCTGGCCAGGGGTGCCCTAATGCCGTGCTGGAGGACACCCCTGACACCACATTCCTTCCCCCTGAGGTGATTGAGAGGTTTTGGGCCAGTCAGCCCCATCCAGCACAGAAACCTGACCCACACAGATCCCATTTCTGTCCTCAACCAGGGTCACTCTTGATGCCTAAAGAGGCCAACCTAGAAACAGAGGCTGGACAGGAGGAAGGGAATAAAGGTGGATATTTATTTGAAAGGCCTTCAGAGGCACACCCTGGGCAGGCCAAAGGCTGCACCCAAGATGGACCCCGAGTCACGAGTTCTTCACACTTTTATAGCTTTGCTCCATTTGCATCTCAACCCAATGTCACCAATTAAACTTTAGCTAATGATGGAATTTGCCCTCAGCTTGCCCCCCTTCTCCAGATGCTGGGTTACACATTTTGGGCCTAGGCCGGGCTGGGTGTCCTTGGAGAGCAGCCTGGAGAGGCTTTGTTCTGTCTGTCTCAGCATGAGAGAGCAGCAGCTCCCAGGCTGCAGGACACTGCAGAGTCACACACTGGGAATGCAGGATTGGAAACATATAAAAGCTAAAACCTAAGGCATCACTCTAAAGAGGGAACAATTCCACCGTTGTAGTCCCAGCAGTCACATCTTCCACAGGAGACACAGTCACTGTTAATTTTGCCTTCCCAAACATCACTGTGAGTGGGATTTCACCGAATCTGGCTCAGCTGGTGTCGCTGTTGCTGCCAAGGAGGTAAAGTTGACAGAGTCCACGCTACCTTGAATTTTGTCTGAAGTAAGAGAGTTTTAATGGAAGATTGAACAACTTTTATATGTTAATAGGCGACAGTGTGTTGAATGGCATAAAATGATTGGTCACTCGGACACCCACCCCTTGGGGTGATTGCTCCAGTTCTGAGACATCCGTTTCTGGATGTTTTTCTGGTTGAAGCCACAACAGTCCTTGAGAAGTAGGTGCAGGTGCAGAGATTTACATTGTTTTAAAATTCTTCACATGAGAAAAAGAATCTTCACAAAGTACTGCAAGGGCTACAGAAATTCCCAGCCTGAGGCCTTTTTTCATACCCATAAGCTGGCTCAGATCAGTGTTAAACTGTCCAGAACACCACCCAAGGGGAGCTCCCCTCGAGTGCCCAGGGCAATCCTGAGCAGGACAGGCTCCATCCCTGTCCCACACACCCAGCACAGCCAGGAATGAGCCCTACAAAAGCAGCAGCTGGAAGGAAAAGGGTCTGGGCTGAGCTCCCCTCCAGCCCCTCACACAGCCCTGCTGACAGATGGAGGGGCACGAGTTTCTCCATCCTCAGCAGAGGTGGCCAAAGCCACAATTGAAGAGTCCCCTGTACGAATCTGAGCCCAGCAGAGCACTGAGCTCTCCCCTGCAGGGCTCAGGGGTGCTCCGGAGGCTGGAAAAGCCCTGACTGAACGCTGGAGGAGGAGGGCTGATCCCCTGTCCCCAGGGACAAACACCAGAACCTCACCAAAACCCCGCTAATCTCACCTTGGCTGCCCAGATCCTTCTGGAGCCAGCCCAAATTTCCATGGAGAGGCTCTCTGTGAGCCAGCTGAGGCTGAGCATTCCCTGCATAACACAGAGGGGCTGCACAGAGCCCCCAGGGCAGGCTGGGGATTGAATTAGAAATGTTGTTCAACAGATCCGGAGCCTCTCAAGGTGGAAGGGATGTCCTGAGACAAAAACCTGGCAGCAGCACTTGATTCCCAGGTAAAAAAAAAATCCACTTTGCCCCTCTGTTCCCCTCCACGAGCTTTATTCCCTGACAGACAGACCAAGGAGTTTTTTGGCTGTTTGCACAGCTCCACAAAAGCCAGAGGATTGTCCCAAATTAGGGTTTTTAACAGTCTGAAATGCACTGACAGTGATGTGAGCTCATGGAGCAGCCTCCCAGAACTGCACCTGCAGGAAACACCCTCCTAAAATCACAGCAGCCAAAAAATCAACCAGGATTGGAGCTCTGGGAGCTCCACACATGGGTCAGGGCTCAGATCATTGTCCTGGGCTCAGATCATTGTCCTGGGCTGCAAACATCCCCTGTGCTCAGTCAGTGATGGGATTTGTTCCACACAGCTTTTCTAACAAACCACGAATTGCCAGGACTGTTTGCTTTAAGTATTTCTTTGCTGCAACAGCAGTAATCTGTGTATATTGATCCAGCAACATCTGTTGTCCTCTACTCTTCTTATTTTAATAACCCTCTGTTTTATAAAAGAATAAATTTCGTCTTCCAGAATACAGATTCACCTAAATTTTAATATTAAAATTATTTCAGCATTTCCTATGCTGCTTTTGTAACCTGTAAGGCTTGGGCAGGCTGCTGCTCCATCTATGAGAGCCAAGGTTGTTTCAGAGCCCCAAGTCTTGCATCTCCACCATGAAATGAAGAGAAGACAAGCTGAATTAACATGTTGAAAACAGCCAGGGAGCAGAACTAGTTTCAATTTGAAAGCTGGCTGAAGCAGAAAGCAGCACAACTCCTGCATTTGTTTGGTTTCTAATGGAATAAATAAGTGTGCAAACAACCATACTTTCAATTTTTTATCCACAATACATTCCTCATTTCAACCCAGATTTATACTGGATCATGGCACAGACTCTTACATTAAAAATCTTCCAGAATAAAGCCATTTTAAGAGTTATTGACACGATGGATGCAGCTCTGAGGAGTTTGTGACACGAGGGAAGAGCACAAACTGCTGCACATGGCCCCAAAACCACTTTTAAGCCACGGAAGTTTAAAATTTGCTGTCCACCCTCGCTGCTGTATTTCTCCTGGAAGATTGCTCAGTAACAGAGAGCACAGACAGAGCTTTGAGCCACCTTGTGCCACACCACAGCACACAGAACGGAGCTCACACAAGTTTAAAAGTGAAAAAAGCTTGTGAAGAATGGGAGCACAGAGGAAACCCTTGCACAGCAGCCAGGTGTGAGCAGAGCAGACAAACCCTGGGACAAGGCACAGCCGTGTTTTACCCCAAGGTGTCTCAGGAAGGCGTTTTAACCCACCTGTGTTGGAACCCAAAGTGCAGAGAAAAAGCCTTTTCAGACAGAGAGAGGCCATAAAGCAACAGCACCATCTCATACACAGAAATAAAGCCCTCCATCAGCTGAGGGGTGGCTGCAAAAGCACTGGATGTCCTCCTTCCCCAAACACAGCTCCTGTGCTCGCTGGTGGGCTCTGACAGAATCCCTCCTCCCAGAGCAAAGCTGATTTTTTCCTGCTTTAAAGAACTCTGGGAGGTTGTGCTTGTGCCCTGTCAGCAGATTTGGAGCACACGGCCTCCTGTGTGTCACTGCTAATGACACTACACACCAACACCATTGGCTGAGGGGATTCTTCTTCTCCCTATAAGGATGGAAAGAATCGGGAAGAGTGAGCTTTCTCCTGAATATATTTGGCTCCGCAGAAGACACATATGATACAAATGTTGCTATGGAAACTATTCTATTAAATAATATTCAATTAAACTTACACGTTCCAAGTGCGCAGAAAGAGTTCAGGTGCAAAACCAATTAGCCTAAATTCAATTTTGGAATTACAAAGTAGGGCCTTCCAGAATTGCCATGTTCCTTTTAAAACAGGTTTAGGTTTGAGCAAGCTGCTTCTCTTCACCCCTTTCATTCCAAATGTAGCGCCTGCACCCCAGATACTCAGGAAAGTCATTTCTTGAGGTGATTTGTGGCTCCAAGCTCTGCTCCCAGTTCCCTTGGAGATGGAATTACCACGGAGTCAAAGGCAGGAGCTGCATCCAGCCTGGAGAGACAATGCTCAGATTCCAGCTGTGCCACCAGAACATGGGAACGTGTTTCAGTGACTCCCACTCACATCCTGCCACACAGGGACTGCTGAGATCCCCCTCAATCAAACAGGGATCTGCACGGGGCTGGAGCAGGCTCGTCCTTCCCGATGTTTGCACAGCATGGGAAAGTTGTCTGAAAGTTACTATTTTATTATAGTCTCAAGTATTTTTTCCCTTCCCACATCCAGCTCCTGCGTGTCCCTCAGCCCTCCCCTCCACAGCCACCAGAAAACAACTTGTTGATATAAATCCTTCACCCTCGGAAGGAGCCAGGCTCACACCAGCCCCTGAGTGAGACTCAGCTCAAGCTCTGGCTCGAGCCAGGAGCTCAGCCAGCCCCAGGTGTCACACCACACCGAGGAGCAGGGACACGCTCCAGTGCAGCCTTTAAAGGACTCAGACTGACCATAATTACCCATTTCTGCTGTCACTCAGGGCCCTGGGCTGTGAGCAGCTCACAGAAAAGAAGCTGCAGCCACATCAGCTCTCGAGTCGTGGGCCAACACTCCAGGCTGGGAACTCCCAGGAGAGGAAAGCTTTGCTGCTGGTCAGGGTGGTTATTCCCAACACAGGGAGCAGGGTTTGCCCAGGTCACCTCTCCAGCACCAGATCCAAAGCAGAGACCCCAGCACCTCCTAGGGTCCCCCCACAGCTGGGGAATGCTGTCAGACTGAAAAATCAGAGCTGAGGGCAGCTCAGGGCTCATTCCCAGCCATGGCACCTCTTGGGACTCTGCTTGCACTCCACAAAAGCACTTTTCATCACCCCTCTGCACCTTCCAGCCACTGATAATGATACAAACCTTTGGAATCGGAACAAAAAAATCCCCAAATTGTCCTTTCAAAGGAAACATTTCACATTTGTTCCATTTCCATGGACTCGGTGTCATTCTCCATTTCTTTATTTTTGCATTCAGCTGTCACAGGCTCATCTCCTAAGAGGGCATCCAACATTTCCTCACCAGCAGCACCCTCAGAGAGGTCTGAAAAGCCTTAATAAAGGAAAGGCACCAGAACTGACAGCGTTTACAACTATTCTGCAGTTAGACAAACCTTATTCACATGTTCATTGAGCTTTACTGTTACAGTATGGAAAAATGTATCATAGTTCACTCTTACTCATCCTTTAAACTGAACATTTATATATTCAGTCATGAAACTGAATCATGACACATCAGTTGTGCCAGATTTACTCAAGTCCTCTCCTAATGACATTACCTCAGTCTGTCACAGAACCACACGGTTTTACAGAATGAACTGTGCCTGCAAGTGCAGGGGGGAGAAATACAGCCTGACGGAAGACTTTTAAATGCTCTCCTGTTCCCAAAGCAGCCAGGGAGACACAAGTTACCAAAACTGTGGAGAAGTCATTGCCCATGGATACAGCAAGAGACGGGAACTGTAACTGCAGTGAGGTAGCGCAAGCTTTCAGAGGATCACAGACACTCCCCCAAAACGAACAAATGCTGAATTGCCGACCCATCAGTTTGGAATAAACACAAGAAATCAGTTTCTTTCCAGCCCTGAGAGGCAGACACACAAATGATAAGGTTTTATATACACAAAGCCTCCCTCCAGGTGCATCCCCCTGGGCCAGGCTCCCTAAGGGACACGGAGCTCTCCAGTCGCATCCCCTGACGGCTCAGGGGAGCAGCAGCAGCCCCTGGGCTGGGGGAACAGCCCGGGAATTTCAGAGCTCATTCCAGCCCAGGTGCGGCGGGGAGCTGCCCTGCCACTGCCGGCACATCCAGCACCCACAGCCGGAACCGGGAACACGCCGCGGCAGCGAAACAGCCCGAAAATTACTTTAAAATTAAACCAGCAGCTAAAGGGGGCTCCGTGAATTTTCATTTCGCGCAACTCAAAGCCCTGAAGACACCGCAAAGCTTCACCTGTCTCACGCAAGACCTTAAACCCCAAATGGCAGCAGGAACCGCAGCACCCGAGCGGCTCCAGCGAGCTCTGAGAGCTCGGGTCAGCCCTGCCCGGAGCTGCCCGGACCCCCAGCCCTGGAGCACGGCCNCGGCCATCGCCAGTCCCGGGGCCACGGCCACTCCCGGAGCACGGCCACCCCTAGTCTCGGGGCACGGCCATCGCCAGTCCCGGGGCCACGGCCACTCCCGGAGCACGGCCACCCCTAGTCTCGGGGCACGGCCATCGCCAGTCCCGGGGCCACGGCCACTCCCGGAGCACGGCCACCCCTAGTCTCGGGGCACGGCCATCGCCAGTCCCGGGGCCACCGCCACCCCTAGTCTCGGGGCACGGCCACCCCCAGTCCCGGGCACGGCCACCGCCAGTCCCGGGGCATGGCCAAGGCCACTCCCGGGGCCATCCCCAGTCCCGGGACACCGCCAGTCCCAAGCACGGCCACCGCCACTCCCGGAGCACCGCCAGTCCCGGGGCATGGCCACGGCCACTCGCGGGGCCACCTCCAGTCCCGGGGCACGGCCACCCCCAGTCCCAGGGCCACGGCCACTCCCGGGGCCACCGCCACTCCCGGGGCACGGCCCCCCCAACCCCGGGACCACCGCCACTCCCGGGGCACGGCCACCNGCCATCGCCAGTCCCGGGGCCACGGCCACTCCCGGAGCACGGCCACCCCTAGTCTCGGGGCACGGCCACCCCCAGTCCCGGGGCACCGCCACCGCCACTCCCGGGGCACGGCCACTCCCGGGTCACGGCCACCGCCAGCCCCGCGTCCCTCCCGGGGCTGCGCTCGGAGCGAAGGGCAGCGCCGGGAGGCGGAGGCAGCGCAGCATCCCCGGCTCCCAGCGGGAGCGAGAGGAGAAAATAAATATATACGCACACACACCTATATATACTATATATTTAGGTGCCTTCATTCCTCCCTCCCCGTTTTTTGTTTCCTGGCTCCCCTGCGGAGACACCCACCGAGCTCAGTTTGCAAAAAGAGGACAAAGGAGTGGCGGGGGGAAAAGAAATAAATAAAAGAGCAAAATGCCCAGCCCCGGGGCACTCACCCCCAGCCGGCGGCTCCGGATGCGCACATAGCCCTGCTTCACGATGTCGTTGAAATTGGAGGCCATCCTTGCCCGGGACAGGCGGCGGCAGCGCCGCTCAGCCCGCCCGCATGGCCGAGCAGCGCCGGAGCCGCGCCCGGGCAGCGACAGCACCGCCCCGGCACCGGCAGCACCGCCCCGGCAGCGACAGCACCGCCCCGGCACCGGCAGCACCGCCCCGGGAGGAACAGCACCGCCCCGGGCTGGGCAGCACCGCCCCGGGAGGGACAGCACCGCCCCGGGAGGGACAGCACCGCCCCGGGCTGGGCAGCACCGCCCCGGCACCGACAGCACCGCCCCG
>VWZT01004294.1:419041-454147 GCA_013397055.1 Pachycephala philippinensis | reverse complement strand
CTGCCAGAGCCCGGTCCGCACTCCCCGTGCCACCCCCGCTGCCCCATCCCGCACCCTCGGCAGCCCGCGCTGCCCCGATCCCGCACCGCACCCTGCCCTCCAGCCGCAGGCGGCTGAGCCCAGAACGCCCTGATCAGCCCCCACCTGCCTCAGACCTGTGGCTTTTCCCCAGGAAAGCGGCTTTCCCAGAAAGTCTTTGGGATGCCTGAAATGCAGCCAGGATTCTCCGGAATCTCCTCCGCAGGGCGGGTAACCCGAGCCGCTGCCCTGCGGCCGTGCCTCACGCCGGGGCAATGTCACACTGGGCAGTGTGCTTGCGGTAAGGACAGACCTCGCCTGGCACCGCGCCCTGGGGTTGCCTCCTGCGGCTCCAAGTTCTCCTTTCCCAAGATGTGCAAACACCGCCAGGCACTCCAGAGATGAGGAGAGAGGGGCTCTGGTGACTCCACACGGGTTAGCTGCCAATGCCGTGCTATAAATACCGTGTCCTGGAAA
This sequence comes from Pachycephala philippinensis, assembly GCA_013397055.1. Taxonomy (NCBI): domain Eukaryota; kingdom Metazoa; phylum Chordata; class Aves; order Passeriformes; genus Pachycephala; species Pachycephala philippinensis. Next base: position 453,652 of record VWZT01004294.1, on the reverse strand, counting down.
GGGGGACTCTGCATAACATCTTTTAATAGAGTCACAAACACCGGCAGCCCAAGGAGGGCAGCCAGACAGATGACTTTGACTTTGGGAATTATCCTGCCGTGGAAATTACAAATGGGACAGCAAGAAAGGCAGAGCAGGGAAGCACCACGGAGCATAGAAGGGAGAGCAGCCCCCAGCTGGGCTGAGCACAGGGCTGAGGGGAAGAGATACCTGTATTTATTTAATTCACAGAATCACAGAGTCATTTAGGTTGGAAAAAATTATTGAGGCCAAATCCAGCTCTGATAAAAGTGGCTCCTCTCTGGTTTGAACGAGTGGCTCCCTCATTTCGGGAGCAGCCAGGAATGATGTGGGGGCAGCGTGCTGCTCACAGCTCTCGCTGGAAGGGGTGATTATGCTTCGCGAGGCTTTGTGAGATATTAATTGATGGAGTGGATTTCGGAGGGCTCTCCAGCTGAAGGGCTGATTCAGTGAGGGTAGAGGAGGCAAGTCTGCAGTCCTCACTTTGGGATTTTACACTTCGCGCTCCTTTTCACTGAGCTTTTTACAGAATGCATAAAATAGAACAGCTTCAGCCAGAACCAGCAGAACCTTCCACTGCCATACACCAAAACACACCAGAAATTAGAGAAATACTCTAAGTCTGTAATATGACCTTGAGGCCACCAGGATGAGCAGAGGGATGGAGCAGCTCTCCTATAAGGAAATGCTGAAAGAGTTGGGATTGTTTGGCCTGGAGAGGAGAAGATTTGGGGTGACCTCAGTGTGGCCTTGCAGTGCCTGAAGGAGCTGCAGGAAACATGGAGAGAGAGTTTGGACAAGGGATGGAGGGACAGGACACAGGGGATGGCTTCAAACTGACAGAGAGGAGGTTTAGGATGGATATTGGGAAGGAATTGTTGCCTGGGAGGGTGGGGAGGCCCTGGCACAGGGTGCCCAGAGCAGCTGTGGCTGCCCCTGGATCCCTGGCAGTGCCCAAGGCCGGGCTGGAGCACCCTGGGACAGGGGAAGGTGTCCCTGCCCGTGCTGGGGTGGAGCTGGATGAGCTTTAAGATCCCTTCCAGCCCAAACCATTCCATGAAATCCACGCACAGCAGCTGCCTCTGCCAGAGCACAGGCTGTGGAATCACCAGGAAATGCACCTTTGTTCAATACGAACGCTGGAAGCATCAAGTGAGTTCTAAACCCAGGATTAAAAATAACAATAATAAACAAAACCAGAGGGGCTTAGTGAGGTTTCAAACATATTTGTAGCAGGGAAGAAATGACAGAGCCACTTCAGATGGCTTTTCAACAAGTTTGGACGTTTCTTCTAATCCCTGGCAGGACCTGCAGACACTCACTGCTGGTTTCATTAGTCACTGGCATATTCCTGCAGGTAAACACATTCCTGAGAGCTTGGCTAAGCCAAGGTGGATTTAAGCCTGTGCTTATTCTTTGATGAATTAGGATATTAGAGTCCACTTACATCTTCCCTTTGAACAGCACAAATCCCTCACACACGCCACGGTTCAAAGGGAAAATGCACTTTAATTCCCGTGTGTGCAACATATTCCAAGAATGTGCCAGAAAATCTCATTGTTCAGGTTTTCCACTCGGTGTTATCTCCACAAAAAAACTTGTTTCCCACTTTTTTAATATGCAAATGTGGGCCTTGGTTGGTTTGACAGGAGTCCTGCCCTTTCCCTGGGTCTGTTGGCCGTTAGCCCTCACCACAAGGAAATGCAGCACTACATTTATCTTTATCTACATTCCAAACTGTCAAAAACCCCTTTAATAAGCTGTCACTGAAATCCTTTTCCTTTTAATACCAATACTATTGCTATTATTTCTCGGGAAGATAAGAGCCAAGGGTCACTTTTGAAGCACCAGCCTGCTGTTAATAATTTAAGTGGATTATTGTTATATTTTAATCTCATCAGAACTCTCCCTGTGCTGCCCTACGATGAGCTCGTCGCTTTTAGCCCCCTGCAAACACAAATCACTGTCACAAATTTTAACTCAGGTTTTCCCCAAAATGCCATCCTGACATTTCAAAAGGAAGTTTATTCATCTTGTTTTATCTGCAGCACCTCATCCCCCGTGCCCAGGGTTATTATTTCATCACAGGTGAGATCTGCCAAACATCTCTGGGACTTCCCAAGTTAAAGGATAAAAAACTGCTTATTTTCAGGAAGCAATGTTTCCCACTGAAGTTATTTCCATGGACTAGTAAAACATTTCCTGATTAAAAAAAAAAAAAAGAAAAAGAAAGAAAAATTCTCATTTGATCCCCCTGAAATGATTTTCTGGAAATCTATAGCACAAGTCAATATTTTTTTATGAAGTGCTCCCCTACCATTTTGCCTCCATAAGGTCAGGATGCCGACATTTTTCCACTGTTGTTTTGATTTTCCAGAGGAGTTTGGGGGTGATAACATCACCACGAAGTGTGCTGACCTTTCCCAGTGCTCTGGGGTTACTGGAATGCAGTATTTCAACCACAGGATCTCCATGAAAAGCTGTTGGGCATTCCAGTGTCTAATTTTGTCATGGTGTGAGGTACATTTTTGACATTTCCTTCTGATTTCTGCGGTGGGAATTGTGAATTTGGACGAGTTCTGGCTGTGAGGAAATGTGATGGATAATGAGTGAAATGAGACTGTAATTCTTTATAAAAACTGATGGTTTTCTCATGTTACTGCACACTTTGAATTCCCTCATTCTCCTTTTACAAAGTGCTGCCTTGGATCATTTAATTTTGGAAAAAGCCCAAAAAAAGGAAGTTTATCCCGAATTTATTTCTTTCAGAATGCAGGGATTTGATCAGTTTTGACTCATAATTGTGGCTTGTTCTCTGCTGCAAACGCTGGATCCACAGCACAGAACTGCTCAGAAATTCCTTCCCCCCTTATGTCATTGTGCTAATTAGTTTTGAGTGAATGAATTCTGCCGAAATGAATATTTCTCAGGTACTTTTCTGTACCTCTTCCTTTGTACATCATCCACAATCTGTTTCCAAGAGCCAGGCAATGTCCAGCTCTGTCAGGCTTCAGGCTTTGGAGTTGTGTTGGGTCACTGTAGTGGTTTAGTTCTCTTTTGTTATCTTTTACCTTTTGTGAGATAAGAATTAGAAGAAGGGCAAAAGCAGGTTCAAGACTTTGAAGAATATAAAGAAGTTTAGTACTAAGAGAATTAAAAGTAAAAAGAAATGATAAGATATTAAAACAAACTCTCCTTTTCTTCTAGCACCTCCTCCTTTTTTCTCAACTCGCACAAAGGATAACAAACATGTGATTTAGAAGTTCTTAAAAGTCTCTTCCATATTTGAAGAAAAAGAGGTTCCTTCTGCTCAAATGTGGTTCCTAAATTGCCAGTAGCAAACAGACCCACCCAGAAATCTGTTGTTAGGAAAATCCATAAAATTGGGCATAAACTCGAGCACTCCCTGGCGGGGCGAGGGCAGGACCCTTGGTTAAAACATCCTCCTTTGCTCCAGGGCTTTTTTAAATCCATCAGATAGAAAACTGCATTAGTGAAAGGCACGCAGAGCTCGCTGGCAGAATTACTGTGCAGATGTCAGTCAGTGCCAAAACATGAAAATTCGTGAGATTGAACGTTTAATTTATTAAAAAAACCCCATCCTAACAGCAGGGAGGCACAGAGCTCCTTGTGCCAGCAGGAGCCACTGATAATCAATATTTAATGACAATAAATAATCCATTAAGTGAGCTGCCATGTCACTGTGCTCAGTGCTGCCTCTGCACGATTCATCCCAAAAACTCATCCCAAAAATTCTGCTTTTATACACCAAGGGGGAGAGAGGCTGAGAGAGTGAAGGGGGCTGGGCTCCACTGCATTGTAACAAACCCTCGAAACCAGTGACAGGAAAGAATAAAATTTATATCCAGTGCAATCTCTGAGTCCATTTTCAATACGTTCAGGTGTTGGTGCCACCTCTCGAAACCGGGCTGAAAATGTGAAAATCTGAGTTTTTAAAGCCCCAGCCCCTTGTTTGACATCACCAGCTGGGTTTTATTAATTTTATAAATCACATTTCTAGGCATTTTTATGTCAGAATAACAACATGAGCCTGAAGAACAGCTTGGTTTGAACCATCTTTCAGTGACCAGAATCAGAATATTTTGGATGTAGTAAGTGGAGTTTGGATTTTATCCTGCCCATTTCTTAATGGACATCTCAGCCCAGGCAGCCTCAGTAATCCCAGAAAACATTTTGCAATGGATTCTCTGTCATTTTTTGCTTGTACCTTCATTTCTAGAAGAAAAGCAGAGAATTTTTTTTTCCAAATAATTGTGTTGATTTTACTTTACTGACTCTTTTTGAGTTCATGCTAAGCAGGATGAAAACCTGATCTGGTCTCAGCAAATTCCCTGAACTTCAGCAGAAGCACCACGAGCAACAACCAACTGCTCTCACATGGGCACTTTTTGCTCTAAAATTCCCAACCTAATCCACAAGGAAGATTATCCTCTCACTCAACAAGTGGCAGTGCAGAAGATAAGCAAGATTAGAGAGACTCCAAAATATCCTTGTAAAATAAACTATTAAGGCTTTGATGTGCCCTTATCTGGCAGGGAGAGATTTCCCAAACATTCCAGAGCACAAACAATTGCACTGCAGGGCTGAAAGGCAAAGCAATAAACTCTGGCTGCACTTTTGGAGCCTTTCATAAGTGAGCTAGTAAAAAAAAAAGCAGTCCAGGCTTTAAGGAAGCACAAATCACACATTTAAAAAAAAAACAAAAACAAACAAAAAAACCCCAATATTAAATACAATATAACTTGCACACATGAAAACTAAATAGCTCCTTGTAGCTTAATGCAAAGGATTGAAATATTTTTACTGATTAAAAAATCCTAGCAGTATAAATTCAAGTATAAATGAAATCAGCCTATGGGAACTTTGCATATTTTGAAGGATATTTGGGCAAAAAGGTTGCTCCAAACTCATGAACCAGAAGCCAAAATCCAGTGTGGTGAAGGTAAAAGGCAGGTGCTGAAAATAGGAAAAAGATCAAAAGAGGGTTTCAGGTTTATTTAAAAATCTGCTTAATTGAAAGTGAGTAACTGGAAGTGGCCAGGCAGAGCATTGCATCAGAGGAGGTTTCAGATGGTTCATGGTAATTATAAAATATGTGACAAATTAACTCAAAGCAAGTGAAAATATACATGACAGATAAAAGCAAATATTACAGTGCTGCTCACAACTCCTCAGTCTTCCAGTGACAAGAATTTTAGGATCAGTCAGAAATTACTTTAAAAAAAAAAAAAAGTAAGATAAAAGCAGTAATTTGGGAGATGAAGCCACTGCAGTTCCAATGGAAGCAGCCAGATTGATGTCCCCTGGCATTGTGGAGCTGATCAATCTTCATGGCTTTGGGGAAAATCAGGGATTATTCAAAAACCAACCCAGTCAAAAAATCCCATTTGAGATTCACATTCCTTCCTGTAATTCTGCTTCGCTGTCACCGAGCTTGGGAAGAGCTGTGAGAACACCCATCAGCATCTTCAAAATTCCAGAGGCAACAGGTTTTGTTGTGCTGAAGTGAGACCTAAACCCCACTGGCTTTCCTCTAAACAGCCACCCTCACAATATTATATTTTTTTATCATTAAGTGGTGGAATTTTAGCTCTTCTCCTGCCCCTGTTGTGTTAAAACCAGCACAAATTCCAACAGAAACGGTGCTGCCCTTTGGTGCTGTGCCAAAAGCAGGGCTGCTCCAGCACAGCAGCCCCCAGGAGCCAGCAAGAGGCAAGATTTGGGATCTGCCACCCCTAAAGCAGCTCCCAGGAGCCAGCAAGAGGCAGCATTTGGGATCTGCCACCCCAAAAGCAGCTCACAGGAGCCGGCAAGAGGCAAGATTTGGGATCTGCCACCCCAAAAGCTCCGTGCAAAGAGGCTCCCTGGGCACCCAGAGCTGGGAAATGCCCGCTCCCTTCCTCCATGTCCTGGTGGAAATGTCCCCTGAGGGAGATGTGCCTGCTTTGTGCCCCAGAGCAGGTTTGATTACAAGAAACCTCACTGCCTGAATCACTGCCAGACAAAGGAGCACAAGACAATTAAAAGCACCATTTGTTCAAGCCCCATAATTGCATTAAGCCCCATAATCCTCTGCCATGCAGGTAAAATACTCTGGGGTTGGGGTTTTGGGGTTTGGTTTGGTTTGGTTGGTTGGTTTTAATTTCCAGGTACTGAAATGCAGACAAAATGTTAAATCGCTTTTTTTTTAGTACGATTTTCCTCTCCTGGCACGATCCCAGCTCTGCAAACGATGCTGGCGGGCAGACAAGGAGCATTAGGAGCACGACACCCAGCCCAGACAGCAGCTGGTGGAGGCTCTCACCTCTCCCTAGCAGGGAGCAGAAGGAGAAGCAGAGCAGCTTTGCAAGAGGAAAACGATCCAACACACACCAGGAGCTTAATGGGGTTTGCATCCAACCTGCAACTCGTCGAATAAAAGAGAAAACAACACAACACAGAGCTTCATTTGTGTGCTGGGAGGGAAAAAAAGCCCCGTTCCCCATGGGGGAGGAAGAAGATTGTGGTGATGACAGCCCTGGTATTGAGGAGAAGGTTAGGAATGAGAGCTCAAGGGTAAGGATGTGAGCAGTCCCAAATCTGGCCCTATTTCAGTTTTATATTTCATATTTCAGTGAGCTCAGTGCAGATTCCCATTTCCCCCGTGGGGAGGAGGGAAAAGCTGGAGGTGGCAGACGATTTTTCCTGTGTAAATGTGAGTAACCACACGGCTCCATCACGGGGTGAGCTCCAGCCAGGCCTCTCCCACAACCACTCCTTCAAACGAGGCATTACTGAATAAAAACCTTTCTTCAGCCTTGCTCTGGTTTTTCACCTGTGAGTGCAAAGAAATTCCCATCACCACATTGTTTTATTCCTGCTCAGGAGTCAGAGATGGTCCAGACGCAGGGAAGGGCCCCTTTGTGCCAAACCCACGGCTGGCACTGAGGGGATGATGTGCAGTGAGGGGATTTAACCCCAAAATCTGGATTTTCTACAGGTATTTAATATGGCAGAATTAGGATGGAGTGTCACCAAATGATTAATCCCACAAAGTGCCCATTAATCCTCACAGTCACACCAGAGCAGCCCTTTAATTTGAGATCTGCACAGCCACAAGCATCACTCTCTCCCACCAGGGGACCAAGAAGATGTTTTTATAGGGAAATCAATCCTGAGGATTGTTGTGATTCCTTCAGAATAATCAAAAGCATCGGTGACGTGCACGGGGAAGAGGAATTAATTTAAAATTAACAATTATTGGTGTGGCACAATGGCACGAGGTTAAAGAGATGTCTCAGTGCAGACAGCTCGTGTTTTAAAAAATTCTCATTACATTTTGCCCTGGAGTAATGATTTATGCAATTAGGATGTTTCCTTCAGCTAACCTCTCTCTCTTTTTCCAGGTTTTCCAACCATCTTCATTACACTGGAGCACCCTCAACGCAGAATTTATAGCAATTATCAAATCTCTAGGAAGCTCTTGTTCAGTATTTTTTTTTTTTTTTCAAAAAGGTGCCTCAAAATAAGGAATGAAGACAACAAAATCATTTCACTGCTTGGTCTTACAAACGTTGGAAGGACTAATCTTAAATCAATCCCTGGATGTCTCTGATCCACCACAGAGACCATTGACAATGCAGGAATGCTGAATTTCTGTGATGCTGCAGCTCAGCCACACTCTTGGGTTCCTTAAGGACCACTCATTTATAGTTTTCAGGACATTTAAAGAAATTCTTCTCAAGCCAAATGTATTTCTTCTCCTCCCACTGTTTGATTCTCAGTCTGGTGCACATTACAAAGATCACATTGCAGTGAATGTATGGATATGAAAAAAGGCCTCAGGCTGGGAATTTCTGTAGCCCTTGCAGTACTTTGTGAAGATTCTCTTTCTCATGTGAAGAATTTAAAACAATGTTATAGTTTTGTACATCTCTGCACCTGCACCTACTTCTCAAGGACTGTTGTGGCTTCAACCAGAAAAACATCCAGAAACGGATGTCTCAGAGCTGGAGCAATCACCCCAAGGGGTGGGTGTCCGAGGGACCAATCATTTTATGTCATTCAACACACTTTCACCTATTAACATATAAAAGTTGTTCAATCTTCCATTAAAACTCTCTTACTTGGGATCATTTTCGTAGTAGCGTGGACTTTGTTGTTTTATCTATTCAGGCAGCAACAGTGACATGAATAAATCACATAATTTGAACCCACGATGCGCTGCCACCTCCTGTTGATGGATTTGTCCATGAATATGCACCAGAAACCCAGCACTTGCCTGATCCCCACGTGGCTGTCACACAGCAGCATCCCAGACCAGCATCTCACCCAGAACTGCTCCAGCAGCATCTGCCAGCACATCCTGAGGAGCTCCAGAGAACACAGAGGCTGCATCATTAACGAGCCAGCACCCTGCAACCACCCCGAGGCAACGAGAGAGCTGAACATGACTGAGAAACGCAAGGAGTGGCAGAAGGGCTCGTTCTGTTCGTTCAAATAATGAATTGGCTTCAAAGAATCGAGTGGAGCTGTTGTCGTAGTAACCCAGTCCGAGAGAGAAAATCTTGCAGGGAGTTGGCAGGCAGTGCCTGGAACATCTGCACAGGATGGCAGAGCCAGGGCCTCTGGCAGCACCTGGCAGGAATTGTGCTGGAATTTAGCAAGTGCTGAACTAAACAGAACGAAAGAAGTCGATCTTGCTGCCCCCATGACCCCCATTTCCCAAAAAAAGGCAAGAAAAATATAATTAGCAGGTCAGCTCAGGACACACCTCACTGGGGGTTTTAAATAAATGGGGTTTGGGGTTTTAAATAAATGGGGTTTGGGGTTTTAAATAAATGGGGTTAGGTGTTTTAAATAAATGGGGTTTGGGGTTTTAAATAAATGGGGTTTGGGGTTTTAAATAAATGGGGTTAGGTGTTTTAAATAAATGGGGTTTGGGGTTTTAAATAAATGCAAACACAGCCCAGCCCAGAGCAAGAACCTCCTCATGCCCAAATGCCACTCAGTCAATAAAACTCACCAGTGACCAAAGCTCTGTGGGAGAGAGCATTTGCTGTGATCCTGTCTGAGAGGATGGTCAGTGTTGTGCATTTGGAGCTGCAAAAGAGAGTTACCAAAATATGAACTCAAATCACAAAGTGTGTTCAGGCACTGAACTCTGCCATGGAAACGCGTGCTGCAATTCCAATTTGTTCCAAATCCATCGTTTCCCTCAGGCTGAGCCATCTGCAGGAGCTGAGCTCACCTTTGTGGAGGAGCCAGGGCGCCATCGGCCTAAAAACCAGAAAATTGGTATTAAAAATAGTGTTATTTGTATTAAAAATAGTGTGGCCAGCAGGAGCAGGGCAGGGATTGTCCCTGTGCTGGGCACTGCTGAGGTCACACCTCGAGTGCTGTGTCCAGTTCTGGCCCCTCACTGCAAGAGGGGCAGGAGCGTGTCCAGGGCAGGGAACGGAGCTGGGAAGGGGCTGGAGAATTCCTGAGGGAGCTGGGAAAGGGGCTCAGCCTGGAGAAAAGGAGGCTCAGGGGGGACCTTGTGGCTCTGCACAGCTCCCTGACAGGAGGGGGCAGCCGGGGGGGTCGGGCTCTGCTCCCAGGGAACAGGGACAGGAGGAGAGGGAACGGCCTCAGCCTGGGCCAGGGGAGGCTCAGGGTGGACAGCAGCAGGAATTTCCTCATGGAAAGGGTGCTCAGGGATTGGAACTGCCCAGGGAGGTTTGGAGCGCCCATCCCTGGAGGTGCCCAAGGAAGGGCTGGAGGTGGCACTCAGAGCTCTGGGCTGGGGACAAGGTGGGGATCAGGCAAAAGTCGCAACAGCTGTGATTTACAGAGGGAAAAAAAAGAAAAAAAAACCTTTCCAATCCAAAAATCAATCTCCAGTAACCAAACTATTCTTTTCCAACCCCCACTGCTACTGTAAAAGAACAATTACTGTGGCAAACAGAAGGATGTAACCGGAGTGCCTGAAACGATCTCTCCTGAACAATATTTCATAAACACACATCCATATTTCGTCGGTTTGCTCTGCAAACAGCAGAGAACTCTGCAAGTCACACAACAAACAACCCTTTGCAGCATCACTTGGAGTTTGGATCCATCTGAAGGGAGGGTCCAAGAGCCAGTAAAGCATTTCAGATCATCTGGGATCCCTTGCTGGAATTGTAAATGTGCTCCCCAAAGGAGAGAGCGGTGCTCACGAGCCTGGAGTTCAATTGGCTTTAGCGGTTTAAATACAAAAGCAAGTTAATTAGTCATAAAAAAAAAAAACAAAAACTGCTCCATGATAAACACGGCAGCCCAATTTGTATTCAAATATGACTTTTCTGGTCGAAAATAGAAAGCAAAGCAATTAGCCTGCACAGGCATTAACTGCTGGGGTTATTCAGTGGATAATGAGCAAACGCAGCCACCCATCACTTCCCTCTGCAACGCTGTTTTCCATCGACTTTAATGCATTCCTAACATTAGGGTTTGTTTACCATTATGGTGATTAACAACAGGATCAAACCCCGCTCTCAGCTGCCTTACAAGACCAGAAAATTTATTGCAGGAGCAGCACTTGGCCCACTGCAGTTGCTGAATTTCAGCCACAGCTCAGCAGAGAAGCAAGCTGAGCGCTGAAAACGCTCCTCAAGGTGCGCAGGCAGCCCTGAGAGCTTGGCTTGGTGGCTTTTAAAATGTAAATAAGAAATTATCAGAGATCTTCAGCTCGTGGAATGGGTGGAAATCAATGATGTTTTCACTGAGGGAAATGCAGAAGTGATGGAAACAGCAGTGAGTGACACAGGAAAGAAGAACTGCAGCCCAAGGCAGAGATCTGGAGCAGCAGGACAGGGACATGAACAAGGACACTGCAAATAAAGCCCTGAACCTCCTCCTGGAGGCACAAAGAAGCAGTTTCACTGCAGCTGGATGTCCCACGTGCAGAATAACACCTTCAAGAGGCACCTAAGAGATTCAGAGGGAGGAATCCCAAATCTTAACTCGAGTGATGTAACCTGATTTGAATTGCATTACTTTTCTCCTCCCTCTCGGAATATTAATTGGGGTTTTTGACAGATCAGTTTACTGTCGGTGAGATGAAAGATATGCCCATCAGCCAATGTTTATGAGGCAGTCTTCAAGCTGAGAGAGAAAATTAAAACCATCACCATGCCACCAGTCTGAAGCCAAACTTAATATCACACCAAATGTTTTGCAGTTAGAATTAGAATTGAGCTGAATTAGAAGAAACGAAGGGAAGAATCCTTCGCCTGGGCTGGAATTGGAGATTTTACCTCTGCACATTGTCCAGTCACACTTAAATCACAAATCTGAGGAGAGGGGAGAGGGAAAAGCGAGTTTACCAAAACATTTATGTGTTTTAAGTTCACATGTTCAGAGTGTTCTTATTCCAAACCTTCCAGGAAGTTCTGCTGGGATCAGCTGGAGACGGAGCAGGGAGTGACATCCTCATCCTCATCCTCATCCTCATCCTCATCCTCATCCTCATCCTCATCCTCATCCTCATCCTCATCCTCATCCTCATCCTCATCCTCATCCTCATCCTCATCCTCATCCTCTGGAAGTTCTGGATTGCTCCCTGAATAACCCCAGCAGTTAATGCCTTTGCAGGCTAATCCCTTGCTTTCTATTCCAGACCAGAAGAAATCATACCTGAGTACAAACTGGGGTGCCAGAGCATCCTCTGGAAGTTCTGGATTGCTCTGGGCACGTGCTGCCAACGGGAACTGTTCTCTCTGCTGCTTTTGCCCAAATTTTCACCCGGTTCTGGCAGAAGCAGCAAGACAATTTGATTCTTAAAAAAAGGGACAATTTGATTGTCTCCAGAGAGAAACAACAGAAGTACAGACATCCTCCAGCTTCCTCCCCCTCAGGAGAGGAGGAGTGGGAGCTCCTGGGATCAGGGGCAGCAGGTTGGGACCTGTGCCCAGCCCAGCAGTGCCCAGGGAGGATTTTCCTGTGTGTCCCAGCAGATTCCCAGGCAGCCCTTTGTCGCTGCTGGACTGAGGACAGGCAGAATGAAGACCCAGAGTTCAGGCTCAAGAATAGAGAGAGAGAGCTTTTATGGATATGAAAAAAGGCCTCAGGCTGGGAATTTCTTTAGCCCTCACAGTACTTTGTGAAGATCTTTTTTCTCATGTAAAGAATTTAAAACAATGTTATAGTTTTGTAAATCTCTGCACCTGCACCTACTTCTCAAGGACTGTTGTGGCTCCAACCAGAAAAACATCCAGAAACGGATGTCTCAGAGCTGGAGCAATCACCCCAAGGGGTGGGTGTCCGAGGGACCAATCATTTTATGCCATTCAACACACTTTCACCTATTAACATATAAAAGTTGTTCTATCCTTCATTAAATCTCTCTTACTTCGGACAAAGTCATGGGTATGTGGACTTTGTCAATTTTACCTCCTTGGCAGCGACAGTGACAAGCTTTAATAATAATAGAAAGGTCTTTTAAATGTTAGTTCGTAAGAAGTGCATTGAGTGGCATAAGACAATTTGTCCTCTGGCCATCCACCCCTTGGGTGATTGGCCAGGCAATCTCTAAATATTTCTCCAGTCAGTATTATAACGACATTACATAACTACTTGCAAGTGTAGATTGACATAAACATAACTCTTGTTTTGAATAATTCTCATGGGAAAGACAGGGCTCTCATAAGATGCTGAGAGAGCTGGAGGATCTCTTCTGCTGATGCTTCCTTAGTGTCCATAGCCCTTCACGCCCAGGATGAAGCCCAGCTCCTGGCCATGGGCTCTCAGCTCAGCTCACCTCACCTTGAGGAATGGCCCAGGAACAAGAGGAATGGCCCAGGAATAATGGGGATGAGACAGGAGGAGCCTGAGGCACCTCCCTGAGCCCATGGGAAGCACCAGGGCAGAAATAAAAGGGGATTTGCAGCCCTGCTTTGTGTGGCCAGCAGTGCCCATCAGCTTCAGAGCTGCCCAGAGTGAGTCAGGGCTCACTCACAGGTGGAAAGGTCAATATTTCATCTCCCTGAGCAGAGCAAACTGAGGCTGCTGACTCAAAATCACATTTCCAATCGCTGCCCTGGCTGATTAATCATCAGTGCTGTCCCAGCTTTAGCGTGAAACACCCGGGGCTGTTGGGAAGGGTGAGTTGGGGTTTCAAATGCTCACAAAAATTAACTGTTTGGGGTCTGTTTGAAAGCATCCAGAGTTGAGTGGGAAGGGCAGGGATAGGGAAGAGCAACACTGAGGGAAGGAGGAGTGGGAAGAGAAGTCTGGTGGAGTTTTAGCTTGGAAAAAATCACATAATCATAGGATGGTTTGGGTTGGAAAGGAACTTAAAGACCATCCAGTTCCACCCCCCTGCCATGGGCAGGGATGCCTCCTACCAGAATATTTTGTATTTGATTATTGGTTGTAATTACATTCCAATTTAACAAGCTCCAGTGACTTGTTCTCCCACAGAGAACAGCCCTACTATCATTCAATAGGCTGTGTTGCCCTAGATTTTAGCAGGTTCATGTTTTGATTGCCACAAGACTTCCCAAACTAAAAAAAAAAAATGAGATAAAATCCCTCTTATGAGAACTCAGGGCATTTAAAGTCTGTGTTTCAGCACTAAATACTGATTTAAAAAACCCTTTGGAACCCTTTGGAAATATGGGAGCAGAAAATAGAGTCAATATTTTTTTTACCTCAATGTTGGCAGTTTTGCGCCAAGAGCAGGGGGGTGTTCTGTGGGTTTCTGAGAGCTTGTTCAGGGACTTCAATTTAAAAAGGATTAGCTACCACTACCCAAAATGGTGTTTTAGAGGGAGGAATTCAAGGTTTTTAGTACCTTTATGCCCCTCTTTGTGATGTTTCAGACCTGAACCAACCACAAACTGAGCTGCCACCTGTGCAAAGTGATTTTGTCCCTCTGTGTTCCCTCTGTGCCCCGAGCAGAAGAGCTGAGCCCCACCCCAGAGTGGCACAGAGCAGGATTCTCCTCACCCCTCACCCCTGCTGGCACTTTATAAACAGCCCAGGGAGCCCCACTGCTGCTCCTGTGCCTACAAACCTTTTTTTGAGCATTTTGGGTGGATCAGGAGTTCAAAAAGGAGCCAGACAATGCCAGTGCTGTTACAGGTGCTCATTTCCTTCTCCAGCCTGTTTGTTTGGAACTGTTCCAGCCTGGATATTTTCTGTGGGCAGGAAGGGAGGAGAAGGGAGAATCCAAGTTGCTTTTGCCAGTACAATGCCTGGCTCATGCATTTGCAGCAGCCAGCACAGGAATGAGTTCATTTGGAATTGAAATTAGCTCATTATAATTCCTTTTATTACTGGCTCCTGACCAAGCGAGGAAGTGCTTTCTAATATTCAGAACATGCTGTACAATGCACTGCTGTACAAACAATTGGAGAGAAAAAAAATATTGTGATCAGAAAATGATATTCTGGTTTGGGTTCAGTTAGACCAGAAACAGGAGTGGGAAAACAGAGAAACTCACAAAACTCCTTGGGCAAACCCAACCCCACCCCACCCAATAATTCTCTTTCCTCTCTATTTTTGATCCCTGCACTTGGGCTTCACTGAAGAAATAAATTTTCTGCTGTAGCACTTGCAGAGCTGGGATTTCTTAGGAATGAGAAAAGTCTGACAGGAGCCACATGAGCAATCCAGGCAACCCGGCCTGCTGAAATTAAAAAGTTGCCTCCTTTTTCCAAGGATCAGGAGCAGTAAGAAAGAGCCTGAAAGAAGAGTTAGCTGACATTGTAACTGCATGAGCCTTTTTTCTGCCCCAACAGCTCCACTTTGGATCCCAGCTGTGTTTACTGCTGTGGCAGAAAGCATTCTTTGACTTGTAAGCTGATTAAATTTGACCCAGAAGTTAGAGAAAAATGAATGTGGCATTCTCTTAATCCAATTTTTTTTTTTTTGCTAACCATCCAACATCTCATAAACAGCCTAACACACACAGCAAGGGGAGAAGTGGGGATAGTTTAATAAAATATTCCAGCTTGCATTTAGTCGCTGCTAAATCGAGAGGAATGCTCCAGAGGCACAATGGGATCTGCAGACAGCACCAAGAGGAAAAAGACTGAAGTGAGAAATGAGCTGGAAAAATGGGATGGATGTGCCACTGCTCCCCCCTCAGCCCCACAAACAGGACTTTATCTCCCTCATTCCTTCACTGGGATATTCCAGTGGGACTGCCCGGGAAATGCCATCCTGTGTTTGCCCTTTGGGGATGGGGCAAAAGGTTTAACTCTGCCCTTCCAAGCCGTGCTGGTCAGTGTAGGAAACACAGGAAAAGCTAGAAAGACTTAATAATAATTATAATAATAATCATAAAAGGCTCATGGAGCGTCTGTCCCCGCTGCCCATCCTGTTTGCTCTCCTGACAGTCAGGGCCACCCTGAGCACAGCTCAGGAGGATTTGTGGGGCTGCAAAGGAAACTCCCTGGCACCTTTTCCAAACTGAGGGTGCCACTCAGGCTGCAAATTGCTTCTTTTCACAGCAACACTCTCGGGGACCTCCCTGGATCACTCCCATCCGTTGTTCTTGGCCTGAAGCACAAGTTCTCTGCTGGAGCAGAAAGGGAGGGAAGGCTCAGGCTCTGCTCTCCCTGGTTTATGGGAAACTCTGTGTCTGTGATGCAGCTGCACCTCTGTAACATTCCCACAGCTTCATCTCGATTTTCATCACCAAAATTTCATCCTGAGGCAGAGCAGTGGGGATCAGGGGATATCTTTCAGCTCGCCTGCTGGGAAAGCAGCTTTTCCACTCTCCCTTCCCCCAGGGTCGTGTTTCCCAGCCAGGATCAGCTTCTGGCTGTTTCCTTTCTCTTTGCCTTGCAGAGGAGAGCTCTAAAATGCAGGAAAATGGGAAATAGAAGGGCAGAACATGGAATAAACCAACCCCCAGCATCACACACTGAACATGAACCCAAATGCCTCTGAAAACCATGCAGGTGATGGCTCAGTGCTTTCAATCAGTGTCACTGTCCTGTGTAAGTCAGGTGGAATTTGGATACTGTCACTATTTCTTTACCTTTCAAGTTGTGACCTGGAGAATTTTACCTGCTTCTGATTTTAAAATACTTTACTTCAATTGCACACGTGATTTCCAACACCCCAAAAGAGATATAAAGCTGGAAAATCACTTACAGGACCTGGTTCACTGCCTATTTATTTCCTTTGGTTGAAATATTTGAAATACTGTCAGGATAATTTTAAAACGTCCCATTGCTCCCCATATAAAAATCCCTAAGATGATGATTAGCTGTTAGAAATGAGATTGATACCATTTGATTGCAGTGTAACTTCAGATATTTAAAAATTCCCCAGATCTGTGCATGCAAATGCTCAGCCCTGCAGCTCTGTGAGGAGCAAACAGGATTTGTGTATGTGAGCTGTCAGCTCCTTTGATCTGTGCATTCACTCAAATGCTCTTTGCAGCAAGTGCAATTACACATGTAAAGTGCAGAGCAAAATGGATTAAACAGGTTTGGAACCTCTCAGAAAAAAAAAAAAAAATACCCCATGTGCATTTGAAGCTACCCTTTTCAGAGCAGCTAAAATAAATTCTATTTATTTTAGAAGTGCATTACAGTTGCCAAGAACCCACTCCAAAATGATCAGGGGTGGGGATTATTGGTTTTACACGTGATTTGGGGAACTGAGGCATCTCTGAGTTCAAGCATAACACGACCAGGATCAGCCTCTAGAATCTGTCAGAACACTCAGCAACTCCTTTATGAGAAATGAAATGCTTGTTGCTTGACTTTTTTTTTTTTTTCCAAGGCCCCACAAAGATTTCCTGTCCAAGCTACAGCAAAGTTAATTGAAAGTCAGGCTGGAAAAGGTAATTAAACCCAAAGTGCAGCAGCAGGAGGCTGAGGGAAGACAAGCAGAGTGTGGTGGGTCTCTGATGCAGCCAGGGCAGTGACTGGGATTGTCCATGGGAAGGATTTCAGCGTTTTTCCCAACCCAAACCACCCCAAATCCATCGGTGCCACGGGACAATAACCATCAGCTGGTGCCCAGGGAGCTGTGCAGTTAATGACCTGGGGATGGGGTGGAATTAAAGCCTTTATTCAGAGGCTTCACGAGCTCTGATCCACCCCCTGTCCCCTCACTGATGCTCTGGTCATTAAAGCCGTGCAGATCATTAACTCATTAACAACTGCAGAATGTGAATTTGGGGAACCAGAGGGAAGCGAATGTCACCGTGGTTGTGAAATGTGCTCTGGAGCTGTAGTGATAATTTTTTACAACTGCTGTTGGAGTGCTTCTGTCAATGAAACAGCTCAAAAAAAAAAAAAAAAAAAAAAAGAAAGCTAACGGGAGTTAATATTTCACTGTTAAATACCAGCAAATTGCTGCTCTGGAAGGTACAACTCACACTGCTCCTGGCTCTAATTTCTGGAACCAAAAAGTTGCTGGCTCTTATTTCTTGAACCAAAAAGTGCCCTTTTTTCTGTTTCAATACAGGAAACACTCCCTGAGTCTCTTCACCAAAGTTGTACCATCCCAAAACACACAGGCAGAGCTTGGGCAGGAAATCCTGTCGAAAAGCTGGAATGATTTATGCCCAATAATGAGTTACACACCATGATGGGTGTCAGAGGGATTTGTCCCCAGCTCTGCAGCCTGCTTGGGCCAGAGGAGGAGAGTTAAAGAGGAATCCTGATGGAATCAATCTCATTTTTGAGAGTTAATCATTACCTTAGGGAATTTTATATGGGGAGCAATGGGATATTTTTAAATTATCCTGACAGTATTTCAGATATTTCAACCAAAGGAAATAAACAGGCAGTGAACCAGGTCCTGTAAGTGATTTTCCAGCTTTATATCTCTGTTGGGGGTTGGAAATCACTTATGCAATTGAAGTGTTTAAAAACCAGAAGCAGGTAAAATTCTCCAGGTAAAACCCCCACATTCCCCCAGATCAGAGCAGTGCCCTTTTCCAGGCCTTTAAAAAATGACCCCACTTTTACAAGTACCAGAGCAAAGGAGTTAATTAACAGGGCACTTAATCACATTTCCTGGCACCCATACATCAGGTACAGGTGTCATTTCCATTAACATCCCCCAATATTTATCTTTTTCAGGACTCTGTGAAAGTGCCGTTAATGGAGTTGAGAAGAAGAGATAATTTTCTTGCTGCAGTGAGCCTGGGTGATGAAGTGCTCAGGCTTCGGTAACAAATGAAAGCAACAACCTTTAAATCCTTTCCATAAAGACAAATTAATGCATTTCTCATCATAATATTGCTGGAATTTCAGCCAGGCCAGTGCATCTCTGTGACTTTCTCTGCATGACTCAGATTTACACTGCAGCACTGGGGGGAAAAATAAGAAAAGGGCTGTGCTGACAAGTTGATAAACAAGTTAAAATAATATAATTTGCACTGTGCTATTTGCATGCTGTCAGCACTCACAGAATTCCAGAAATCACTGTGGATAAATCCATTCCAGGGGTTCCTGGTGCTTCCTCCCTGGGAGGAATTTCCATGGCAGAGCCCCTCCCTGGAAGATGAAAGTCCCATTCTGTCCCAGCAGTGCTGACATTTAAATGTGGTACCAGTGTTACAGTCTCATCCCAATTTCCAAATCCCTCGTGCTAATAGTGCTTAAGCCTTAATTGCACATTTAATCACCAGAATTACAGAGTGGCTGGCTCGGGGAAGTTGGATGGGAAAGATGCAGTGGGCAAAGGCACCCGAGGAGATCAAACAGGAGAGGGAGAGGAAAGAAGGCATTTGCTGGTTTACAGAAAATGTTAAACACAGTTTTCAGCCAGGGGTGAGATGAGATCCCTGGAAATATCAGCTTCGTGCTGCTCAGTGCTCACTGGAACTAATTATCTACAAATTTATCTGTTTAGCTACAATCTAAAGGACACACTGCCATCAACTAAAGCACTAAAAACTAAAAAAATTGAGCTCTGGACTCAGATTTTTCTGTAGTTAGCTGAGTTTTTTTAAAGCTCTTCACACCAAATATCCACCCGACAAAAGAAGTGCTCTGTTTGAAGGAAAAGAGAGATTTGAAACTTGGTAATTAAAATACTTGACTGCAAACAGAAAATCAATCCTATCCACAGGATAGGAACCCAGCATTTCAAGAGTCTCGAGGAACCTGCTAAATGACTTCAGTCACCATGGAAATAAAGGGGACGAAGTTTGTGAAATAATGAACTGAAACTGGGAGCTGGGATAGTCAGGAATGTTTGGAGTTGATGCTGAGATGTCAGAGCTGCAATTCCTGTCTCACTGCCTGATCTCCTGCAGCACAATTATCTTGACTTTTCTCAAAATAAGATTTTAGAAGAGTCCACAGGCAATGGGATAATTCTCCCTACGGTGTTACTGTAACCATTTGTTACTGACACTTCCTCCTCCCGCGGAGCTTTTTGGTGGCTGAAAAACGAAACTCTGGCCTCATAACTGAGCTGCCAGCTCCTATCACTTTGTTGGAACAGGGCAGAAATACATCTGCCTTCTGCAGAAAAAGTTGTCCTCTTCTCACTGAAAAGCAATTTGTTCAGCAAAACTTCAAGAGCTTTTCCTAACCAATCCCAAGGTCTGAAGCTGATCTGGGGCTGACCAAAAGCAGGATGAGGGACACGGTCCGAGCTGTGTCTGACAGTGGGAATGGGTTTGCTTTTGTGGCCAGCTAAATCCTGCACTCTACACTCGGAAAATCAATTCCTCTTCTGGTTTAAGTGCCACCAACCCCAGACTGATCCTGCAGGGGAAACTGGAATGATGGATGAAGGTGGGTTTGACTTTTGGCTGCAATCGGTGCCATTACGGAGATGAGCACCTCTGAATCACAGCCAAGGCGTTGCTGTGCTGCATCCTCAAATCCAGGGTGGGAATGGCATTCCTCCCTTTCCTGGGAGCTCAGGGAACCCTGGAGCCTCTGCCTCGGGGGATTTCAGAGCCTTTGCTTTGGTATCAGGCTCGTGGTGCTGCTCAGCCCAGCCCCAGCAGGAATTGCTGTCAGGAATTCCCAGCTCTGCTGACATCAGTGCCAGCCTGCCTCAGGTTCTGCTTCTCCCTTTCCTTCAGGATTTTCCTGTCATTTCCCTGCTGACATCTCCCTCTTTCAGTTCACCAAATCTCATCAGATTTGGACACCTAAACTTGTCCTGCACTGCACAAACACCAGCCCAGGGAAGTGTTGGAATGATCCTCATGGTTTCAGCTCCCTGGAATCCTGATATGCTTTACAATGATTTAAAGGAAAATTCTTCCTCTTCAATGCACCAGGTGATAAGCAGATGGAATCTCTCCTGAGCCCCATGAATTATCAGTAGCAAATCTGCACCTTCTTGTGTAGAAAATCAGATAAACTATCCACTTTGCCACCTTTAATTTAATCTACAGGCTGATGCCATATCGCTCCGAGCTTTATAACTTAAAAAAAAGCCCACAAAAGATGGACAGGCTGTGCTAATGATATTTGACAGCTCTTTGTCCACGAGAACACCCTCCAATAATGCATTCCCAAAGAGCAGAAATCTCCCTGGCTGACATATGCTGCGAGTTCAAATGAGTAATGGCAGGCTGGGGTACAAAGTGACGGGGATAACAGCCTCCTTCCCCGAGTTCAGCACCAGCCCAGCCTCTCAAATCAAGCACATCAGCAGCTTCATGATTTTTTGGGGGTATGTTCTTATTTTGGTGGGGCAGTTATCAGCAAATCAATGGGACAAGCTGACAGAGGGCAGGGTTAGATGGGATATTGGGAAGAAATTCCTCCCTGGGAGGGTGGGGAGGTTGCCCAGAGAAGCCTGTGGGGGTTGTTCTTCATTTATAATTATTTTACAGCTTTAACTGTTTGCTTGGCTTGGGTTAGGTGTGGAACAGGTTTGATTTGGGTGCCTGAGCAGCTCAGAGCTGCATCCAGAGCCCTGATTCCAGCCCAGCCCTTTTCTCTCTCTCTCTATTGACTGGTCCTCAATCAATCTGGGCTCGGCTGTGCTCTGAGCCTCAGGAGCTGGAGGTAAATCAGGCAGCCAGGGCTCAGGGTGGATTCTGTGTTCATGCAGCCCTGGTGTGAGATAAAAACCCTCAGGAGCTGGAGATGGATCAGGCAGCCAGGGCTCAGGGTGGATTCTGTGTTCGTGCAGCCCTGGTGTGAGATAAAAACCCCAATAAAACATGGCCCAACTCCACAGGCAGTGAGCACCCCACAATCTGCCCCTCGTCTTTGGGGTTTAATCAGTGCATGGGATCACACAGAATATCCAGAGGAATTTGGGTGCCTCTCTACTGTGAGCTGAAACCAAAATATTTACAGTAAACAGATGCTGTTTGCCCGATCTATTCCCTGCTGCTGCTCCAAACTTGCAACTCTCCCCAGTTCCTGGCAGCTCAGGATGTTCAGAATTTGTAAATACCAAACTCTGTTTGTACAGAACAGAGCTCCTGGTATTGGTGGTGTGGGGTTGTCTTAAAAAAATCAGGGAGGAAGAGCAGCACCCTCAGTTCTGTTGTCCCAGGAGCCAAAAACAAACTGGAGAATGGACGTGGCTCTGGTCCAATTATTTAATCACTGAACATTTTAATGAACGCCATGACAAAAAAGCATTATCACCTTCCCACAAAGGTTTTAATTAAGCACTGTAAGAAAATAGAATTACATCCTGAATTATCTGGCGAGCTCTAAAACACCTTTTACTTTGTACCAGCCTCTCTGTGCATCAAACAATCCAATCACTCTTAAATCTCATCCAATGAGCTCCCAAAGTCATTGAAGAGATCATAAACGAGGTTACAACACTCGCCTGGTACACAGAGAAATGTCTTTCAGGTACCTTTAAGTGGTTATTAATGGCTGAATTAGTTTAGAATGCATTAACCTTCAAGGTAAATTAGATCAATCAAGGAAATGACTCACAAGCCTGGGTCTGTCTTTTTTACTGAAATTCGTAGTGTGTGCCAAGGATTTACCAGCATTGCAGAGCAGCTGCTCCCTGAGAGGATGGCACTGGTCATGGAGAGGGCTGGACACTCATTTCTGGGTGCTGAGGATAAAATTGTTCCTGGGGATGAGAGGAATCAGTGATCAGATGGACAAAACATTTACAGTGGTGCAGGTGGGGAGCAATGCTGTGAGCGTGGAATGGCAAAGCCCAGGAAAATCAGGTGCAATCACATCCTCAGCTCCATTTATTTCCCTCTCTGGGTTTCCCTGAGCCTTGTTTATTTTAATTATGGAAGTGGCTGAAAGGCTCAGGCTGTTCCTTTTTGCCCCAGTCTAGACATTGGTCACGTCCTGCTTCAGAGTCACTTTAATTTTCAACTTTTTGACTAAAAATCTTACAGAAAAAAGGTATTGAAACACTCAGTGGGAACGTGCCACTATTACAGCTACAAACATCACCCTGTGCAGTGCTGAGAACCTGAGAATTCCATGCTTAGCCTCTGTTTTCCACAGGAATATGAGAATATTAACACTATTACAGCTACAAATGTCATCCTGAGCAGTGCTGAGAGCCTGAGAATTCTGTTTAGCCACTGTTTTCCACAGGAATATGAGAATATTAACATTATTACAGCTACAAATGTCAGCCTCTGCAGTGCTAAAAACCTGAGAATTCCATGCTTAGCCTCTGTTTTCCACAGGAATATGAGAATATTAACATTATTACAGTTAAAACATCACCCTGTGCAGTGCTAAAAACCTGAGAATTCCATGCTTAGCCTCTGTTTTCCACAGGAAAATGAGAATATTAACACTGAGCACGAGACTGAGCTGAAGTTGAGTGGTTTTTAACGTGATAATGGTGAAAGCTTTGGGGGGTTTAAGTCAATAATTGATTGTGCTGTTGCAAAAATGCCCTGAGTGCCAAGGCAGGGCCCAGCTGCCAGGACAGAAATCCCTGAAGTTCTGTGTGAGAAGGCAGGGATAAGGATTTGAGAGGATCCCTCAGATCCCAGCAGTGCTCAGTGTCACACATCCCAAATCTCCTCTTCCCTCCTCAGCTGGGAGAGCACTCACCAGAGCTGCCCCTGCTTTTATACTCACAACACGCTGAAAATGGATGTCTTGAAACCCTTCCTGCCTGCTAAGGGGATTATTGGATTAAAACTTCAAAGCCTGCAGCTTGCCTTGACATCAAACCACCTGCAATCCCCAGATTTACCTCTCTGAGAGGTGACACAGGGACTCAAAACTGACAAAAAGCTCCCAAAGCAGAAACCAGACCAGCTTTTAATGCCAATAGAGGTGTTCCAAGGGGAAAGAAAATGCAGCTGGAAGTGCAAAGTGGGATCTGAGAGTGTCCTGGAAAGGAATTAATGCTGAATATGGGCTGGGGTGTGCATAATGCAAATGGAACTCCTGACTCGGGACAGCATTTTGCTGTTATCCAACTTCTGAATCAATTGTGGAGTCCTGTTCTTCCTTTCCTGGGGATCTCACTCACTGGCCATGGAGAATTCCAGCCCAGGAGGCTGAACCCTGCAGAGAAAAGGGAGATCCACCTCCAACTCATCCCAATTTCTCCTGTGTTTGGGATTTAGCACAAAAAAAATCCCATTTTGGGGGGATAACCTATAAAATTCCAGCCATTCAGCAGCCGGGCCCCAAAAATCTGCTCTTGAACTCTTCCCTCTTGAGCTTTCCTGTACCTGCTGAGAGAATGTTCCTGCTCCACCCTAATTCCAGGGAATTGAGTGAAAGCTTTGTCCTTGTGCCTCTGGGATAAAGGCAGCCAAGCCTGACCCAGAGCTCATCACCAAGGCATCAAATCTAAATAAATAAAAAGCAAACTTTGCATTCTCCTCTGCAGCACAAAGGAGAAATGAAAAGATGTTACAAAATACCCTGGAAAAATTCCTAATTTTTGTATCCAGCAGAATTCCAGAGTGGGATCTTTGTCCCTGTTCAGTGTAAGGAAATCTTCCCAAGCTGCTCCTGTCTGACATCAAACTCAGGAAATTCTGGAGATGATTCCTAAAGTTCCCTCATGTTGTCATGGCAACAGGCACCAGCTGAAACTTGGTGGGGACATCCAATAAATCTTTCTTTGCTGGGAAATGAAAGGCAATTTGATGTTATTAATGTTTGTCAGAGCAAACAGAACGGCAATGAAATGACGTGCCAATAAATAAAGCCAGGCTGAGGTGACATCCTGGAGCTGATGGCACCATGGAGCACCAGGAACACTCCCAAAACTGGCCAGGAGCTGCCTGGGGAGGTGACAGCTGAAAAAGCCCAAAATAAATGGAAAAAAAATTGGAAAATGGCAGCGAATATCACTGGGAGTGCACGTGGCTGAATGCAAAGCGCTGCTGGGGAGCAGGAGATGCAGGGGGTGAGTTCTGAGTTTTGTTTCAGATAAATTTGGCCACCTCAGTGCAATAGCAGAGGGAGAATACTGGGGTTTGAGCTTTGTTAGATTCTGACAGCTCTGTGTCCAGTGAAAAGTTGAGTATAAATTGTATTTTGTGCCCTTTGGTTAATTCTTCTTCAAGAACTTAAGAAAAGAACTCACAAGCAGCCACCCCACGATTTAAAATACCCTAAAACCTCCCTCATCCCAAGGCACTTTGTACCTGCATTAACGAGGTGCCAGGGAAATGATGCAGAGGGAAAAAGAGGTGCTGTAATCTCCTTGATTATTCCTAAATATCCCAATGCCTCCATGGCCACATCCCATAGGAATGAACTGTGAGGAGGATAATCCCAAAATTTCTGCAATCTCACAGCAACATCCACAATAAATATATTTTCAACTGTAGCTCTCTCAAATTAAACAAATCAAGTAAAATAAACTCTGCAGTTGATTTTGCTACCACTTGTCTAAAATCAAACATCCTGACTGCAAAAAAATGCGTCATGAGGACCAAAAATCTTCTACAGTGAAGTCTGTAATATCAAAAGTGATTTTTNAGATTTGCCTGCACATGTGTTGCAGCAGCATTTTGTTCAAAGTAGGAGTCACCTCCTAGAAATGCCATCCTGAACGTCTCCAGCTCACCCACTGCTCTTCAAGAGCTGAAATGGCCACAATTATTTGTTTTGGGCAGTGCACACATGAAAAACACCTGAATATTTCTCCAATCCCTACAAGAAGAAACAAGCCCTGAGTTTAAAACCTCTCCCAGAGGCTGTTTGATCCCTGACACGTTCAACATTGGTGCTGGGACACATTTTCAGAAGCAAACCAAAGCTTTTGTGGCTGAACTTTGAACAGCAAATTAAAAACTGGGGGGGAAGTGCTTTCACAACAGAACTGGAACTGAAAGTTTTATTATTTTCCCCCCAAGTGTTAATAAAAGCAGTGTTGGGGTTACCAGCAGTCCGTGGCCGTGTGTGTTGGGATTAATAATGTTCCTCTGAGTTGATTGTACCCAAAGGCAGTCAGGTTTTATCTTGTATATAAATATACATTTGTGTGCTGCTGTTCAAAGGCCAGGCCTTACACCGGAGCTTGGTTAAATTCAGACTTATCCCAGATACCAAGAAACAGCAGAAATTTAAACTCTAAATAGAATTTTTAAAAAAAACCCAAACCTGTGTAAGCCTGGCGTGCACAACCCTGTTTGTTACAGATAAGGCAGGAAAAGCACCCAGATTTTCTGATTTGATGGAATTCTGTCCTGTGCCTGAAGGC
This sequence comes from Pachycephala philippinensis, assembly GCA_013397055.1. Classification (NCBI taxonomy): domain Eukaryota; kingdom Metazoa; phylum Chordata; class Aves; order Passeriformes; genus Pachycephala; species Pachycephala philippinensis. The sequence continues at coordinate 428,032 of VWZT01004294.1, read as the reverse complement.
TAAAACTTGTCAGACCCCAAAACTCCACTGAACAAGGTTTTTCCTTGTTTTGCTGGGCTGTGTTGAGAAATCCAACAGGAATTTTTCCTTAAGGAATGGTTGGGAACAATCCTGCCCTAGCCTGGAGCCCAACACTGAGCACATCCTCATCTTCTCCTCACCTTTATCATTTTTTATTCCATTTTTATTACACCTTTTATCAGCCAGATGAAATTCCCTGTAATGTAAACCTGTTTGCTCTCCTGCTGAGGGAATCCTCCCTGGCCTGTGCCTGGTGCTCTGTGCAGCCCCATCAGCAGCTAAAGTTTAATTACAAAATAATTTGGTTTTCTGCATGACTCATGCAGTCTAAATAAAGACAAAGTTGGTTGTAAATAATTTCTGTCGGGCCTTATTATTCCTATATATATTCATATTTTTTTCTCTCTCATGAATCAGACTATTAGAATAACATTAGATAAATTATCTGAACCACTGAGTCATGCAAACCAAACTGCTCAGCTCTGTTGTTCCTACAGAAAATGTGCCTTCAGTATTCAGAATTCAGTCTCTTTTTGCTCTTGGAAGTGATTTTATTACCACAAAATTATCAGTGCTTCGGCTACACACCACCTCCTGTAATTACTGAATAATTACCCACCACATTTGTATTGTGGAGGGTAAAGGGATCCCCGGGCTGCTCCACAAAATGTGGATTAATAAAGGTTGCACTGGAGGTTATGCTGGAGATCATCCTGTGGAAAAGAGTTTCGTATCAGCTGAAACACAGAATCCCGAAGCAGCCCTGCAAATGCCTTCAGTGCAGGAGCTGAATCCCACCGTGTTTGACAGAGGTTTTACTTTAAAAACCTGGGGTCTCCTTGACAGCAGGCACCAAACTGAGCTTAAATTCACCTGAATTTCACCTGCATTTTACCTGCTTGAACTGCTGCAGCCAAGTGAGTAACCAGCCACGGGTGACTCTGACTTGGAAAACAAAACCTGCGTTGAAGTTGTATTTTAAGACAAAAACAAAGCTGAAGAGGTGATTCCATCCCTCGGGGATCCTCGCCCAGCACTCTAAAAGCCCTGGGATCAAAGAACAGCACTCTGTGACACATTTCATCCTCCAGGTGCCTCACAAACGCCACTCCCTCACCAACACAGAGAACGACAATGAGCTGTTTGCTTTCTGACCAGGGTATTTAAACATTTCTATTGTCACGTGCAGCGAAATGATTCACGAGATGCACAGGGGTGAACAGAGCAGCAGGGTTTTGTTCACAGGCTCCTATCACAGCTCTCTTGTTCAGCTAAGGGAAACGTTATTAGAGAGAACAGATTCCGAGCTACCAAAATAAAAAGTACTTAGAACATGGGGTGCTGAACAGAGTAAGTGCCAACTCAAAAACAATTGCAGATCTTCCTGACAGAAAGGTTATTAAAAGGCAAAACCAGGATGCTGTCAAATCCTTCCAAGCAACTGATGCACCATCTGCAAAGTCACTTCTACAATGACAACTCCAGAATAAAAAAAGTGTTTCCTGCATGTTCTGTTTTACACATATAAAAATACCAAATGAGAGCTTGGCACAGGAGCTCTGCAAACTACAGAAATTCAGAGGCTGAGCTGAAAACTGGTGAGGTGTAATGACTCCCAAACACAGGTGTCCAAAACACACGAGGAAATTGGACAGCCCAGGTGCAAGGAGGCCCCACTGAGCCAACAGCAAAGATGCACTACACATAAAACCCTAAAGTGAGAGAAAATAAGGGGAAAATCAGATCTGTGATGATGCCTAAGAAACAGACACCAGACAGGAGTAAGGGAATAAAGGTGGATATTTATTTGAAAGGCCTTCAGAGGCACACCCTGGGCAGGCCAAAGGCTGCACCCAAGATGGACCCCGAGTCACGAGTTCTTCACACTTTTATAGCTTTGGGCCATTTGCATCTCAACCCAATTTCACCAATTAAACTTCAGCTAATGATGGAATTTGCCCTCAGCTTGCCCCCCTTCTCAAGATGCTGGGTTACACATTTTGGGCCTAGGCCGGGCTGGGTGTCCTTGGAGAGCAGCCTGGAGAGGCTTTGTTCTGTCTGTCTCAGCATGAGAGAGCAGCAGCTCCCAGGCTGCAGGACACTGCAGAGTTACACACTGGGAATGCAGAATTTGAAACATATAAAAGTTAAAACCTAAGGCATGATTCACACTCACAAGGACACTGAACAGTGTTCCCTGAACACCAGCACTGTGCATGTGGCCAATACCACTTTCAGGATCAAAGAGCAGCAAGCTCTCCACACCTTCCCAGGGCAGGGGGTTGGAAAGAAATCATCTTTAAAGTCCCTTCCCACCCAAACCATTCCAAAACTGTTTTTTTTCCCCACAATGAAGGCACACCCATACTGTGGCCTAGCTGGGAATGTCAATCATCTGAAATCCACCCATGTGAAACCCCTCAGAGCTGTGAAACGCTGAGCACAGCAGTGACTTTGGAACTGTCACCATCCCGTTAAGGAGCCTGTGATCCCTGCAGCCAGAGCTTCACTTCACCCAAACCAACGGTGGCACCCCCAGCCTGGCACAGGCCTGCCCAAAATTGGGATTCCCAGATCTTGGATGCCATCTGCTGGGTGCTCCTCGGTATGGGTCAAACTCCGGCAGTTTTCACCTGGAAAAAATACCCCCCTTCTGTACTTTCTTTGGTTATAAAGACTAATTAAGCCAATTAAGATATTTAACAATTACATTAGACTCCTCCTGGTGATGGAGGCACGGATTAGGGATTGATGCTGACACTGCAACACAACCTATGAACAACTCTGACATCAATTTGCTACATAAAGATGGATTTAGAAACTGCTCAGGAAAATTAGAAATTAAGACTCACCACTGTGACTTGCAGCATTTTTTGGGATTCCCAAATAAAACGCAGTAAATGACTGAATATGGGGGCTCTAAAAGCTTTTCTTCACTACCAAAGTGAGCTTTAAAGAGCCCTTCTTTGTCCTCTGGCAAATTCCTGACACCTGAGCTAAGGGTGAAACACGTTTAGGAGCTCCAGGAGGGCTCTCGAAAACACCTGAAGAGCATCACTGCCTCATCATATCCCCTGTATCACACAGCTGTGATCCAACAGCCACTCCAAAATTCCCCATTTCCATTGGTTTGATACTTAAACCTTTTAATGAGTGGAAAACAAGACCCAGGAAACTCCAATCCATGCCTGACTTTATTACTTTAACAATGCAAGTATTCCAATCTTGAGGCTTTACCAACAATGTGAAGTCAGAGCTTTCCTGAACAAATAAATAACTGCAATAACCAAAAAATAAGGAAGTTCTTATTAAATATACAGAATTTTACAGGAAAGTAAAAAAAAAAAAAACAAATCAATAAAAAGAAAGGGATGGATTTTCTTTTCTCAAATGCAATTGCAGCAATGTTATCGAAACATTTAATAACCTAAGGAAAAGTTGGGTGCTGTGTTTAGAAAAGCTTTAACTGTCCTCAGCCTCCAGATTTATGTTATTTCCAAACTTTGCATAGAGCTGAACTTTGAGGTCAGACAACACCCTCTGGATCGACTCCACTCGGGATTCCAACGCTTCAATTTCCTCTTGCAAACTCCTCTGAAAAAGAAATTAAACAAAAATCAACCAATTCTGTACAACAAACTGAGCCAGGTTTGTCAGCAACACAGAACCAACAAAGAGGTGCCCCTTTTCCAACCTATTCCCAGGTCTGGCTGCAGGATTTATTGCTGGGCCAAGCAAAGGCTGGAGTGACTCTGGAGTGCCTCAAACCCCAAATCCAACACCAATTTTACACTGGGAAAGCTCCAAAGGCTGATCAGATGATCCCACCCCAGTGCCCAGCACACAGACAGAGCAGCCCAGCAGCTCCAGACAAACCTTTGCCTCCTCCAGCATCTCCTGGGTCTCCTCCAGGGAGTGGCTGATGAAGACATCCCCGATCTGGTAGGGAATCAGGTGGGAATCAGCATCATCCAGCAGCATGATGTCATCACAGGCATCTTCCAGATTCTGAAGCTGTTTCTGTTCGTCAAGACACAAGAAAGAGGCTCCTTTTGTGAAGTGTTTCATCGGACACTCTGCCACGGTTGGATAAGGAACTCAGGGAGTTTGGATTTGGGGGACAAATCACACCCACCACCAGGATAGCTGAGGGATCAGTTTCAGAGCTGGAATTCAGCAATTCAAAACTCCTAGCCAGCACTCATTATCTGTTATTAACAGAATAATTAACTGTCCAGGCAAGGGCAATACAGCAGATTTAAATGTCACTAATATCTGATATGCTTTTACCATTCTCCATTTCCAAAGTATCACAAACCTCATATCAGAACCCAAGCATTACTTACACTCACAGTAACCCACTGCCCCTATTTTCTACGTCCCAGCTGAAAATTAATTCAGGCCAACGAAAAGTTAATGAGATCTGAAGCAAAAATACCTTTTTCACTTCTATTTCTTCTTTCAGCTCTGTGATCCTGCTGGTATTTCTTGCAAATTTGTTAATTTTCTGTTGATCTTCAAAGGTGACATTGACATCTTCTGCGGCCTGCGAGGAGGAGAGGTCAAAATGATGATTTCAGTGCTTACATTAACTTGAGTCTCACTGCAAGGCTACTGCTGCAAAGTGTCTGGAAAACAGTCTGACAGCCACTACGTTCTGTTTATGCACCTGATTGCTTCAAGTGCCTCTTCAAGGATATCAGAAATACCCATATTTAGCTGGGTAACATCCAATTAAAACATTAGCCATCCATAGCATCCTAAAGCCAAAGGTTTCCTGGACACTGATGGCTGAATTGGACACTCTGCTCCAAGTTTTCTCTGGAGAGAGACTATCGGCAAGGATCTGGAGTGACAGACAAGGGGGAATGGCTTCACACGGACAGAGCAGAGGGTTAGATGGGATATTGGGAAGGAATATCCTGTGAGGGTGGGGAGGCCCTGGCACAGGGTGCCCAGAGAAGCTGTGGCTGCCCCTGGATCCCTGGAAGTGTCCAAAGCCAGGCTGGAGCAGCCTGGGATAGTGGAAGGTGTCCCTACCCATGGCAGGGGGTGGAATTGGGTGATCTTTAAGATCCTTTCCAACCCAAACCATGGCGATGATTCTGTGATTAGCCACCCTCTCAGAGAATAAATTTTTCCTCATGTCCACCCTGACCCTGCCCTTGTTTACAGCGAGCCGCACCCGCAGAGACTCCGCGACGCCACCGACCCCGCGGGACCAGCACTGGGCACAGACCCCGCGGGACCGGCACCGGGCACAGACCCCGCGGGACCGGCACCGGGCACAGACCCCGCGGGACCGGCACCGGGCACAGACCCCGCGGGACCGGCACCGGGCACAGACCCCGCGGGACCGGCACCGGGCACAGACCCCGCGGGACCGGCACCGGGCACAGACCCCGCGGGACCGGCACCGGGCACAGACCCCGCGGGACCGGCACCGGGCACAGACCCCGCGGGACCGGCACCGGGCACAGACCCCGCGGGACCGGCACCGGGCACAGACCCCGCGGGACCGGCACCGGGCACAGACCCCGCGGGACCGGCACCGGGCACAGACCCCGCGGGACCGGCACCGGGCACAGACCCCGCGGGACCGGCACCGGGCACAGACCCCGCGGGACCGGCACCGGGCACAGACCCCGCGGGACCGGCACCGGGCACAGACCCCGCGGGACCGGCACCGGGCACAGACCCCGCGGGACCGGCACCGGGCACAGACCCCGCGGGACCGGCACCGGGCACAGACCCCGCGGGACCGGCACCGGGCACAGACCCCGCGGGACCAGCACTGCACAGACCCCGCGGGACCGGCACCGGGCACAGACCCCGCGGGACCGGCGCTGGGCACAGACCCCGCGGGCACAGACCCCGCGGGACCGGCACTGCACAGACCCCGCGGGACCGGCACCGGGCACAGACCCCGCGGGACCGGCACTGCACAGACCCCGAGCCCAACGCCCTCAGCTCCCGAGCAGCGACCGCGGCACTCGGGGCAGGCCAGAGCCGGCCCTGCGCACGGGCACGGAGCAGCCGCCTCCCGGGGCTGCGGGAGCCCAGGAGGCGCCGCTGGGGCGGGAGGCGGCGGGACACAGCGGCCCGGGAGACGGCGGAGAGCTGAAACCTCCTCAGGAGGGATCGATCCCCGCCGAGAAGGGAGCGAACCCGCCGCGCCCGTCCCGCACTCACCGCCTTCTTCATGGTGGCGGCCATGGCGCACCGTCGGGCTGAACCATCTGCCCTCCGCGCAGAGGAGGAGCAGCAGGCACGGGAAAAAGGAGGAAGACAAGGGAAAACGCCAGAAAACGGCCACAACCCTGCTGGAATCGGGGATTCTCTCTCTTCTTACCGCTCTCAGTGCGGCGGGATGCCCCGAGAGGCCTCAGAGCACGGAATGGAGCAGGAGACACCCCCGCGGCGCTTGGTACGGCCCTGTGCGAGGGGCGGGACGCGGCAGCGCCTGCTCGGGGCTCTGGGGCCGCCAGGNATGGCATGGCATGGCATGGGTTAATGGGATGGGATGGGATGGGATGGGATGGGTTAATGGGATGGGATGGGATGGGATGGCATGGCATGGCATGGCATGGCATGGCATGGCATGGGTTAATATGGTATGGTGTGATGGCATGGCATGGCATGGGATGGCATGGCATGGCATGGGTTAATGGGATGGGATACGATAATGGTATGAGATGAGATAATGGGATGGGATAATGGGATGGCATGGAGTAGGATGGGATACTTAATTCTATAATATTGCATGAATTAAAATGATTTTGGTTTTGGTTTTTTTTTTCAGTTCCAAATGACTGCTCATTTCAAAACTCCTGTTCCAAACCAGTAGAAACAATGGAATAGCAGAAGGTATTTTGGATGGCCCTCAGGCCGAGTGTTACATTTTATCTTGGTGCATCATCACCGTGCCTTGTTTCCCACTGAAGGAAGAAGTTAATCACTGAATTTCTCCCCAGAGAGCCACGTTATTAATGATTTATATAAAACATAATCCTAGCTCTAAGCCTCTCTTTTCCTCAGAAAACCAACTCTCATCTCTCTGGCTGTTGTCCTGCTCTTCCCTAAGCCAGCTCTTCCCTCTCCTGGAGCATCCCGCTAGGAAAGGACGCAGCCCCAGCCGTGGTTATTCCCCTGGCTGGATTAACTGGATAACACACCTTGGCTCGGAGCCAGGGCGATTTCCTTCAAGAGAAAAGGAGTGGATTTCACAAGAATTTGATGACTCGAAGGCTTTGAAAATAAATCTGTTTCTCCCACATGCTCGGGCAAGCTCTGCGGGCTGAGGACTGCCAGGAGGAACTCGCTGCAGACCTTTCTTGTGTAAATAAAAGTGAAAACAGCGCACGAGTGCAAGCAGCCGGCGTGGGGTAAGAGAAACCCACTGAACCCAGTGCCCTCGTTTCTCTCCCCGTTGCATAAAGGACTTGCTCCTTCTTGCTCTGGTCCTTGTTGTTGCTGTTGCTGTGGTTGGCTTCACCCTGCTGGGATCCCTTCCATGCCCTGCCCTGCCTCTCACATCTCCTCTGTGGTTCTTTGTTGTTGCTGCACTGAGGACGGGTAGAAAAAAGACCCAGAGTTCAGGCTCGAGCATATAGAGAGAGCTTTAATAATAAAAGTAAGGTCTTTATATGTTAGTTTGTAAGAAGTGCATTAAGTGGCACAAGACAATTGGTACTTCGGCCATCCACTCCTTGGGGTGATTGGCCAAATTCTGAACCAGCCCTTTCTAAATATTTTCTAGCTAAAACCATAACAATCCTTGGCAAACAACTCGCAGGGGAAGTCATTTACAAAACTGTAACATTGTTTTATATAATTAGCATGGTAAAGACGGGATTCTTGCAAAATGCTGAGAGAGCTGGAGGATCTCTTCTGCTAATGCTTTCCCAGTGTCTTATAGTTCTTTGCACATTTTCTCCTTCCCTGCTCCAGCCTGTTGCAATCCAGCTCAGTGGGGAAGAGCATTCCCATGCTTTTGCTGCCTCGGTGAGTCCTTTGGAGTTCCCAAACTCTTCTCCCCTTTCCCTGAAGTTCCACAGACCTTTCTCAGGCCTCGATGATCTGGAAACACGCACACATCAACGGGGTTTGTGAATTCGAGGTGCACTGAGATGGGGAGAGCTGAATGGGGCTGAAGGGGTTGGTTTATCTGGGTTTAGCTTGGGTGAAGGGGGTCACTTGGAGCAAAATGCACTATTTTAATGGTGCCATTGTATTAAAGGAATGCAGCTTCCACATGCAGGTACATGGATAACAGGAGCATGACATTCCCAGTATTCAGCAATGGGATTTATTGTGGAATGCAGGTCCTTGTGTCTGCCCTTCTTGTACCAGCATTTTAGGGGGAATGGAGGTTGAAAAAAAATCCTTTTCTAAGGGGTGCTCATCTTTCCCAAAAAAGATCCTAATGAGACCCCTCCTAATTATTTATATGTCAAATCCCCCAATCAGAAATGTTTTATTGTTTTGTAATCTGAGGGAAGGAAGGCAGATTTTCTCACATTTCTACCCTCATTCTCTCAAAATACATGTTAGTCAAAACCAACATCACCACTTCATCCTTCAAGCCTGTTCTATATTCATATATCCAACATTAGTTACTAAATTCCATTAGGTTCTTCCTGCAAGACTGAATAAACTTTTATCCCAATAAACTATCCCTGGTGAGGGAAAGTCCTCCCTGCCCTGCCCGTGGTGCCTGGCAGAGGCTCTGCAGTGCCACCAGCCCTGAGGAGCCCAGGGGAGCTCCTGCTGCAGTTTGTGGCTCGGGTGGGAGCTGGAGATCTCCTTCTGCTGGGAATTCCCCGTGCCTGAGCCCCTTCTGAGACCTTTCCTGCACCTGTGTGAGCAGCAGAGCACACACCGTGTTTGAGAATCCCATCCTTCCCTCCCAGCAGAGCACTGGTGCTTCGTGCTGGTTTGATTCCAAATAAAAGGGAAAATATAAATAAA
>VWZT01004294.1:394682-419035 GCA_013397055.1 Pachycephala philippinensis | reverse complement strand
AAAATATATAAAATAAAAGGTGTCTCTGCCACCCTGCCCTTCCTCACCAGCACTTGGCTTCTCCATATCCACAGGGAATATTCCAAAATATTACCGCTGTATTTCTCTCCCTCCACAGTTCACCTCGTTCAATAAATATTTCTGCTGATGGAACATCTCCATTTTCCAGGAACTTTATGTGGCCTGTACTGGAAATCTCTCTATGGAGCCTCAACCTGCAGCATCATTCTTGCATTTTTTTAAACTTTGATGCTTCATCTTCGATGAAAACTGCTCCCAAACTGCCTGAAATTCGGTCTGCAGTCACACCCGTGCAGGCAGAAATAATTTCCTTTCTAAGAACAGCACCAGTTTCAAAAATCAGTTTGTATTCCTTGAAAAATGCACATAAGGAGGAGCAATGGTCCCTGCACAACCTGCTGGATTCTGTCATCTTAAAGCACAACAGATTCATTTGCCTCTGAATCTGAAGATTCTCAGAAGTCTCTCATCAATATGTCCTCCCTGTGGTGCTACTCAGCATTTTTTCACGTGTACAAATATTTTTCCTCTTTTATCTCTCTTTATTTTTTGTCTTTGGATGGGGAAAGTGTTGGCAAAACCACAACAGAGTCTGGAAGAAGCCTTTCCCTCAGAGACACCCCAGAAATTCTCATTTGCTGTGTCACCAACCAGAGCAACAAACCCATAAAACATTTCCCAAGGGCAGTGTCGCACTCAGCGCCCGGAGACCTGAAACCAAACCCTTCCCAGGAGAGAGCTGAGATCCAGGGCAGGATTTCAGGCATTTTATCTGATGAACCAGCTCCAATCCCTGCAGAAGCAGGAGCAGGAGGAAGCAGGACGTGGCCCAGAGGGGACTGGGTTCAGCCAAGCACAGCCTCTTGCCTGACTAATGGCAAAGGCAGAGCTGGGATGTTTGCTGTGGCTCTCAGGGAGGTGATGGAAGCCAAATGAACTCAACTCAACTCACAGCAATCCTCTGGGTAAAGTCCAAACTCATCTCTCTGGGGTTTGACAGAAGTGCTGCTGGATCTGTGGTATCTTTTACATATCTATTAGTGCTTTCAGCAGAAAATACTCCAAAGCCACAGACACCCTCCCTCTGCCCTGGGGTAAAAAAGCAGTGCTCCTTAATGGTAAAAAATACTAAAAATCTCCTATTTATTTGCCATTTTTTTGAAATTTAGACAGCAGCAAGTAGTAATCATGGGCAAGGTGATGATAAAGTGAATAAGCAGCACCCCTCCTCTCTGAACAAGGGCAGGGACAGAGCTGGGTGTGTGTCACTGAGGAGGAATTCACCAAAAATGGCACAGTCAGCAGCCAGGGCGCAGGGTTCTGTCCCCAGCCTCACCTCCCAACCCTGTTCCTCACTCCTTGGCAGCAGTTCCAGGTGCTGACCTTGGGAGAGCACCAGCTTGGAATTTCAGGGGAATTTGGAGAGCAGATATTGACACCTGTGAAACTCTAGAATTATAACACGGTGTAATGCAAAAATACCATGAAATGCTGTGTTCACCCGACGGAGACTTTGTGACATCTCAGCTCAAGAACAAGAAATGTTTATTTTTGTGGGATAAATGCAAGCAAATGCCCAAACCCAACATTGTTGCTGCTTTTTCTTTGACAAAATGAATAGCAGCACCCAGCTGAAGCACAGCCCTTAAACCCTGAGCGAGTGGCAGCAATTTGCTTTCCAAGCCCTGCTCTGAGGTCGGTTTTACCTCAGCACAAACACATCCAGCAGATCGAAAATGAAGTGATCTGAGCAAACACTGGAGCTTCATCAACAAATCCAGTAAATGGCATCACTCCAGTGTGATTCAGGGGTTTGCAGAACCAGTGGAGCAAATTCCTTCAAGGAGTCAGGCAGCAGATATTTTTACAGGCAATTAGACACTCACACAACAATTAAAACCTTCAGTTTCTAAGCTTTATTTTAGATATAGAATTTTATTTTAAATTTCAAGTGTTGATGCTCAACATCCCCTGCGTTTGAAAGCTTCCCCTGCTTTTGGCAAACAGGTTTTGGTCACTCACCTTGTACAGTCATTAATTCCACTGCAACTGGAAATACTCAGGATTTTTCAGTGCCAGCACACAACTGCTGCTTTGGGTGTTAATACATGTGGACAAGGCATGTAAATGTCATGACAGAAGCTTAAATGTCTAAATGCACATAAAGAATAATGTAAATTACTGCTCTTCAGCACAGTTTTTCTGTAAGAAGTGTTAAAGCTGGAATTTTTTCCATGGGCAAAAATCACCAAGATTTTCTATACTCACAGAATCACAGAATGGTTTGGGTTGAAAGGGACTCCAAAATTATCTTATTTCACCCCTGCCATGGGCAGGGATACCTTCCACTGTCCCAGGGTGCTCCAAGCCCAGTCCAGCCTGTCCTGGGACACTTCCAGGTATTCCTAAATGCTCCTTTTTAAATTAAATTAATGTGCCTTCCCCAGCTCTTCCCAGGAGCTTCCAGACTCCTGTTCAAAGAGGAATATTCAGCCTGGGACAGTAACAATTGCACAAATCCTTCACTCCCCCACCTCCCTTCCCTGCTCAGGCAGAGCAACATTGCTAAAAGAGACCAGAAACCCAAACATCCCAGGGAGTGATTCTAATTTTCAGGAAAAAATGCAAAACCTGCCAAGTCCTGAGTATCTCCAAGCTGCCTGTCAGAGCACCTTGTCCTGCACCTCCATTTCTCAGTCTGTTCTCACCATTTTCCCCCTGATTATCCCCTGTGAGCTGCTCTCTGGAGGATGCAGAGTGCCTGAAGCGTTGCTTGCTCGTCTAAAGCAGGTAAGAAATATTTACTCACAGAAAAGATGGTCCGAGTTTATATATATATATTTTTAAGCAATCTTTGCTCTATTTAAGTCAAGAAACCTCTTTGTTTTCTTGAGCCGTGCGCTTCTTTAGGGGCTCCCTCAGTAGTGGGGTGTTGCAATGTTTATGGCTGAGGTGGATATCTCCCACGGGGCACAGGAGATTCCTTGGCTGGTGGAATTTGAGCTTTTCAGCTGTCCCTCTGTTTTTCTGGATCCCTCCCTCAGGATTACCTTGGGCTCAGTTTGCTCAGCAGAGCTTTATCTTCACGCTGCTACTGTCATCTCAGAGAGGAGTAATCATCCAGAATGTGAGATAAGAAGAGGAGTTTAGAGGTAAAAACCAGTATTTGAGTAAAAATAGAATAAAGGTTTCTTTTGCTTTCATTTCACAGGGAACGTGAGTAACGTGGAGATCTCAGCTTTCAAAGCCATTTCAGTTTCTGTTCTGGAGAATGGGAATTACTGGACTTTCCCATCAATATTTACAGAGCTCTAAGATCCTCAGCTGGAAGGAGAATTAAAAGAATTAACACAGAATGAAAAGGGTATAAACAAACATGAGCAAACCCTGCCATAACAACCAAAGTTTGCAATCCATTTGCCTTCCCCACGTTGGGAAATACCCTCCTGAGACACTCTCCCTGTGTCATCTCCTCATTCCCCTGTGGCACTTCAGCATTTTGCATTCATTTAGAGAACTCAGAGATTCACAAGGATTTTAAGGCCAAATTAGCAAAAAAGCTTTTCCCAACCAGGAGAGAGAGCAGAGGTCAGGAGATGGGAATTGTGTCATGTGTCACAGAGCACAGCTCCTGCACTTACAGCATTGAGGAGGAAAATCCACCACCAGTGTAAAGCTGTTTCCCACTGAGGAGTTATTTTGGTGATATTTGGTGAATTTGAAGTGAAATACATGAAAATCATTCAGGTCACTTTGCATGAGCTCCAAGCTTTTGCTCTGGAAGTTCAGATGTTGGTTTTAATGAGCTTCCCAAGCACACCTCAGACTCCTAAGTCCAGGGGAGGAGCTCTGAGTTCCATGGGATTTCCAAGCTTTATTCAAAGAATATATTACAATTGTTTCCCAAGGGGTAGAATTAGCAATTATTTCAGCTCAGAAAGCAGCTCTAAAACTTGGACTTCAGGCACTGAGCGAATATTTTGTGGTGAAAAAGGTGTGAGCCAGCTGTGTGGAGCTGCATAGCTGATCTTCCATGGAAGCATCCCACTGGCACAAGGTTCTTCAAGGAATGTTCTTGCCTGACAGCCAAGAGAGCAGAAATCAAACCAAAAGCAGAAGAGAAGCATAGAAAAATCAGATTTTTAGTTTTGATCTTCAGCTGTTCTCTGGTCTTTGACCTAAAAATCCTCCTTGCCGCGGTGGAGAAGTGAAAAGGGTTTTTCATTTTTCGCTCACAGCTGTCGTTTGCTGTTATATTGGGAAATATTGGAGAGTTTTTTGGATGGGCATCTGTGGGACAGTGGTGACACCTTCGCTGCTCCAGGTGCCTCAGTGGAGGGGTACACCCAAAATTTGGCTCAATAACAATGAACTGCTCTTCCTTTTCTCTTGAGATAACCCTTGGTATGTTCTGAAGGTCACAAATGCAAATTACAGGCTTTGGTTTGAGGTCTCTTAAAAAGGAAGGAAGAAGAGAAGGCTGCAAATGCAGGAATTGAGGAATTTAGCTCTCCCAGCTCCAGGCCCAGCCGAGCTCCCAACACCCCAGTTCCCCTGCCAGGGACTTACATCACGGCCACAGGAGTTAAATCCAACCTTTTCCATTCTGTAATTTAAAAACAGCTTCAGAGAGAGAAGATTTCATATTAACAGGGTGGTTTCCTCCCCATAGCTGTGAAGAACATGGAAAAATTGACCTGTGCCCAGTTTAGTCTTGGCTTGCCTGTTCCAGACTCTTCTAAAGACATCGTTGTACAGGCACGGAGCTGTGACCCTTCAAATGAGTTCATTTTTGTTCCTTAAATAGGCAGAGGGCACAAATTGTCTCCTCTTGTCTGGTTTCTTAGAGCTTATCACTGAATGGAGCCTGAAGTGCCTGCAAGGACAGCAAGATGTGCTTCAGTAGCACTGCTTCAAAGCAAACAAATCACAGGAATGCCAAATTGTGGTGTTCCCCCTCCAAAAAATTGCAAACCTTTGAACCAGCTTTAACTTAAAACCTGCCTGGGAAGTGCTCTGACCTTGTGGCCCTCAGAGTATGATCCCATTGCAGAAAATCACTGGGATGGAAGGGCAGGTTTGGGAAGGATGTAGAAAACTCATGGAAAAATTCTGCAGTGTACATTTTCTTTTCTTTTGTACATTTTCTCTCTGCTGATCACTGCTGCCTTGGTCTCTGTATTGTTATTAATTTGACTTTGAGAGGTGTGCCTTTATGTGCCAAATCCATCTTGTGATGGTGCTCTGTCCAACACACCCGCTGCACACTCTGCTTCTGTCAGACCCTCACAGAAATGGGATCAGAGCTGAGCCACAAAAGGCAGCTTGAGAGAGAAGAGAAAAGGTGGCGTGGGGTGCAAGGAGATCAAATCCCAATGGCAGGAAACTGTCTTTCCTGGAAATCCTCTGGATTACAGGTAGCTCTGTCTTGCAGCAGGATCCAGCCCCTCTGACCTCTTCTCTTCTCTTCTCTTCTCTTCTCTTCTCTTCTCTTCTCTTCTCTTCTCTTCTCTTCTCTTCTCTTCTCTTCTCTTCTCTTCTCTTCTCTTCTCTCCCTGTTCTTGCACCTCTCCTGCCTTCTCTTAGCCTCAAACTCTCTGAGCATTTCTGTGCAGTTTCTGATTAAAAGACTGGAATTAACTCGTTTTTGTCAGGATTTAATAGCTAACAACACTCACAGTGAAGGGCATTTTGCCTTCTCCGATGATGCACACATTCCCTCTTCTGGTTACTCAGTCAGAGAGGGTAAAGGCAGTTCACATCCCACAACTTGCTGTTCCTCAGCTCCCTGCAATTTTTATTCCGTCCTTTTAAAGTGCAAAAGCTGCAGGACAACTGAACTATTCTGCCACCTGTGCTCTGCGGGATGAACAGCACAGCCCCTCCACGCTCCTGCGGCTGCTCGGACTCTAAAAACACGAGTTAAAAAAAGAAGAAAAATGGGAAAAAAACAGAGAGAGCTACGAGACCTCTCGCACGAACCCAGACAGGGAGCGGTGTCGCTGCCCGCGGCGTGGCCGGCGCTGTGTCCCTTCCTCCCGGGGACCGGAGCCGCGCATCCCTCGGATCCCAACAGGTCCCATCCGCGCATCCCTCGGATCCCAACAGGTCCCATCCGCGCATCCCCGGGATCCCGGCGGCTCCGACCCGCGCATCCCCGGGATCCCAGCGGCTCCGACCCGCGCATCCCCGGGCTCCCGGCGGCTCCGACCCGCGCATCCCCGGGCTCCCGGCGGGCGGAGGCGCTGGCGCGGTGCCTCCCGTGCCTCGGCTGAACCCTTTCATGACCCGCCTGCCCCGCGGGCTCCGAGGGCAGGGCCGGGGCAGCCGCCCCACCTCACCCCACCCAGGGCTGCCATTGGCGCGGATGAAAGTCCAGCACCTCGGGCTGCTATAAATGCACCTATGCGCGGCCGGGGGCCGGCACCGCGGCCATGGGCGGCTGCAGCATCCTCCTCCGGCGGCTCCCCGCCCGCACCTGCGGCCCCGCAGCCGCCGCGTCCTCGCTGAGCGCCCTGCGGCCGGCGGAGACCCTGCCCGGGCCCCCGAGCTGGCCGCTGATGGGCAGCCTGCCCGACGTGCTCTGGAAGGGGGGGCTCAAGAGGCAGCACGAGACCCTGGTGAGGCGGTGGGGATGAGACGGGATGAGGATGAGGATGCCCCGCACTCACCACGGGGGTTTTTTCTCCGCTCCCCAGGCTCAGTACCACCGGAGGTTCGGGCAGATTTTCCGCCTGAAGCTGGGCGCGTTCGACTCGGTGCACATCGCGGCGCCGTGCCTGCTGGAGGCTCTGTACCGCCGCGAGAGCGCCTGCCCGCAGCGCCTCGAGATCAAGCCCTGGAAAGCCTATCGCGACTATCGCGGCGAGGGCTACGGGCTGCTCATCCTGTAAGCATCCCGGGAGGTGCCGGGAGGGGCTGGGGGGAAAGGGAAGCCGTGCGGGTGCGGGTGCGGGGTTCCGGTGCCGGGGGGATGCTTGAAGGCTGCGGCCGCCCCCAGCCCGGCTCTGGTGGGGACCGGGCGGCCCGGGCTGGTTCCCGAGGGTTCCCGTGCCCGTTCCGAGGGTTCCCGTGCCCCTGGGGCTCATCCCTCGCCCCCGAGGTTCCCCCGGTTGTGCCGTCGGTGCGATGGAGCATCAATACTGCACACGGTTTGGGGTTTTCTCCTGCTCTCATTCTCCTTTGAGCCTTTCCCTTCCCAACCTCGCTGCGTTGTTCCAACCCAGGGAAGGAAAGGACTGGCAGAGGGTGAGAAGCGCCTTCCAGAAGAAATTAATGAAGCCCGGGGAAGTTGTGAAACTGGACACGACCATCAATGAGGTACGGTGCTCGGAGAAATCCTTTCTCTCTCCCCGCTCCCCTGGAAGGCTGGGGATTAAAGCAGATCCGGTTTGTCTGGATAGATGTTGATCTGCTCCACGGTGATAAAACCACGGGTTCAGACTCTGATTATTAAGTGAATAACAAGTACAAACTGATTGCCAGGGTCTGAGACCACACAGAAACCTGTAGCTGAGACTGTCTCCACAGAAAAATGGGATTATTCAGTAAGGGTGCAGGCTCCTGCAAACAGCTTTTGCCTGCTTTCCTTGCATTCGGTAGTTTTTGCCTTTACCCCTTCACTCCTCCCACCAGGGAACACCTCTGTCCTTAACCTCTGTGCTCCTCGGGGAGTTTGAGGAGCATCTGTGACAAACAGCTTAATCCTCAGTTGGGAAACCGCGGCGCTGTCCCGGAGTGAGGGATTCCATCCCTGCACAGGGAAGCTCCGTTCATGGAAGCACAGGCAGTGGGGCACGAGAGCTGTGTCAGATCCAAACATTTCCTCACACAGGGGGAAGTTGAATCTTGTTCGCAGAACAGGGAACAAAAGGATTCCTCTCCTGCAAGATTGTTATCTGCTGAAAAGGCAGCTGAAATGCTGAATTACGCCGGATTTTTATTAGTTGATGTCATTTTATCTCCTTCTTTCCTCTCTCTTCTCTCCGCCGTTTAGGTCCTGGAGGACTTTATGTACAGAATAGATGAAATTTGTGACCACAATGGACAGATGGAAGATGTCTACTCAGAATTCAACAAATGGTCATTTGAGAGTGAGTAGTTTTTTTGCCTGTAGTGCACCTGCCAGGGCATTTCAGCTAAAATATGATCAGGGATGAATGTGCTGGCTGATTATTTCCAAACTCTCAGCTATAATATCATGGAAAGAGAGTTGTAGAACAGGCAGGGACTGTCAGTGCAAAATTCATCAGCATAAATAGAAACTCTTTTATCTAGCTACCTGCATGGCTTGTAAATAAGTCAAACATTCCAGTGACTTCTAAATCCAGAAATTGGGGGGATTTTGGTTCATTTATCTAGAGTGGGATCAGATAACACACAGCCTTTTTTTATCCATCTGATAATTATCAGCAGTGCAGGATCAATGAGCTGCTCCAATAACAGAGTGTTCATTGTAGGCAGAGATTGGAAAATCCCATTTCCAATGTTTACAGTGGGATCGAGAAGCACTGC
The DNA here is from genome assembly GCA_013397055.1 of Pachycephala philippinensis. NCBI lineage: Eukaryota > Metazoa > Chordata > Aves > Passeriformes > Pachycephala > Pachycephala philippinensis. The sequence goes on along the minus strand of VWZT01004294.1, from coordinate 410,500 downwards.
AATGAGTTACCAAGGCACAGCCTCATCCTTAGAAACCTTTCAGAGCACACCGAGGAATGTGCCAGGAATGACACAGGGCAGAAACTGGCTCAGTGGTTCCCAAAAAAAGGGATGGTTGGGTGTAGTGACTGAACCAGCTCTGCCAGACCTGGCTGCTCTTGGCTGGCTCCTCTCAGCAGCCTCTGCACTGAGCTCCTCAAAGTGTTGAGTTTTTTTTTCCACTGTCAGTGGTGATGGCTGCTTTTGGAAAGGGAGAAATAGGAAGTGACAGCTTGAAAAAAAGGCAAGTGGAAAGAGGAGGAAACTGGTGGAGTGTGGGATGCTGCCAGCGTTTGCAAGTGGTTTGTGGCTGTGGAAAGGAAAGGGAGTGCTGTGGTACACGGCCTCTTCAAGCCCTGTTCTCCTGCCACTCAGTTCTCTTCAGTAAAATAGCCAAATACATGCCAAATACCCAGATCTGCTGCTCGTGGGGATCAGGGGCAGCCCTAACTTGTGCAGAAACATTGCTGTGAGAGCCCTTAGCTGGAAACCCTCGCTGGGGCTGAGGCACATGAGCAGGAGATGCTGTACAGGTGCTGCTCTGGCAGCTCTGTGCCAAGGGACACTTTCAGGAGGCTCATCCAAGCCATTGATGATAAACAATGCACTCCATGCACCCTTTTGTTTATATCATTTAATGATAACATTGCCCAACAACAGGTATCTGCCTGGTGCTGTACGGAAAGAGGTTTGGCCTCCTGCAGCAGGACGTAGAAGAGGAAAGTCTGAACTTCATCAAGGCTGTGAAAACGGTATGGAAGAGCCTCTCCTGGGGCTCTGGTGATTTTCTAGCCCTGCTGCACCAGCTTAAACGAGTCAGCTGCAAAAAGCAGCTCAGGCTTCTGTGCTACACATCTGAAATCACTCCTGTAGGTGCCCAGTTAATCCCGAGCTTCTGCCTCCTGTATGAAATCCTCAATCTGACAGGGAAATGCTGTGGGGCTGTCAGGACAATCCTGGAAGGAGGGCTGTCAGCTGGGCTGGGTGACTCTGCTCCCCTCCAAGGCACCTGTGATGCAACCTCACTGTTTGCAGGGTGGGACTGCTGCTGCCTCTGTGTGGGGTTGTGCAACCCCTGGGATTTGGGGTTAGTCACTCCTGCAGGCAGAGCTCCCGTGCTTGTGGGGCTCTGGGGTAGGAACCTGCCTAATTTTAGTCATCAAACAGAGCCAGCCAGCCCTGCCTCAGGTTTTAGCTTCATCTGTCGTCGAGGGAGAGAGAGGCACTGCCAAAAAGTACCTTGTCCCACCCTCACCAGGTGCCTAAAATGAACAGGATGCATTCCCTACTGAGGAGGCTCCTGGCTGTCCCTAATTTTCACCTGGATATGCCCTAAGTGGACTGAGACCCATCCTCTCTGTCCGGGATGGAAAATCTGCCAGAATTTTGCCTTCTTGAAAACTGCTCCCAACTTTCCAGCCCCGTTTCGTTCAGGGATTGCAAGTGGGTGGATTAAAGGGATTAAAGAGAGATTTCCCAACCTCTTTCCCACGGCAGATGATGGCCACGTTCGGGATGATGATGGTGACCCCCGTGGAGCTGCACAAGGGGCTGAACACCAAAGTCTGGCAAGCTCACACCAAAGCCTGGGATGATATATTCAAAACAGGTCATTATTTAAACCCGATTTAATTCCTTTCCCTTTTATCTCTGCTTTCTCCTTGCTGGAATTGATTTTTTCACACTTTCTGCTGTCCTGTGCTGCTGTTAATCCCTGCCTTCAGCACGGATTAAAACACCTTTGCTGCACCTAAACTCAGATCTATTCCCATGACTAACACCAGGTTGTGGGGCAATATCGAATTCCCAGGGAAATCCCAGGATTCTGGGAGCCAGCAGCGTCACGGCACCACTTTAATCTGTCATAAAAGCAAATTAAAAGTGTATAATCTCTTTAAAGGCAAGGGTATAAATGAAAAGGGACTTCCCTCAAAGATTTGTTTTCTTGAGAAACAAGAATTGTTCATGCTGCAAAAACCTGTTTGCTTAAAAAAATGAAATTATAGCTTTTCTGAACAACCTGGAACATGGTTGTAAATCTCACAAACAGAAGTAATTAAAATTATAAGGTGCAGTTTGGCTTTTTGCCACCATTTTTTGACTACTTAAAATGAGTTGGCTTTCAAAGTTTAAAAATTACTCGAACTCCAGATGTGAAGTTAAGTTTGTATTTTTAATATTTTTAGATTTCATTAATTTAAACAGTGAGAGGCATAACTAAAGGTTGAGGAAGCTTTTGGGAGGTTGTAACACTGAGATATTTCCCTTGGGTATTTGAGTCCTTCATACTTGAGGCTTTTGGTCCTGGCAGCCACATGTGCACTCATTTTATTGCTTCTTAGCTTATGGGCTTTAGGAAAGACACTTCAAACCAGTTTTTCTCAGAAAAACCAGTTTGACGCCTTCATTTAAAATGAATAATTCCTTACAGGAACTGGTTTTAAAAGTTGGGATACTCTTGAGCAAAATCTATTTGTTTTTATTTCTAAAAATGTTGAAATTTGGCATCTTTGTGCCTTCCTCTAGTAAACCCAAGGTTCTCATTTCCCCTCGGGGGCTCTGGGTGCTAAGTCCCTTTGATTTTTTAACACCTTGATCCCCTTTGAAAACCCCAGGCAACAAATTTAACACACTCGTGTTTCAGTTTGCTGAATATTTCCCTCAACGTGTCACCGATTTCCTCCCCTAATTAAAGAAAGCAGAATTCCCAAGAGTTTGCAGGAGCTCCTCTTTTGAAAAGGGATTTTGGGGACTGAGTTTTTGGTTTTAAAAGTGAAAATACCATCCTTTGTTCACTATAAACACACTCACTACTTACCCAGTGGTGGAGGTAGAGCACAGCTTGGCACTTCTTTCAAACCTTGTGTGTGGGATGTTGTTGCTGTTGTACCGAGGAAGGGTAGAATTAAGACACACAGTCCAGGCTCAAGAATAGAGGAGAGAGTTTAATAGAATATTAATATATTCAATAAANAAAGCATAGCTCTTGTTTTGAATAGTTTGCGTGATATTTGGTGTATTTGGAGTGAAATACATGAAAATCCCTCAGGTCACTTTGCATGAGCTCTGGAAGTTCAGATGTTGGTTTTAATCAGCTTCCCAAGCACACCTCAGTCTCCTAAATCCAGGGGAGGAGCTCTGAGTTCCATGGGATTTCCAAGCTTTATTCAAAGAATATGTCACAATTATTTCCCAAGAGGTAGAAATGGCAATTTCTTCAGCTCAGAACGCAGCTCTAAAACTTGGACTTCAGGCACCGAGGGCTCTCACAAAATGCCAAGAGAGCTGGAAGATCTCTTCTGCTAATGCTTCTTTAGTGCCCGTATGTTGCCCTGAGCTTTGCAGTTCCCGCTGTTTTCATTTTCTGTAAGAGTTTTCTCACAGGCCTTTTCTGTAGATAGTGCTATGTTTTGCTAACCGTGCCAATGTTTTGCATTCCAGTTCTCCTAGGCGGAGAAATTTGATGATCTTTCCTTTGACCAGTGTGATTGAGGGGTGTTGATTTCTCCCTCCAACCCACGGTGATTTCTAAGAACATACATAAATAAAGTGGGGGGCAGACCCTCAAGCTTTTTGCCTCTTTCTCTTGACCGTGTCTGCGCTGTTTCTTTCGTGTCCAAGAACGACACCCGTAGGATGTGGGTTTGTTGGGATTTTTATGGGATTTTGAGGCATTTCCCATTTATCCTGCCCTGCTCCTCCCTCCGCAGCCAAGCACTCCATCGACTGCCGGCTGCAGAAGCACTGTGCCAACCCCCGGGAGGATTTGCTGTGTGACATCTACGCCGGGGGACAGCTCTCCAGGAAGGAGCTCTATGCTGCCATCACCGAGCTACAGATCGCCGGCGTGGAGACGGTAACGCCGATTTCCTCAGGGTTTAAAATCCCCCCAATCCCCCTTTCCATCCACAACCCGACCACCAGCACACCTGGAAATGAGTTAATCCTGCAGTGGCCCAAGTGCAGATGGATTTTGACCTGAAATCAGTGGATTTTGACCTGAAATCAGTGGATTTTGACCTGAAATCGCTGGATTTTTACCTGAAATCACTGGATTTTTGTTGCTGCTGGACTGAGGATGGGTAGAAAAAAGACCCAGAGTTCAGGCTCAAGCATATAGAGAGAGCTTTAATAATAAAAGTAAGGTCTTTATATGTTAGTTGGTAAGAAGTGCATTAAGTGGCATGAGACAATTGGTCCTCTGGCCATCCACTCCTTGGGGTGATTGGCCAAATTCTGAACCAGCCCTTTCTAAATATTTTCTAGCTAAAACCATAACAATCCTTGGCAAACAACGCACAGGTGTAGTCATTTACAAGACTGTAACATTGTTTTAAATAATTAGCATGGGAAAGACAAAATGCTGACAGAGCTGGATGATCTTTTCTGCTAATGCTTTCCTGGTGTCTATACATTTTTACCCGAAATCACTGTTTTTTTACCTGGAATCACTGTTTTTTTACCTGAAATCACCGGATTTTTACCTGAAATCACTGCATTTTTAATTCTGGAGGACAACTGGCACTGCTCATAATCCTTTAGGCTGTCAGAATCCCATAAAAATGTCACCAGCCACAAATACTGCTTTGAAATTTCGGCAGCTTCTTCCTTCTGTCCGCACAAAAGGAGGGTTTAACCTTTCTTTTTGCCTTGTTGCAGACAGCCAACAGTTTGCTGTGGGCTCTGTACAACCTTTCCCGCAATCCACACGTCCAGCAGAAGCTTTTCCAGGAAATCCAGAGGGTTTTGGCTGCTCAGGAGAGCCCGAGTGCTGAGAGCCTGAGGAATATGCCATACCTAAAAGCCTGTCTGAAAGAATCCATGAGGTAAAATTCCCAAAAATCTGCCAAAACAATCACCAAGCTTTTCACCAGCTTGTGTGTAATAGGGAGAAAGAATTTTCCAGCACGCAGAATTTTGTTCACCTCGCTGTCTGAGGTAAAATAGGAGAGATAAAGGAAGGAAAATTGCTGGGAATTTAACCCATTGTTGTCTTTCCCTGCAGATTGACTCCAACGGTGCCTTTCACCACTCGCACCATTGACACAGAAATGGTTCTGGGAAATTACGTGCTGCCCAAAGGGGTAAGGCAATTAATTCAGCTTATTAGGATGTTTTTCCATTTATTAGCTGCCCTTTAAACCACAGAAGTTGCTCATATTTCAGTCTCAAACTGGCATTGCTAAAGGACCAGCCCCAGGATAAGGAATGAGGAATTCACCCCAAGGATTCCCATAAAGTGAAACCCACTCCTACCTGTGCTGCTGTTGGACTTAGACAGAAATATTTGCCTGAAAACATTTTGATGTGCTTTTTCAAAATATTTCAAATTTTCCCGTGATTCTCTGAGCAAACCACCACCTTTTCCACGTTCCAATTAATTTTTCAGGAATTACACGACGTCTCCTGAGGAAGCTGGCGACTGAAAGCACTGCACTTTCCCATCCCTGGGGAGCTCGGGGCTAGTTTCTAACACCTCTCTCTCTCTTTGCTGCAGACGACGCTGATGATAAACAGCCACGCCCTGGGCTGCAGCGAGGAGTATTTCAGGGGCTGGCCTGAGTTCAGGCCCGAGCGCTGGCTCCAGAGGGGCTCCATCCATCCCTTCTCCCACGTCCCCTTCGGCATCGGCAAGAGGATGTGCATCGGGCGCCGCGTGGCAGAGCTGCAGCTGCACCTGGCCCTCTGCTGGGTAAAAAAAAGGGAATTTGGGGGGTTTTGCTCCTCCAGCTGATCAGATCCAGAGCCTAACGGGGGTCTTTTATTGCAGCTGATCCGTAAATACCAGATTGTGACCACGGACCAGGAGCCGGTGGAGACGCTGCACTCGGGGATCCTCATCCCCAGCCGCGCGCTGCCCATCGCCTTCCGCCGCCGATGAGGTTTGTGCACAGGAGGCTTTTTTGGGACCTCATCCGGGATTTTTATGGAGCTGGGAGTGTGAGACAACAGCTGTTTGTCTAATCTTCAACCTCACAATGCCAGCGTTATTAAATGCCACCCCACTTCCTTATTTTAACAGGAAATATCCCGTATTTCGCACAGCTCACGGCTCTGGAGTTAATTTAATATCCGTGTTTTCTGTGCATGATGCAGGTTTTAAAAGAGCTGGATGATCTTTAGAAAATATTATATATCTCACTGCTGCAGAAAATGACAGCCAGTGTTTTGTTAGGACTTCTCCACTGCTTTCCCAGAAGATATTTCCTGGAAAAGAGCATTTGATTTTGAGCATCAATTTACAGGTTAAAAAGATGCCTTAGTGAAGGAACTGCTCACTACAGAGTTTAGATAACAAAACTTGATTTGAGGCAGAAGGACAAAAAAAACCCTATTTATAAATAATCAGGCAGTGTTGCAAGTTACACATATTTGAATGTAGGATTTTCTTTCTCCCAATTTCATACAAACGAGCTAACAAAATAACTTATTTGTACAACCTAAATTGAAAAATCAGGTGTCTGATCTGGAATTAAATCCTCCAATTAGAAATCAAGAACATTTCAACACCGGGGAAGTTATTTTTTTTGCCAGCCAACACCACCAAAAAAAATCCCAAGTATAATCTGAATATCCACTCCTTTAACTGAAGTTTGTTCAGTGCTGTTTGCTTTGAGATAATAAATCACGATAAAGATTCTTTTTTTTTGTTCAATACAGGTGGCAAAAAATAAAGGACAGCCCTGCTGCTGCCTCCTCTTAAAAGAGAGAGACTTGAAGTGGAGAAGGCAAAGCTGTGGAGGCTCCAGGGGAAGGATTGCAGCACATCCCCTGAACATCTTCTGAGCTGGGAATGGCACCAGGAAAAGCTCCCAGCCCGTTCCATTGGGAAAATGTGCTTAAAAGGAAAGAAAAATACCAAGTGCTTACGTAGAGCTGTGGAAATGCAGGGATTTAGCGCAGCTGAGGGATTTCCAGGATGAAGAGCCCTGGAGGGTTATGGATGGGAGGTTGTTTAGCAGCCCAGTTTGGGGAGGGCTGCCTCCAGTTTGGGACCAGTCACGGCTGAACTGGTGCTGTTGGCTCGGACTGGGAGAGCTTGGGAAGTCAGCTTGAGGGAGAGGAAACTGCCTGAGTCCTTCTCAAATAACCAGTGCCAGAAGAAGGGAGTTGGGAGTCTGGAAAAAGGCTAAAACCAGAGCTGGAAAATCGGGATAATTAAAGAAATGGATTTCCTTGGCATTCTTCACTGCCTCGGTAGAAGGGAAATAAGGAAAAGGCACATTCCACGATTCATTGCTTTGGTTTGCACAGTTGCAGTCCTGTGCCTGGCACACCCTCTGCTCTTCCCCATGGGTTTCCATCCCTCTGGCTCCTGCACAACCCATTTTATCCCACTTTTATTGTAAAAACTCAGTGGTTTTTCATTGCATGGGAAGGCCTGATCCAGAAATGGAACTGCTGGAATCCTCTGGGTTCTGCCACTGGAAATGATGATTATCCTAACAGGATAGCTACATTCGATTAATAACATAAAATTACGCTTCCAAGCACAATTTTGCAGGAAATAAGGACCCTAAACATTTCAGAGGGGTCTGTTTCTTGTGGAGATTGCAATATCTAAAGGTTAAAGCTGTCACTTCCCAAAGCAATGCTGGATTTTGGCTGTTACGGCCACTGCTTTTACACTTTTGCAGTTTCATGTACAGCCTTATCTCTGTATATAACCCTGAATTTATTTTTTTACATGCTGAAATGATGCAAGTTCTTACTATTTGTTGGTCTGTCTCTTGTTTTTCACTTGTTTGTTCTCCTCTGTTATGCTCAGCCATGTAAATGTACCCCCATTGCAATGTATAAAGCAGTTTGTGCATTATCTGAATATTTCTAGGCAGTTTTATAAGAAAATAAAGAGTTCTATTTTTTCTCTAGAATTAAGTCTTCCGTAATTTATTATAAAGTCTTTTCAGCTTTACAAAAGAGGCTTCTGCATCCTCAGCACAGTCTGAGCATGTTTCTGCCTGGCATGGAGGTGCCAGCAATGGGACTGTTCAATTCCTCTGCCATTACAACAAGATAAAATCCACACAAAGTTCTGAGGAAGGCTGAAAATAGCTTGAATTTTTTGCAGAATCAGAAGAAATTATGCATATTTTAAAAATGCCATCCCCCAGCCCTGTTCCTGGCAGGGTGAGGGTGACACTGAGAGCAAAGAGGATGGGAGATCAACCCCCAGGGAGCTTGTGCTGAGGTGCAGGTCTGCGTGGGGGATCTACCCAAAATCCCGGGACAGCAATCCACACTAAGCCTCTTTTTACAGCCTTATAAATTAATATTACTGCGTTAGAGCCAATGGAGCTGTGCCAATATGGAACAAGTGCTAAGAGAAACAGTTTGTTCAATTCCAGCCACCTCTCACTGCTCACAAACCTTCTGATGATTTAACTCGTGGAGGCAGCCAAAGAGAAGTGGTGTTATCTCCTGAACTGCCCTTGACAGCCTCGTTAGCAGCTGTTTCGAAACCCTTTATTGCTCCCGGGCACTAAATCACAGGTTGATATTTACTGGGCTGCTCAGGAGTTTTGCTGTTTAAATTTGGTGGCCTCAAAGATCCATGCGGGTGCTGCTGTAAGGGAGGTTTTGGCTGGTTCTGTCCCAGCTCGGGTACAAATCTGTGCTCTCTGCTGGATGAGCAACAGCCCAATAACCGCTGACCTGGAAAATTCAGTTCCGGAGTCTTTGGAGTTTTTCAGGTTCCTGAAGTTTGCAAAGAACTTCATTAATCTGCTACCTCCAAGCAAGTGTCCAAAGCAATTTACCTAGGAAATGGGTAATTATCAAACTGCACAGATAATGAATGACCAAGCCAGACTTCCACATTCAGAAACCAGCAGAGCTTTCTTTTCCCTCCTATTTCCGGAGCAGAAACCCAGCAGGATGCCCCGAGATTAATAAAAGTCTGGGAAACCTTTTGCCCAGAGGGATAAATCCAGTGCAGCCCTTTGCTGCTTTGAACTGAGTCCCTCATTCAGAATTCCCATTTCAGCACCACTTCCCTGGGAGCATTTCCTGCAGTCTCTCCTCAGAGGAAGGCAGCTGGATTGTAATTTTAATGGAATTATTTGGCCTCCACCTTCCCTGTCCCAACAAGGAAGGGAGAGAGGTTTACCTGTCCAAAAGGAAGTGAATTCTGTTCAGGCTTTGGGCGTGTTGGAATTGAAAAGGCAAAGCTGGAGCCAGCTAATCCGTGGTTTTTATGGATAAAGAATGCCAGTTTTGGGGCCTGACACTCTGGAGTTTTTATCTGTGTGCTGTTCATGACAAGCTGGTGTTGCACAGCTCTGAGTCAGTCCCTGCAGAGGGATTTAGACACATTCCCCTGCTCTCATTAGTGACAGAGAATGCTCAGGTTTGTACCCTCCAGTCCAAGAAGGACCTTTGTGCTCAACAACCAGAGGCAGAATTCACGTCTCTGTCAATACTTCAGTTAATGGGGCAAAATAACCCAAAATCTGAAAAATTAATTCTGCAAATTGTTCACAGCTAAAGTTCATTTTGGGACAAAATGTTCAGAAAATTCATCCCATGCCTCATTTTAAAGATGTGACATTTCATTTTTAATTCAATGGCACTGCACGTGTGCGGGTGGATTTTTAATGCATTATTACGTCTTAGAATAGGAGAAAGTTGGACAATTTTCAGTCATTTGTGGCACACATCTTCAAAATTGATGGGAGAGCTGTAGCTTTAGCAGAAAAAGCTGCTTTTTTGCTTCAGATAATTGAAGCAAGGGGTTTATTGAGATTGAAGGTACCAGCAGCTCATTAGTCCCTTACCCTGGATGTGTGTATAATTTGTGGATTGATATATCAAGGTGTGGGTGGCTGCATTCAAATTATTTTTTTAATGTGTCCTTCCAGGCAAGGCTTGAAGAAAAGTGTGAATATTATATTATGAAATTGAGCATTGTGCTTATTCACTTATATTTATTCTTGGGTAGTTTTGAGTATCAGCTTTGAAGAGAGTGAAAACCAGAGTCTTTCTTGTCTCACACAATTCCTGTATGGATTTTATCTCCTACATTCCCATACTCTTCTTTCCTAGCAGAGGAAGGGCTACATTGAATTTCAGCTCTTGTCCATGGTTTTTACCTCAGTTCTGTGATCTCTGTGGCTTTGGAACCACCCAAGAAGTTGAACTTCAGCTGTGGGACTTGGATCCAGAAGGAATTTTAGAGAACTTTACGTTGTAGGGTTTGGATGGAGCTGAACACTTACGGAGCAACAATTCCTGAGAGGAAAAGCAACAACGAGGCCTCTCTATAAAACAAAGTATTTTTCTCCAAGCAACAATGTCAAAACAAGTGTGGAATGGAATGCATTTAATAATCGGGGAAAATTATCCTGTGCTTCCTTGGGCATGTTCCTCTCAACAAGTTCGAACTCTTTGCCTCTAATTTTCCACGTGTTGAGTGAACTCCAGGCAGTGGGAAGGGAAGGGAGAAGGGAAGGGAAGGTGCTGGAGTCAGCTGCTGGCAGGGACAGCAGCAGGGCCATAAAGGGCAGCCAGGAGTACAAAAATTACCCCAAATTGGAATACGCACGTCCACGGAACTTTACCCTCCACTATCAACCCAGCTGTCCCGAAACTGGAATGGAAATCAGAGTCTCATCTGATTCTGGTGAACTGTGCTCCACATAAAAACAGGAAATAGGAGAAGAGCAGGGGAATGGTGCAGCTCTTGTTTACCTCGGATTAAAGGGTGCCCTCACTGCTGAGGGGCTTCCAGCAGCACCGAGTTGGCTCAAAGTGAAGAAAGGAAAAAGGTTCTCCAGATTTAATGGGAATAATGGAAGGAAATGTTTGAGGAGCCTCAAGGAGAATGGGTTGCACTTCTCCAGGCTTCCAAGCTCCCTCAAAAAGCGCTTCTGGTTATCTTGGTTCCACCGACGGGAATCACAGGGAGGTTTCCAGTTGAGGTCAATGCCTGAATCAGGCTCTGTCCCATTTCTCTGCAGGGCAAAGGTTCCCAGATATCTGCTCAGGGGTCAGCCAAGAGCCAGCTCAGTCCGTGGGCAAAGGCCAGCCCCTGCCCAAACCTGGAGCTGCTGTGGTGGCGTGGCGGGGACACCCAACCTCAGCCAAACACCATCCTCAAAGTGGTGGGATTGAGCTGTCCGTGCTGCCATAAAGCTCAGGAGAAAACCTCAGCTGGTATGGACACTAGGAAAGCATTAGCAGAAAAGGTCATCCAGCTCTCTCAGTGTTTTGTCTTTCCCATGTGAATTATTTAAAACAATGTTACAGTCTTGTAAACGACTACACCTGCGAGTTGTTTGCCAAGGATTGTTATGGTTTTAGCTAGAAAATATTTAGAAACAGCTGGTTCAGAATTTGGCCAATCACCCCAAGGAGTGGATGGCCAAAGTACCAATTGTCTTATGCCACTTAATGCACTTCTTACAAACTAACATATAAAGACCTTACTTTTATTATTAAAGCTCTCTCTATATTCTCGAGCCTGAACTCTGGGTCTTTTTTCTACCCATCCTCAGTGCAGCAGCAACAAGCTGGGGCCCAAATTTTGGTCATTTTAAATGCGAGTAGAAATAGAACAAGGAAGACGTTGGGAGCAAGATAACAAGGGAACTGGGATCATCCACACCTTCTGCTCTGTTCAGGACGTGCCAAGTTTTGGCGCTCTGGAAGAACCCTGTCTCCCCTCTGTCTGTGTTTGGAAGCCAGAGCAACAGGAAGGAAAAGCTTTAAACATTGTTCCGTGTGACATTCAGCATCTCATTTCAACGCAAGGGAAAAGCTTCAAAGCACACTCCACTGAAATAAAATAAAAAGCCAACAAAGAGAAGAAAACAGGGGATATTTTATATACAGTCAGTGATATAAAGTTCTAAAGTAATTGGACACCCTGGAGGTTCTTATTGGGAGCTTCCCCTGCCACAGGAGGTGGCACTCAGTGCTCAGGTTTAGGTGACGAGGTAGAGATTGGGCTAAGGTTGGACTCTTTGGGATTTTTTCCAATCTAAATTAATCTGGGATTCTGTGATTCAAGACATACAAAGGGAAGCTGGCTGCATAAATTATCAGGCATTTGGTTTTCCTAAGCAAATTTAATTTTTCAAAGTTCATCTCCAAGTGCTCGCACTTGGAAGGGCTGATAAGAAATGCAGGATGAGGGAAACATTTGCAGGGAAGCGAAATGTCACTTTATCAGATTTATTAATTCCAGAAGCAGTGGTGCATCTTACCTGTCTATTAAATACTTACTTGTGTGCAGAGTGAAAAGGATTTTCGGGCACAGAAATTGCCATAGTGTTACAAGAAGAATTCAGGCCCATAATTGTATAAGAATATTTTATTTATTGACCTCTATAGATGATGCTTTCATTTAGACACCAAGGGCAGGAGTTAATGGGAGTCAGTGGGAGTTAAACTCTCCTGAAATGGAAAGGACTGGTCCCTCGGAGCTGCTCACACCAATTCCAGGGGAGAAGGTAGCTGGGGGAATTTTTTAGGTGTGGTTTGCTCACCTGCAATAAAAGCCCTGTGGAGATTGCACCCCAAGGAACTTTGTGGTTCACAGACTGATTACGAGCCATTGTCCTTCACCCCCTTTCCTGAGCAGGGATCCGGGGACTTTGATCCAGACAAAAACCCTTTTTTTGCAGGGTTGGTTTTAGTAGGATCACAGGGCTGCTCTGACTCACCTCTTGGCTGCAAAATCGCTGCAGTCAACAGCAGGGATGTGGCACCAATCTGTGTCTGGGGATGAGACCTTGGAGCTGGAGAGGGCAAAACCACTTCTGTGCAGCCAAAGGAACCAGGAAGGATCCCCACGGTCTCTCTTAGGAGAAATATTGCTGCTGAATCATTCAGTTTGAGATGCTGTTAAATATTAAAGTGAAATCAAGCCACCTAAAACCAGCAGGATTTCAGTTTTTTGTTCTAAACACCAAAATTTCACTTTGGATACACAAGAACCTCTTGGGGACTTCCCTTCTGGTTCTGGTGAGAAAGGAGCCAATTGCAAAAGGTATTTTTGTTGCTGAACAGTGGCAAAACAAGTTCCCAGCACAGGGCCGGGCTCTGAGGGCAGCCTGGCAGGGGAAGCTGTGCCCCGAGACATTTTCCAGACGGGACAGAAGCTTCACACGCAGTTGATTCATAACTCTTGCAAAGTTTCTCTGGCCCAAAGGCAGGACTGAAAGGGAAACTCATTGCTGGAGGAATAGGAGCCAGCTGTGAGCCAGCAGATAACCACTGCAGGGGGGGAAGTTTGATTCCTGTGTGGATACAAATGCACGGAATAAAGGTTTAAAAATAGCACATTTCACTGCCTGCAGGAGGAGTTGTTTAGGGAGGGACGTGGCCGATGCCAAATATTTGATCTGTGCTTGGATCTGGCAGCAGGGCTCTGGCAGGTGCCCTCAGAAACACAGAGATCTTTCTTTTTTTTTGCATATTCAACGTCCCCTGGCCAAGCTGCTGCTGCCTCCCTGCCCCTCTGGGGTTGTGCTTGGCACCCAAATCTGTGCCAGCCTGGAAAACAGATTTGGGACATGGAGAGAGAGGAGTGTGCTATCAATGGGAAAAACAAGAGAGGAACAACTGGAATTTCTGGGGGAAATCAGAGCCCCTGGGCAAAGAGAGACATGGAAATACCATTTTCCTGAGGGAGGTTAAAGCAGAGGGGTCTCAGAGTGTCTGTGCCACGCTGTGCCCACACTGGCCCTGCTGAAGGACACTGGGAACCAGGTTTGCTATTTTCCTAGACAATCCTGGAATTTAAAATTCTCCTGTGCTTGAAAACCCGATTGAAGAGAAGTTTGGTGGTTTTTTTAGCAGAAGTTTGGGGGAGAGAAAATACATCAGCTGGATGCAAATCTTATGGGAAGGAGTCTTTTAGAAAAGTTGGAGGTGTTTTTAAGATTAGCAGGTCTGTTACAAGAGCTTCCTTCAGAAAAAGATTTCTCTTCCAGCCAAGTTCCAAACCTGAAGGCTTCAACATTATCATGTCAACAGCTCTTCATTTTCATTTTGAAAGGGCATTTCATGAAAACCACCTCAGTCTCACGGCATGTTTTGATTTTTAGAAAGCAGCTCCACCCAAACACCTTCAGGCACAGCATCATCAGGCCCAAACCAGCACCACGAAATGGTGTGAAAACCTTGGACCATCTTGGTCTGAGCAGGAAACCTTCACTTCTGCCAAAAGTTGCACCTTTTTGGTGTGTGGAGAACACTTAAATTTTCAGAAATATGCAGCCACTGCTCCCTTCCCTACCTGCTCTTGCCTGTGCACACAGAGACAAGTGATTTATTTCAGCACTAATCCAGAGACAGAGCTTTGCTGATCTGGCATGAGAGCCAGACTGCAATCAGGCAGTGTCAGTCCTGGGGGAACCCTGCTCTCTGAACCACTTCCAGCAGTCTGGGCAGGGCTTCAGCCTATTCTCAGCTTGCACAGAAATCAGAAATAGGATATTAATTGTAAAAGTTTTAAAAGCTCAGGTAACAGTGTTTGACTCAAAGTTAATGCTGTAATTATCAAAGGCAGGTGGGTTTCATCTCCTCTGCTCGCCCTCAGAGTTCTCTGCTCTCATTTCGTGCTGCACCTTTCCAGATTTTCCTGGTGCCATGGGTTAGGAATTGAGGATCCATCGATTCTCCCCCTCAGGGCTCATCTCAGTCAGAATCCTTTCCCTTCGCCCCTGGAATCCCCCACCCACCCAATTTCTGTCATTCCCTGGGCTGTTTCCTCAGCCTGCCCCGAATCTTGGTGGGGACAAGAGCAGATAACACCTTCTGCCACATCCTTCACCAGCCCATGGGGCCAGAGAGGTTTTTGGGCAGGTATTGCCCCATGGAGTCACTGCTGCCACTGATGAGGGACACACAGCAGCTGGGAAAAAACAAAAAGAGGGAAATGTTCCTTGGAGCATCTCCTTTGAACTCCTCCTCCAAGGAGAGGGAGAATTTACAGAATGAGTCCAGTCAAGGGGGTGATTCCCAATCCTCACAGCCCCTTCCAAGTGCTGAGGGCAGCCAGGGCACAGCCAGCCTGCTCCTTCTTGGTTCTGTCACTGCCTCCTCCTGTGGAAATAAAAATTAGCCAGGATTGTGCAGCCACAGGATTAAATACTGCCACGCTCAAAACACTAAAACTGAAATCTATAATTTATTTTTTTGGTTGAGAATTGACTCAAGAGTTGTTCTATATTAATTTCGATCATAGTTAATAAAATACGTTGAAAGATCCTTGAGCTTCATTTCATCAGCTGAAAAATAGGAAAAAAAAATTATGTATATAAATTTGGAAATGCTGCCAAAAGAGATATTATAAATATAATAGATGATGGGGTTTTTAATGCATATATTCCATAAATATATGGAATAAATGAGGAATGAATAAAAGAGCTTCTGAGGAATTCGGACATGAGTGTCAGGGATCAGTTAGTTAGTATAGTATGTGGTTTTTTTACTAAAAGTAGTTAAAGTTTCATCGGGGTTGGACTTTTGTGTGTCTATTTTTGGCACCCCTCGGCAGGAGAACGCACTGGCTGAACCCTCACTGCCCCCTGTGCTCTGCTATTAATAGCAGGGCTTTAATGAGTAACCAGTGCCAGGGCACGGGGTGAGTGAGGGGGAAAAGGGGAAAACCTTCCCCCTTTTGGGTGGCTCCGGTGACCTTTTCAGCCAGAGACACAAAAATCAGTGCAGGGCTTGCAGGATGCCTGGGCAAGAGGGCAATGGCTGGGCAGGAGGGGGATGGATGGGCAGGAGGGGGAGGGATGGGCAGGAGGGGGAGGGATGGGGAGGAG
>VWZT01004294.1:355836-391778 GCA_013397055.1 Pachycephala philippinensis | reverse complement strand
TGTTTGGGGTGCTACAGCGACACGAATGAGCTGCTCTCACACGGCAAACCAGCACTTCCAGGACAATTCCAGCTTTGGGGGTGAGTGAATGAGCTGCTCTCACATGGCAAACCCAGCACTTCCAGGGACACTCCAGCTTCGGGGAAACATGGAATACAACCACACCGTGTGTGCAGGGCAAACCCAGCTCACCCCGAGCGTGCAGAACACACACCAGCAGGAATCGCTCCGTGCAAACCCAGCTCACCCCGAGCGTGCAGAACACACACCAGCAGGAATCGCTCCGTGCAAACCCAGCTCACCCCGAGCGTGCAGAACACACACCAGCAGGAATCGCTCCGTGCAAACCCAGCTCACCCCGAGCGTGCAGAACACACACCAGCAGGAATCCCTCCCGTGATAAGGGAGAGGCCAACGAGTGCAGCCCATCCCAGCCCTGAGAGTACGTGACCCACTGGGAAACCTGGGGGTTCAAACGCCCCTGCCCTCCTCCTGCGAGCCCCAACACCAGCCAGCAGCTACAGCAAAACCACATTTTCAATCTCTTTTCCTTTTAATTGGAAGTTTAGAGAAAAAATATATATCTAGGTTGGTTTTTTTTTTTTCCCCCGAGTGGCCTCAAACTGTGTAAACTCTCAGGTTAAGTGCTCAATTAAAAGGTCAAATTATCCAAATAGAACACTGAAGTGTCAGGCAATAATTGTCCACTGGACTCCGTTACCTGAGGAGTTCATTGCACACTGACCTCGATTAACTATTACCCAAACTATGGGACGTGTAGTGCTTCCTGAGGTTATTTATAACTCCTCAAAATCCGGAGTTAGGGAAGCGCCAGGATCGCCCTTCGGAAGTGTTTTCACGTGAAATTTGCAGGATACACAAATACAATAAAGATGCTTTTAGAATTCCTGACCAATTTTTTCCTGGGAAAAAAATAATAGTCCCTGTCTCTCACCAGCGTTACAAAAAATGACATTTATGTAACAGAATATTTAAGCTATTACTAATAATCATTTCAAGTCTCATTTTAGAGAATGTGCCCACAATTTTCCTATGGGATTTCTGCTCTGACTCAACACTTCAGGCTCATTCTTTATTTTTGACCAAAAACTCAGCTTCTGTTTGTGCTGTGTCTGCCTCTAGCAAGGGACAGCGACGTATGGAAATCATTCCTGCTGTGATCCCTGCTCGGCACCATTGGGAAGGAATTCCTGGCTGGGATGGAATTCCCAGAGAAGCTGTGGATCCCTGGCAGTGCCCAAGGCCAGGTTGGAGCAGCCTGGGCAGTGGACGGTGTCCCTGGCCATGGCAGGGGGATGGATGAGCTTTAATGTCCCTCCCACCCCACCCTGGTCCCAGAGTTCTGCACAATGTCCTCGCTGTTCATCCCTGGGCACATCAAAGGTGGTTTCCAGAGCTGATTAAATGGGTGGGTTCCTTTCTCTGGGTTTGGACGAGCCCTGGAGCGATTCTGCCTCGTGCACTCAGCAACCCCAACAGTGCCCCATGATCCAGAGGTCCCCTTTCCCTTGTCCCTCGAGTGTCCCCTCTGCGAGTCACATGCCAGCTGCAAAAACATTAACCACGGTGTCCTCTGTAAACCCAGCTGCAGGAGCCCATCACCTGCTCTTTGCTGGGTCTCTCCCTGATAAGGGCTATCTAATCACCTCACAGGGCCACAAACGGATCGTAGGGACACCAGAAACAAGCCGCTAAAATATCTACTGCTCCTCTTTCTTTCAGAATTCCCTGAGCACACATCATCTCAACACCATGATAAAACCCTTCCTGAGTCACTGCTGGGTTTGTTGTGAGTGAGTGAGCCCTGACATATGAGTCACATTAAATCATTAACCGCACCTGGAAACAGCAGCACGGACTCTCTGACCCCAGGGAACAAATTTAACAACACAAAAACTTGATCTGTGAAAAAAAAAAAAAAATGAAGCTAACTTTAGAATGAGACCCGTTCAGAGCAAACAGTGGCAGTGGTGTGGCTTGAGACAGCCTGAGTCATGTGCTGGCATTTAGCTCCCCCTCCACCTCTGGCTGCTCAAGAAGCATCTCCAGAAACTTTTTCAGGCCTAAATTGGGCTTTTTGTTCAAAGTGGGAACAAAGGGAAGAAGCTGGAGTAGGAGTCAGTCATAACAGCTGGTTCATTAATGCTAAAGAGAGAAATTTGATAGTTAAGAAATGTCTAAGTTACTCTTAGTTAGCCAAATATCAATGTTCAAATCAGCTTCTCGGGGTTGTGTTTCTTTATTTAAAAGACAATCACAACGATAACCTAATTTTTTAAAGGCTGTACGAGTATGTCCTTGACCTGTTGACACTCACACGTTATTTTCGCAGCTGGGACTTGGGATTTCACCAGAGATGCTAAAAACAAACCTGCCCATGAGTCTGTCATGACAAGAACAGCTCTTGTGCAGCCAAACCCTCCCCTCAGTCACCACAGCTTGTCTATTTTAACAACACGAGGGAACAGTTGGAGTTGCAGCAGCACGGAGGAAACCCCGAGGGCTTGGAAAGATCACTTTTTCCAGAGTTGGCAATTGAAGAGCAGAAATGTCACTTCCAGTTCGAGCTGTACCAACGTGCACAGACAGGTGCAGTTCATCAGCCAGGTTTGGAAGGCAAAAGAGAACAGACAGAAAATTCCTTTGCAGAAGGGAGGAAGAACTGGGAAGAGTTGTAGGGCACAAGGCTGCTTGAGAGAACCTCATTTGAGTCCCAAATGCTCAGAAATTTAGAATTGAGGTCGATTATCCCGTGGCACCTTCTCCTAGCAAGGAAAAGGGCTCAGAATCTTAGAACTGAGGTTGATAATCTCGTGGCACCTTCTCCCAGGGAGGAAAAGGCAAGGCAGGCAGTGTTTTCCAGTGTTTTCCAGCCCTGGAAGTTGCAGGACACAGATGCCAGAAGGAGCTGTAAATAATGTCCAGAACCTCAGCCCCTGCTGAGCCTCAGATTTGAGGACAGATGAGGCAAAATCAGCTTCAAACTCCCCCGTAGCAGTTCCAGATGGGTCGGGAGCCCATGGCAAGGTGTCCTCTGCTGAATTCCCAGAGGGATTTTGGACAGCCCAAGGCTGTGTTTCCAATAATTCTAAATCTGATATTCCAGCTGGCCTTTGGAGGGGACAGCACATGGCTCGGAGCTGGTTCCTGCTGGGGAAATGATGCGAGTCCCATGGTTCAGAGAAATCCCAGGGGTTTATCCAGACTTCCCTGGAGCTCTCCCTAATCCCGAATTCATAAACAAACTGCAGAACAATTGCACAAAGATAAACACAGGGACAGCTCTGAGCCAGACCAGACACATTGGCAAAGAGAAACTTTCAAAGCCATCCCGGCAGGATGAGCTGAGAAGGCTGGAATTCCACGTGCTCGGATCGGAATCACTGCCACATCCTCCGGGAACTGGAATGTGGAGTAGAAGAAAAGACCAAATCCTGGACAAAACTGATGCTTGCTGCAACAATGGAAATTTTCGTTACAAGAATCTCATTTGGTGGGAATAACATGAATGAATGTTTGTTGCTGGGAATCTTCTTTCCTACAGTTGTCTGGATGCCATCTAAATTATTGAATAATCAGTGGAATTGCTGTTCCAGGTGAGACCTTGGAGTGCCCAGGAGTGATCCAAGGAAGGAAAGGGAAGAGAGAGGAATGAAATTCATTGCCCGTTTTGGGCTAAAACGCTGAACTCAGCTGAGCTCACTGAGCATCTCCTCGCTGAGCGCGGCTTAACGCTGCCACCTGCTGACGGGCTGCCGGGCATCCCGGAGCTTCCGTGGGCATCCCGGAGCTTCCCTGAGCATCCCTGAATTTCCCCGAGCACCCCTGAACTTCCCGGAGCATCCCAAAACTTTCCTGAGCATCCCAAAACTTTCCTGAGCATCCCGAAACTTTCCTGAGCATCCCGGGATATCCCGGAGCATCCCGAGCTTCCCTGAGCATCCCGGAGCTTCCCGGGGCATCCCTGAACTTCCCGGAGCATGCCGAAGCTTTCCTGAGCATCCCAGGACATCCAGGAACATCCCTGAGCTTCCCGGAGCATCCCGGAGCTTCCATGGGCATCAGCATCCCAAAACTTTCCTGAGCATCCTCCCCGGAGCTTCCCGGTGCACCCCTGAACTTCCCGGAGCATCCCGAAGCTTTCCTGAGCATCCCAAAACTTTCCTGAGCATCCCGGAGCTTCCAGAAGCATCCCAGAATCTTCCATAGCATCCCTGAACTTTCCGGACCATCCCAAAGCTTTTCTGAGCATCCCAAAATTTTCCTGAGCATCTCGGGACACCCCTGAGCATCCCTCAGCATTCCTGGGAATCTGCCCGCTGATGCAGAGAACGTGGTCAGATTTAAAGCTGTAATTGCGTTTTACACGTGGGTAAAATAAAGGGAAAAGTTAAATGTTACATGGAAATTGCAATCCCCAAGGTCGTGGGGGACAGGCCACGTCCTGCTCAGGAGTGGCAGGTCACTGCTGGAGAGCTGCACTTAAATCCAGTGAATCTTCTCCATTTAAAGCTCAAAAATTGATATTTGGGAATGAATCCAGGAGCAGCTGCTCCAAGTTGCATCAGGCCTAGAAATATTCTAATATTTTTAATTATTTTGATCAATTTTGAGTTCAGGTGTGACAAGCTGAAATCAGATGAGTTTCACTTCTGCCCTGCCCTTGCTCCTCGCTATAAAATCAGCAGGGGAGTTCCCCTCAGCACTGATCCCTGAGGGAGGAATTAACCCCAGGAGGGGAGAGCTGAGCTGGGAGTCAGGGCTGAGGATCAGAGACCTGTTAACTCCTCACCTTCTTAAGCACAGCTCCCACTTCTGCTTTTGAGGATTTACACTTTTAAATATTTAATTAAGTCATGAAATTCCTAGCTGGAAATTATCCCCTTGAAAACTGTGGAATATTACTGGATTTTAGTATTATTGATTTTACTGCTGGTGAGTTACAGTTACCCTGCAGATCCTTGAACTGATCTATGAATTCTGAATGTCTGATAACTCCCCTTTGCCTCTTTTTGCGATATTGATGATTTTCTCACCCTGATAATTATTTTTTTAAACTCAAATCTATCAAAACATTTCTAAACGCATTCAAGCCAGGCACCACCGAATCAATAAAACAATAAAATCCCCAGGTGCAGAAGGTTATTTTTCATATGAAACAAGTGGTTTCAGGAACCAGGAGGATTCACAAATCTCCCTGTGCTGCCTGGAATTCCCGTTTTTTTTCTCCCACCGTGCTGCTGCAATGTCACCGCCTGCCAGGGAGCTGTGCTGGAGGACAGGGATGCTCAGGAATTCCCCTGGAATAAAGCTTTGCCTCACAACGTGCTGAGTAATCCGGGGTCACAGCGCTCCGGTGAGGAGTTCGGAAGGGAAAGGCACAGCCCAGGAGCTGGGGATATTCCAGAGGCAGCTCATCTCCAGCGGCAGCAATAAATGATATCAAATTCTTGTCCCTCACAGCTTTTCACCAAGATCAGTGCTTCCTCCCACAGCTTCAAGCTTTTCTCCCTTCAGAGGGCTGAAGCAGGGATGTCCATCCTTGTGTTTGCACTCGGCAGAAGTTTAGCAAATCATGTTTTTCCAGGGAGAAACATTGGCTCCAGCTGCCCTAATCCTGCAGTGACCCCAGGGGCCTCTCGTGTGCTGCAGAGGAGCTTTAACCCCGTGCCCAGGGCAGCTGCAGCAATTCACAGCTGGCATCGCACCCAGAGCTCTCCCGGGTGGTGCCCACGGAGCAGGGAGCATCAGGACAAGGCACCCAAGGACATCCATGCCTTTTCGTGGGAGAAGTCCAAAGAAAGTAGAAGAAAATTTGGAGGTTTCCCTCAGCCCAAAGCCGTGAGGGTGGGGAAGCAAAGGTTTGAAATCAGCCCCTGGCAGAAGGGCAGGAGAGTGGGCATTGCTTCACCCGAGCCCAGCTGGCACCAGACATTTCCCAGGACATACCTGGCAGAGGGGACTCTGCTGTTCCCAGCTCAGCCCTTCCCCTCAGAGCAGTCCCAGCCTCCTGCCTGGCTCCTCCTCAGGACAGGAGAACATCCCAGACCTGATCCACGTGGATCGAACACCCCCCAAAATCATCACTTCTCTTCCCTGCTGCTGCTGCGGGTCCATGCTCATGTGCCTGCTGCTTCCTGACCAAAGGCAGGAATTAAATACAGAGTTTACAATAAGCATTTTCCCCCTGCTTTTTCTTTTCAGCAACCCCAGCTCCTCAAATTTTCCATATTTCAGGCTCGGGAAGGGGAAGGGTGAAGCACAGACAGGGGAAAGCAGAGCCGGGGGTTCAAAGCTGAGGCAGCTGGGGAAAGTTGTGACCCAGCCCGTGCAGAAGCTGCACGAAGGAAGTGAATATTTAACATAGTGTTGTTATCATCGCTGCATATTTGATGGAGACTTAAAGTGCTCATACAGGAGAAGGATTGTGGTTCAAATGCCTGTCCCACCCACTGAGGCACCACGTCTACAATAACTCTCTGTTTCAGTCCTGACACAGGAACCTTTTATCTGTTCTAGGAGCTCCCACATGGAGAAATAGCTGGTGTAGAGTCTGTAATTCTCCCTCTTTAAAAATAAAAGAATAGTGACAGCAGGAACCTGGGGGATTTTTGTGACGGGGGAAGAAGAGACAATCGGAGATCAGCAGCTCCCTTCCTACATCACCACCGTGAGTCACAGTCTGCAGAAACTCCAGGCTGAAATTCCACTTGCAAAACGCTGCTCAGGCTCTCTCTGGGAAGCAGAACGAGGGAATGTTTCCCATTGAGCTCCAGCTGGAGCGTGTGAGCCAGAGGCTGCTCCCACACCAGCGAGGATCTGCGGGGATTCCTCTGGCTTTGGAGGAGCTGCTGCAGAGGCAGAGCACAGGAGCAGGCTGCAGCCTCGCTCAGGGCTGTGGGAGGCATGGCATTGATTAGGGATGGTGCTGCTTCCCCCCAGCTCCCTGCACTGCAGCAATCATTCTCTCCTTTTCATTACCCACTCAGACCACATCGGGAACACGAGACAGATCCAGCCATTAACGGGAGCCCCGTCAGAGGCAGCGGGGAAATCCGACTTGCTGAAAACATAACTCTGGGCAAACACCAGGAACCAGCAGCTGTAAAGGAGCCAGATCCAATAAAGCTTAGAACTTAAGCAGGGCTTAAGCAGAAACAGTTTTCCCCGGAGCTCCGAGCCAGGCTTTTCAGGTTTGCAGGAACACGAGTTCAGATGTGCTTTCCTTTCCCAGCTCAGGGCAGCACCTGCTCCCCCAAAGAGGGGATGTTTGCGGTGATGGGGTGGTGGGGATCACTTTACCTCTGCACCAGTTTTCCAGCTGTCCCAAGGATTATGGATTTCATAATGGATATCGGGGATTTAGGAGAGCCAGCACCTTTTTTTGGGGTCTGTCAGATGCAGAAGCCCCAGATGTGTAACAACATCAGTCACTGCACAGCCTCGGATTTTTTGGAATTATTTCCGGTTTATTGGCCTGCCAGTGTGAACCTGAGACGTGTCACTCAGCGTTTTAGGAGTGCAGGCTCCATGTGAAGAACCAAACCCCGTGGATCTCAGAGGCCCAAACCTGCCCAGGGGCTGGGCTGGCTATGGGGTTCAGATGCCTGGGATCCCGGATCCATCAATCCATGTAAATGTTGGGCTCTCTCACCTGAAAGAATCCGTGATTCATTCCATCCATCCTCTTGGGAGTGAAACAGCAAAACCGAGTCAAACTCTTGTTGCTGTGGCTGCCAAGGAGGTAAAGTTGACAAAGTCCACATACCCGCGAATTTGATCTGAAGTAAGAGAGTTTTAATGGAAGATTGAACAACTTTTATATGTTAATAGGCGAAAGTGTGTTGAATGGCATAAAATGATTGGTCACTGGGACACTCACCCCTTGGGGTGATTGCTCCAGTTCTGAGACATCCGTTTCTGGATGTTTTTCTGGTTGAAGCCACAACAGTCCTTGAGAAGTAGGTGCAGGTGCAGAGATTTACAAAACTATAACATTGTTTTAAAATTCTTCACGTGAGAAAGAGAATCTTCACAAAGTACTGCAAGGGCTAAAGAAATTCCCAGCCTGAGGCCTTTTTTCATATCCATAAACTCTCATTTATATTTTGCTCCAAACTGTCAGAATTCCACAGGAGTTGTGCCCAATTTTCATTTTTGCTCAGCTGTTCTCCTGCAGGTTCCTTCTCTCCTCCCTTTCTCATGCTGCTCATCCCTCGTGCTCTGCTGAACAAACCTTGGCAGCAGCCAGATAAAAACCCTCACCTTAAATTCCCACATCAGCCCCTCTCTGCCCACGTGTGGCAAAAGCAGATGCAGATACAGACCAGCACTCATCTGCTCCTCGATTGTCAATATTTGAATGCTCTTGGCTCTCGTTCTGGACAGTAATAAAAAAGCTGGTTAATCATTTATAATTGTTGGGAGCTCTGTGCCATTAATGAACAGGAAGTTTTATGCAGCTGTCAGATGCACGAGCCGAGCGTTTCCTGCAGGGGAGGAAGATTTATTTGGTGACAGCTTCATTGGAGATTTTTAGAGAGAAAAAATAGCATTTTGAGCGCTGAAAAATCATGAAAGCAGCACGGTTTCCTGTGCTTTTGGAGAAGATTTTCTGTGGCTGCTAAATAATTCCCAGTTTAGAAAATCAAAATTCACTGTGTGCCCCTCTGGTCTGTCCTTGATGGAAACATGGCATGGCTTTGAAATGACTGGAAAACTATAATAAAATTGGAAATACACCTCAAAGAATGGATGGTTAATTGTCCATTAGGACCACACAACTGGGAAAAATTAATCAGGATAAAGCTCACAGTGAAGGCTCAGTTCAAGGAAAAGCCCTTTTTTGTGGCAAAGGAGCACTGTTATTCTTATAGTCACAGGTGAAGTATTTGAAAATCCAAATTACTTCCTTCATGATGAATAGTAAGGTTTTAGAGCTGAATTTGAAGACATTTGAGGAGCAAACAGACCCATGGTAGGCAAAATATGGTGCAAACTTATAATGATTTTAATGACTTTCTCTACAGAAATGAAACATTCCGGAATTAAATATTTACATCTTGAATTTCAAAACCATTCCACAATAATATTTTAACCTGAAGAGAAAGACCAGAAAATGAAAATACAAAAGAGAATTAGCCCAGCACTATTGCACCCAGCACGGTGAGTGGTTTCACAGCCAGGCTGGGATTTTGTGCCTCAGCCCAGGATGAGCCATCCAGAGAGAATTCCCAAACCATGTTCTGTCTCTGGATGGGATTTTGAGACTGAGATTGTGGGATATCATCTGAGCTCGTAGCAGGCAGGGATTTACACCAAGGAGAAAATGATAAAGATGCTTGACCCAGTGCTGGAAGAAATGAGGGAATCGGGATATCCCCTCCCTGCCCACGCACTGCTGAGGTGCTGGATGAAATCAGATTCCTGCTCTGTTTCCATCCTTGCAGGTTCCTCATCATCCCCTGAAACACCTGACACCAGCACAACCCTTGGGATGGATCTGTTTTCCTTTCTTTGTCGTGGTTAATAACAGAATTTTACCCAAACCCATAAAACAACACCAAAATAAAAGTGCCAGGTGGATGATGCAAGAGTCAGTCCTGGGGATTGCGATGGTGCTCCTTTCAAACCGTTAAATAAGGAACTTTTTCTTGCTGTTTTGACTGCCAGTGGAAACCTCACCTTCCAAAGGCAGTTTTATTGACTGAGGTGCTGTAAAAATTGAGAATAAAAAGCTCTCCCTGCTGCAGACACCCCCAGTGTGAGCGTGGGCTCCGTGACTCACCTGAGGGAGCTGCAAATCGTGACACGGCTTTAAAATATCAGCACTGAGTCAGTCTGAAGGGGATTGGGAACCACTGGCTACAGCAAACAGTAAAGAACTTTAGCTTTTTTCTGCCATTTTGGGAGAAGCCCGTGTTGGGGAGGGGTTTGTAGGTGTCCAGCACAACGTCACCATCCCCAAATCCAGGGATGTGGTGAGGGGCTGCCCCAGAGCCAAGGATCAGGAGTGCCCTGGAGCAGCTTTGGGCGGCCAAAGAGAGAGCTTAGAGCAGAGAACACCTGGAGAAGGCTGGGGAGGGGCACGGGGCTGCTCCACCCTGGCTGTGTTTGCACCCAGTGTTTGTGAGCACTGCCTGGGCTGGGAGTGGGGCAGAGCTGGGGCTGGGTGAGCAGCACCTCACCTGTCCCAGCTCTGGCTCCAGAGGCTGTCCCGGCCCCTTTGCCCCAGGTAACTCCTTCATATCCTTCATGTCCTTCATATCCTTCATTTCCTTCCCTACTGTGCAGATGCTGCTGCTGCTGGTTTGGCTTTTCCCGGGTTTTGCTTTTCCAAAAGCATTTTTTGCCCTTTTGGCATTTGCTTTTTGCTGCTCTGCTCCAGCTCTGCCCGAGCTCTCTGCTCAAGGATCCTGGAGGCTCCTGCAAGTCTTGTTTTCTTTACTTTGGGCTTTAAAGCACCTGCTCTGCCTGTTCCTTGGCAGTGCCCTGGCTTTTCCTGCCCGAGGACAGCAGAAAGGGAAGCTCAGCTTTGTGGCAGAGCTTTCCCCAGCCAGGCTGGCACTGATTGCTCACCTCGTGGCACCACAGAGCTGTCCCCTCCCTGCGAGCCCGGGGTGGGAATGTTTGAACTATTTTGCTTTTCCCACTTGGCCCCAGCGCAGAGTGGCTGAAAGAATTGTGTAAAACTGTCCCAAGAGCTCCAAGGACGTGTGCTGGCTGCCCAGCCCTGCCAGGCTGGACTCGAGGTGCCGTTGGGTGTTCCTTGTTTGCTGTAGGTGACTCAGCCCAGCCCTTCCTGCTGCTGCCCCTGCCCGTGCCCATCGTGTGCCCACTGCTCCCTGCCAGGCTCGGAGCCACCTGCCCTGCTTCCATCATTCCCAGCACGTGGCTGAAGCTCCTCTCCCTGCAGGACAAGGCAGAGCTGCGCTCAAGGTAAGCAGAATTTCTAAACTCTGTCCTGTTATCCATCCTTTCTTCACTCCACATCAATCAGAGCAGAAAATTCTGCTTTTCCACCTGGGCATGGCCATGTCCAGCTCACCTGGGCTCCAAGGGGCAGGAAAATTGATTCTTTTCTATGGTATTTTGATTATTTTCTATGGTATTTTGATTATTTTCTATGGTATTTAAATACAACATATGGCAAGCTTTGGTGAAGGATTAATTATGGACTTTTGGTATTAATAGACACAGGGAAATTGATTGTTTTCCTTGATATTTAAATACAACATATGGTAAGTTTTAGTGAAGGATTAATTGTGGACTTTTGGCATTAATGGACGCTAGTGATTGCAATGTTCCAGGCTGGTCAATACAGCAGAAAGGTGAGGCTTGGCCTTTAGCCAGAGTACAAAGCAGATCACAGATTTTGCTGTAATTTTCTCTCATATTTTCAAAGTTTTTACCACTCTGCCAGGACCAAACCAACGATTTTTAAGAGAGAGAGAAAAAGGAGAATTTTCCCAAGCCCTGAACTTGGCACACTGTGGTTCGCACAACATTAAAACCAATTAAAAATACATTTATTTTCTTTTGAATTATTTTCTGCTTTACAATGGGAGCGGTGAGGCATAATTTGGGAAAGGGATTGTTTCAGAGCTGTAGAAGCTGGTAGTTCGTGTTCCTTTTGGAACCAGCTGGGCTGCATTCCAGCTGGCCCGAGGGAGCCCCCCACGAGGATAAGATCCTTGGAACTTAGTGAAAATCCTGCACCTAGAAAGGAAACCTAAGGATGGCTGACTCCTGACTTTTAAGGGCTTCCTTCACATCTTGAAGAATGTTCTTGTATCAAAATGAACTCTTTTCTCCTCTCAGTCCTCAAAATTTGTCTTGTCCCTATAAAAGTTGTCAGATTTTCTCTCCCAATGTGAGGAAGAACTTCTTCCCATGGAACCCTGGCACAGCTCCAGGGAGGGTGTGGATCTCCCTCTCCCAATCCCACCTGGGTGAGCTCCTGTGTCACTGCTCCAGGTGACCCTGCCTGGGCAGGGTTTGGTCTGGGTCATCTCCAGGGGTCCTTCCATCCGAATTTTTCTGTGATTACCACATTATTCCACAATTATCTAGTTCATAAACACATCGGGAGAGCCCCTTGATTTTCCACAAAATCTCTTTGCCTTCACAGTGAACAACTTCAGCTTCAAGGTGTGGAATATCAAATGAGAGAAAGATGGATTTGATCATATAAACAGGGGTCTGAGCACTTTGGGAAAGGCAGAGCCCAACCAGAGAAAGATGGATTTGATCGTATAAACAGGGGTCTGAGCGCTTTGGGAAAGGCAGAGCCCAACCAGAGAAAGATGGATTTGATCGTATAAACAGGGGTCTGAGCGCTTTGGGAAAGGCAGAACCATTCCATGGGAATGCCAGAGCTGGGAGTGCTGTTTGCACAGCTCTGGAGCCACGCTCGGGGACAATCAGCTGCCAGACTGGGAGCTGTGCTGGCAGCAGGGCAGAGCTGGGACATCTCCTGTTGGCAGCTGCAAACGCTGGCTCCATTTGCTGTCCTAGTGTCACCATCGCTGCTGCTGCTCGGATCTGTCTATAGGTGGCAGTGACCTGTCAGTTTTCTTTAAAATACGGCAGAAGCAAAATATTTATCATCTATATCGTGGTTTGGCTTGGGAGGGGCCTTAAATCCCACCCAGTGCCACCCCTGCCATGGCAGGGACACCTCCCACTGTCCCAGGCTGCTCCAAGCCCCGTCCAACCTGGGCTTGGGCACTGCCAGGGATGGAGCAGCCACAAATTCTCTGTTCCATGGACACGGTGGAGAGCTGAGTTTGGTGTTTTAGGATCACATATAGGATTGTGCAGCAAGTTTTCCCATTTTTAGCAAAAAAAGCCCTCCAATTCCTCTCCATCTTTCTGTGAGAGAGTTCTCGTGAGTGAAAGTGTTTTGAAATTCCACACGGCCACTGTGTGTGTTTTATTTCAGCGAGAATTATAAGCTAATTCTAAACTGGATTTTAGGAAATGGCTTAGCTCCCTTGGAGCAAAATCTGCCAGAGATCAGAGCCTGTGGTCCTGCTCTGCATCAGCTCCAGACAACTCGCTGGATGTGAGGAGATCTGCATCAACAGGAAGCTGCAGGGGCTGAGAATCAGCTACAAATCATCGCTCGAATTTTAAAAAAGAGAGGAATTCGCTTCTCTCTCGCCTCCCAGATTTTACAGCACGTGTGAGAAAGGAAACAAACCTGCAAATATTCCATCCTCTGCCTGAGCTGTGTCCTGGCTCAAACCAGGCCTTGGGAGTGCAGAGCAAAAGCAAATCCTCCAGATCCAAGCAGAATTTACCATCGAGACCGAGCGGCAGGGCTTGGATCTTGTTTTCTCCTCCTGCCATAGGATAACCCTGGAAGTTGCCAGGAAACAGAATCCAGAGCAAGGACAAGAGGCCTTTGTCCATCCACGGGGAGGCACTGGCTGGTTTCCACCCCGAATCAGAACTTGTGATTTATGCTGGGAGTATCAGCTGGGGAGATAAAATCCCTGTGAAACACCTCAGCAAACAGAGCAGAGAGAGCTGACCCCACTCTCCCATTCCAGTTCTAGGGAATGTGATTCACTAAAACTGCAGTTCTCCTTCTTTTCTCTGATAGCTGAGGTGGTTTAATTAAATTTAATAGAGTTTATTTAGAGGAGGTGTTCTCCTCCGTGCTCTGCAGCCTCGCTGATTCACACAGAGCAGTGATAACTCTGGGAGCAGTGGTGGCTGTGCAGGACATCCCAAAGGGTGAGCACAGCTCCCACCCTCCTCCCTTTGGGCACCTCCCTCTCTCCAGGTGTGGCTCAGGAGGCTTTTTCCTCGTTGTTTATTTGTGCAGCTTTAACAGCAAACACACATTTATATCCTGTCAATAGGAACTCCTCTCTTGAGCTGGGTCTGCTTCGCCCTTTCACCATTTTCAGGGAGTGTTTGGCCCCAAAGAATTTACAGAGCAAGCTCAGAGGGTGCATAAATGTATTTAAATTAAGGGGAAAAGAAAACTGAAACAAAACCCCCAGAAGATTTACGTGAACTTGTACACAGGCTGCAATTCAGAGTTTCCACATGTGATTCCTTTCCATGCTGCCCCTTTTCCTTATTTTATTAAACAAAAACCAACCCCAAACACACAAGCTGTTGTAATTTATGCACAGATTTCAGCCTTGTTCTGCTGCTAGCTGCACGCTGCTCTCTCCTGAGCCCCGGGGAATGCTGCAGGTGGGACTGCAGCCAGTTTGCCTCCACAAACGAGAAAAGTTTGTTGGTTTGTGCTGTTTTTGGGGAGCAGCTGTGAGCTGTTTTGGGGACAGACTGGTTGGGGCAGGTTGGGATGGGGCAGGTGCTTTGGGAAGGTGGGTGGGGCTTTTTGGGGATTTTAACAGCCTGTCCCCATTGGCTGTCTCTTAACTAGAATTAGGCATTCACATGAATGGCAGAGAAAGGGTTATTTGGGGTTTTTGCCTCCTCCACCCCACAGGAGCGATGGGGAACACCCTGAGCGTGCCAGAGGAAGCTGAGGATGACAACACCTGCACAGTGAAGAGTTTCCAGGTGAGCACCCCGCTCTCACCTCCCCTGGATGCCTCCAGGGCAATTTTCAACCCCCTGATGTCCTAAAAACTCTGGTTTTTGTTATTTCAGCCTCTCTCCGAGTCTCCTGACAGTGTTAAAAATGGATCTGTGGTGTTTGCTCAGAGCCCTCCCCCGGCAGACTGCCAGGGAGGTAGGGGCTGGGAAAGGGGCTGGAAGTGCCCTGAGGGAGGTTGGGACTTGGGAAATAATAAATATTAAAGCATGGTTTTGAATTAGGGGATGAGCCCATGTTCCAGCTCTTCCTTGTAAGTGGGGTTCTAAAAAAGCCAGAAAGTTTAAGTGCAGCAAAGAGAAAAATAAGGAATTCTTGCTTAGAAAAATACTTGGTTATTCATTTTTAAGAAAACCCTCTCAGTCTGCCACAGGCACTCGAAAAATCTAAATTTAGGTAAAAAATAACTAAAGGCTGCTATGGGGAATATGCAGATGGTTTTGATAACAGCTCAATCCCCGTTCCACAGCCCAAATTTCCCAGTGCCATCCCCTATAAGTCACTTTAAGGAGTTGCCTGCCAGCAAAACCTCTTTCTGTGTTTTTTCTGGTGTAAACCAGCTCAGTTCTGAGGAGTAAATAAAAGCCAGATGATTTGCCCTGCCTGCAGACCTAGAAAATACATGTACATTTTACTCCTCCTACGTAAAATGAAGCATATGGGACTGTTTTCCTTAAATGGATTACCTAATTAATGTAATTGCTAAATCAGTTTAAGTAGCAAGTGGAAAAATCAGACGGTTCTGTGTTGATGTTTCTTGTATTTTAACTTTATTCCTGATTGAAAAGCAGTTAAAATCATTGAGATACAATTAAAATCTCCACTTTTGTGGAACGTAATCAAGGTCTTGGTGGAATAAAAGTGATAGAAGCCATTACTATGGAAAACACAGCTGGTAGTGTTTCTAAAATGAAATACTGCAATAAATAGCATTTTTGGGGCCTAAATTGAGGATTTTTGGGGGAGCCAGAGCTGAAAAAAGGGAATATTTCTGTACTTTCATCAATAAAAGTACTCGGTGAGCAACAGGTGAAGGAGGGGAAGGCCAGAACTGGAAGTTTTCTGTCTCTGATTTGCACTACCCAGAGCAGAAATGCAGCAGGAGGACAAAACAGGAACAATTCCTGAGGGGTTTGGGTGGTAATTACCCACAGATTGAAACAACGACCTGCTCCTAAAAAGAATTACAAAAGAGTTAAAAAGATTACAAAGGGAGGAAAGTTGAGTGAAGATGCAGCTCCTTTGTCCCAGAGGACAAATCCCATTCAGCAAATCCTGATAGCAGCCAGAACCCAACAGAAATCCTGATTTCAGCAGCTCTGTAAGGCCTGAAATGAGATTTATTTCAGGTGCGTTTTTAGAGAATGATCATTGCTATTCTTGCTGCTGGCTCCTCTCCCCCCATTTCCATTCATTTCAGGAAATCTGTAGGTAAATAATGCAAGTTAAATTAGTGAAACGAGGTGATTTTTGGAGTATAAACTTTATTTGCATGGAATAGTGGGGCAAGATGGCAAAAGGATATTAGTGTGTTTTTTTGTTTGTTTGTTTGTTTGTGGTTTTTTGGGGTTTTTTTTGGTTTTTTTTTGAGGAAGGAGGAATGTTTTATTTTGGATTAGTGCCTGCTGCAGGAATTCATTCAGGGCTGTGGTACCCTGTCCTGCTACAATCCTTGGTGCCAAGTGTTGCCTTGTAGCCCTTAACAGTTTCTTCATGGCCATTAAAGTCTATTTTCTCCACGATTATCTGAACTCCAGGAGAGGAAAGAAAAGTGCTGTGTGACTCTAATTCCATGGCTAAGCACAATATTTGTTTGTAGTTGGCTTGTACTCAAAATAGAGGAATGAGATGAGCTTTGAGGTCCCTTCCAACCCAAACCTTTCCACGATTCTGTGATATTGCATTAATAATGCTCTTCTCTATACAGTTTTTTTCAAGTCAAGGAAAAAAATGTTGGTCTGATCTGCCAAATTCTAGAGAAAAATCTCCTTGAGGGTGAAGAGGGACTTTGTGTAGCCTCAAAATTTCCTTTTTAACACACCGTGATGAAGGGAAGGGGAAAGAGAGACAAATCTGGATTGTCTTTTGTTAAAAAGTTGAAAGGCAAATGCCTGAGCAGGAGCAGCCTGAGCTGCAGTCTGTAAATTGTGTATTGATTTTCATTTCAGAGCAGCTTTGACTCTCAGTCACAAAGAGCAGCTTTGATCTGCTCGCAGACCCAGCCTAGAATTTGGGGGGTTTTGCTCATCTTTGTGATCGTGCCTCTGGATGGAGGAATAAATCTGGTAAAAATGGCACTCGTGTGTGTCTAAAAACAAAAATATCACGCACTTTTCACCCAAATACTGGGGTTTCAAAGCTTTCCTCCCTCAGTTTGCTGTGCTGTTCAGCCCAGCCCAGCTGTGTCCCAGGGGTGGGATCTGCTCTGCCTCTGCCTGAGCAGATTTCCTTGGAGCAGCTGGAGCTGTCCTGACACAGCACACACCCACAGAGCCCATGGCAGTGACATTTTCCAGGGTTTCCATTCCTTCCATGATAATTAGAGATAAAAGGAGCTCCATAGGTTCATGAGCTGCCACTTGTTTAGTTGATTTGCTTAACGATGAGCCCGTATCCCTATTTTTATGCTGAAGACAGTTTTCCTGTTGTTATCTGTTACAGAAAGCAGAAGTTCAGCATTTATTACAATTATTTTCCAATTCTCCTTTCTTTAGCTGGGGAAAGGGTTGTGATTTTTGCTTCCTTCCCAAGTTTCCAACTATAATTAGAAGTTCTTTTTCAAACATTACTACACGAGGCTCAGGAAACTACAAGGATCCTTAGTGGCCCGGCTGAGTATCTAAATAGGTGCTGGAGTAAGTGGTAATTTGTACTTTTGCTTTGCCTGGCAGGGCATTGAAATCGAAATTGAAATTGAAATTGAAAAGGGTGCTTGTGAAATATCTCAGGAGGGTATTGCTGCCGGGGGTTTTGCCATTTGGATGTTTCCTTACAGGAACAGCAGCAGAGAAAATCCGGGGAAGGAAACTGGGAATCTCTTTGCCTGGCCAGAACAGGTTGTGCTGAGGAGCTCTGGCCACTCTGCCCAAAATTTGGGGAAATTTTGCTGTGAAAAGCCAAGGGGTAGCTTTGAAAGCTTGGGATCTAAAACGGTTCTGTTTTCCTAATCTTAAAGAATTTAACCAGTGAAGCTGAGCACTGAAGGTCTGTGTGTGAGACGTGCTTCAATCAGGGTTTCTTGGTGTCTTGGGTTTTCTTTCTCTTAAAAGAAAATGTGAAAGGCATAATATTGACTAGACTATTACAATCATAATTTGAAATAATTTCAATTTTGCACTGAAACTGACAATTTTCCTGTTCTAATTCAGCAAGTCGGTTTGAGCCTGTCAGTTTTTCACAGTTATAATTAAATAGATCTAAATTCATCCTTGAAATGTGGAGATGATTGACAGGGAAATGAGATCCGTATTCCAGTCCAAGGAGGGAAGAGAAGCTGGAGCTCAAGGGGGGCTGCAAGGTTTACCTCTCAATGAGACCCTTTTTATTGGGGTTTCACACCACATCATCTCTGATTCTGCCTCCCAGCCACAAAACAGATCCAAACGAGATTATTTTTCTTTTGTCTCTTGTTTCTTTTGTCTACTATAAAGCAGGAGCTGCCTTTTCCTGTCTGTGAATCCCATACCAGGGATTTTCAACTCAGCTGTGTTATCAAAGCACCGTTGTTTTATAAAATCATAAAATACGCATTTAAAATGAAAGATTTTTCTCACCTAAGGTGTGATGGCCACATGTGTATGCGTGGAATGATTTGTGTGAATTTGGGGGGGAAATGTGATTCTGAGCCACAGTTTGTGGGTGAAGACAGTCAGAAATGTAAGGATAAGAAACCTGGCTCGGATGTGATTTATAAGCATTCAAATCAGGCTTAAAATAACCCGCAGGCAAAGGAGAAGTGCAGGTGGGAGCTGCACTGTGGAGAGAGGCAGCAAGGCAAGGAAAAATGAACAAAACCAGTTCTGACTGCACAGCCCTGCTGGGAGCTTGGCGAGCCAGGAAATGGGATCAATCCTGGTGGTTTCCATCCTTTTTGTTTCTTTAGCTTTGACAGAGGAGAGGGCAATATATCGATACGTAACCATCTCGAGTTTTACTGGGGTTTTTTTGCGTATCACTAATTTTAATTTGCTGTCCCCTGGGCTAAGCAGCGACGAAGGGGGCTGGTGTCTGACTTTGGGCAGGTTTGCAGAGGGTAAAAATTGCAAAAATTTTTGGCAGGTTTGCAGAGGGTAAAAACTGATTTAGCGAGGGGTGGCAGGGGAGCAAGAAGCAGCTCTGGGGGATGGCTGAGCAGCAGCAGCGGGGTCTGGGCGAGCCGCCCTCCGCGTGCCCCCACACAGCTCCGACCCAGCTCATCGCGGCCGTGCCCCACGGTGCCCCGCTGCCGTGGGATAATTCCCGTTTATCCCTCTGTTCCAGCGGATGCCAAGGCGGGTGCTGGCCGGGATAATGCGGCCGTTTCTTCGGCGGAGACAACGGAGCAGAGGCCGGGCGGGCAGAGCCGCGGGAGCGCTGCCAGGAGCGCCCTGCCAGCTGCCAGGCCCCGCTCCCTGCTCGCCTTCCCCTGGGCTGTGCCAGGCCGTTCTGAGGAGCCCGGAGCAGACAGCCCTGATGCCACCGGGCTGAACAAAGCCCCGAGTGAGGGCACGCACGGGCCCCGGGCGGCTGCGCCCCAGGAGGGATCCCATAAAAACCTGGGCCAGGCCCCGCTCCAGGACATCGAGCTCACGGGGACACCTGAGGGACAGGATGTGGCCGCCCCAAAGCCCAAAGCAGTGACCCTCTTCGACAGGATCTTCAGGCTGGAGAAGGGCAAGGACAGGACTCAAGGTGACCCTGAGGAGGGAAGGCAGGGGTTGGACGTTCCCAACGTTCCCAACGGGAGCATCGCGGCCGGCGCACCCAACGGGGTCCCGCTGGGCAAGGCAAGTGCTTCCATGGGATATCCGCTAATTAATTCCATTTCCGCTAATGAAACCTCGTGGGGGTGATGACAGAGTGGGATAATTCTGTGTGGGGGTGGGAATGAATCAGTGTTGCCTGTAAAATGACCTCAGGTAACACCCCAGAAGTTGGGAGAGGAACCTGTGGCCAAGGGGTGAAGCTCTGTCTCATGATGAAATCCTGGCGCTGACCTCCAGTTTAATTCAATTCATAATTCCCTGAAAGGTTTGGGCAAGACAGCTCCAATTGCCAGGAGGAACAGCTGCCAGCTGCAAATGAAAGCAAAAATACCTGAAATTCAAATTGTTTCTTGTGGTTTAGCACCTTGGAATTTGACACAGGATGGTTTTCTAAAAGTTCTTTGGTGTGTTTTGTGCCGTTCTTAAAACAGTCCCACTTCTTGAGCAATAGCTGCTGGATACCCTATTCATCAAAATAAGGAGTATTATGCAGCAATAATTTTTGTACTCCTGCCTGTTGTGATTTTTTTAGTCAAGGAAATGTCCATTAGAATTGATTTTACAGGATGAGAATGTGATATAAGAAACTATGGATTTTAACTGAAGAGCACTCTGGTCAAAGGAGCTGAAAGTTAATATGAGTTTAGATTTTGCACTTCCTGCAAAGTGTGTGATGTCAGCAAAGGTGCTATAGGATTAATTTTCAGGTAATTAACTACAGAAAAAGCCCATCTCCTGGATGGGGATAATGGTGTAAATGAGTTCTGCTGGAGAGGTGGAATACAGGAATTGGTGATTGAGTTCAAACCCTGTCCAGTGTCAGGAACAGGAGGGAAAACCTGTGTGTAAATGTCATTTTAATAACCACTGCTTGTATTGGCCAATTCAGGCTTACAAATAAGACTGTGATCACTGATGCTTTGGGTAGTGTTTAACTTTACTCATGAGATACTCACTGCTTACACTGCCAGCACTGCAGGTTGTCCTAAAATTCTTTTATTTTTAATCTACTTTGTCTTCTCTATCTTAAACCTTCTCAAATTTGAAGATTGTGTTTCTCATATAAATTTACACATTGCAGTATTTTTCTGAGGGATCGTTTTTAAGAAAAATCGGTCACATTTTCCACCCCTGCCCTTCAGGAGTGCTCCCATCACTGGTGTTTGGGACAGCTCTGGATGCACATTGAAGAATCCACAGAGACACTCACCACCTAGGCAGGACAGGGTGGATAATTTGGAATTAATCATCTGTTCAGGGCACACTGGCACTTCTGTGTGCAGCCTCTTAGAACGAAGCTTTTCAACACCCCGGATTCCTGCAGATATTTTTGACTCTCACACCCCAGTCTTCCCCGTGGATTGAAGGAATTGTCTCTTTTCCCCACCAAATGCCAAGTTCTCGTTTCCTGTTTTGCTCTCACTGCTTTCACTTTACAGAGTGGGGGAGGTCACAGTTGGTGCTGCTGAAGGAATGCTGTGAAAGTCTAAGGAAAGAACAATTTGGAGCTGTTTTAACTAAAATTCAGAGTTAAACATTGCTGGGAGCAAACAGTCCCATGGAAAGCTCAGGTGAGGCACTGCTGTACGAGCAGGATCAGGGACAGAAGAGAACCTAAATCATTCTCCCAGTTCAAACAGCTCCTGGAAGCACAAATCCAGATCAAGCTTTGTTACATCAACAACACCTGGATTTCTTATTAATTCCTACTGATTTGGGGTTCTGCTCCAGCTCCCTTTTGCCCATCCACATCCTGGAGGTCCCTGATGGGAATAACCTGGAAATGCCAGGCACTGCTGAGCTGTGGGTGGTGTTTGGTCTGTCTGGGAGTGTCTGCAGGATCCCAGCAGCTTTTGGGGACCTGCCTGAGGACAGGTCTGGTTATCAAAAATGCCCCTACACCTCTGAGGTGTGTGCTTAAAGCTGCACCATGGAAACCTTTGAGGACTCACAAAATTGGGGTTCGAGTCCCTCGGTGTAAATAATGGCAGAATTGTATCACAGGGGAGAGGAATTGTAACCTCATCCTTGAATTTCCGGGCTATAATTTTGTCTTTGATTTTTCAGATATGAAAAGGAATAGGTGGTGGGGGCAGAGAGGAGTTAAGCACCTTTTCTGGGGAAAATATATCAGCTAAACACTCCACGGTGTTGCCAAATTTAACTCAATCCCTAAAACAAAGGCTGTGGCTCTGCCTTGCAGCACAGTTGCCTTCTGTTCCCTGTGAAGATCCAATTCTCCTGTAGGATGGGAGAATGACCAAGCCTAATTTAATTACTGTTACTGTAGTAACTACAAACTGTTACCAAATAATCATACTGAAAATCAAGATATTGCTGCCAACAGCTCCTTTCTTTTTTCTCTCTCTCTCTCTTTTTTTCTTTTTCCTTTGTGGATTATGACTTGTAGTATCTCTAAATGCTAAAAGCAAAGCAAAGTTTCCCTGCACTGAGTGCCAAGACAAAACAAACAGCGTTGCTGGTGAGTAAGAGAGAGGCTCCACAGTTGTAGCTTAAGAGCTGCACAAACATTCTGTGTTTGCTGAGCCACTCTTTATTTTTGTGGTCTACAAAACTACATTCAGAGCGCAGCATAATTAAAACAAGGGCAGAATTCATGAATTCATGAAGCATTTACTATGTAAGCCAAAGAAAAGATAAATTATATGCCTGAAATGTTTCACTGAGCCATGATTCATGCAAACAAAAGTGCTGGCAGGAATACATTCTTTTGATATGTTTGGGGTTTTTTTTTCCCTGATGACTGAACTGAAACGACAGCATGTTTAAGGTGTTTATTACCCCCAAATTTAGCTTCTCAAAGACATGAATTGAACATTTACATAGCATCTATTAACTTCTAATACTGCCCTTTTGTTATTCCTGGGCTTCCTTTCATTATTTGCGCCTGGGGCTTTGAGCAGGGAGCTGCCACAGAAGCTTTTGTGGTGATTTTGTGGCTCTGGAAGCCTGATCCTGTAGGGCTGTGCATTATCTGTGCCTGATTTCTCTGCTGAGGGCCCGAGCCTGTGCTCCTCCTGCAGGAATATTCCATGGGAGCTCAGGATGGAGCACAACCCCTATCCCAGCCCAGATTTCAGTGATTCTCTATATTCTATGGGAGCTCAGGATGGAGCACAACCCCTATCCCAGCCCAGATTTCAGTGATTCTCTATATTCCATGGGAGCTCAGGATGGAGCACAGCCCCTATCCCAGCCCAGATCTGAGTGATTCTCTTTGGGAATCACAGGGAGGGATCCTTTACCAATGCAGGGCCATTATGGGGCACATCCAAGCTGTGAGGTTGGAGTTCAGGGATTTGGGATGGCCCCAATTCTCAGGACGTGCAGTGGCTTTCTCTTCAGCGTGGCTTTGTCAGGATCAGCCCTGGATCAGCAGGGTGCTGCCAACCGCTGCGTGCAGCAAAGATCCTCCCTCCTCAAATGCATCCCAAAGCCAGGGCTTGGGCTTTCTATAATTAAAAAATATATTAAATCAGTTTATTTTTGCTGATGGCATCTAGCACTAACGAGTTTGGTGGCACCAAGCACTTGGGGCATGAGCTGGTTTTGTTCAGCAGCTCCTCTGCCCCCTCCTTGTCGTGTTGTCCCTCTCACACCTGGAGCAGAGCCAGCATTTCTCATGGGGCCAGAGCTCTGGATGCCACCCCTGGACGTGGGGCTGGCGTGGCCACGCGTGCCCTGCATGGCACAGATTGTTCCTGGGGCCACTCTGGGGCTGGCAGCTGCACAAAGTGGTGTTAGACCCTTCTCAAAGGCCTGTTGAGCGTTCCTGCAGGGCTGTGCTGCTTCCAGCTTGGAGAATTTGGTGGGTGGGGAATTACACCGGAGTCCCTTCTGGCATTTCAATGTATACTTTAATTCCTGTGTTCTGTTGGCACTGCCCACTCCACACCCAGCTGATCCCTCTCAAGTTTTAAAGCATTTAGAGTCGATTCCTTTCACTGGTGACACGAAGAAATCCATATTATACAATTATTGTGGTATTTTAATCACCCAGCACAGGGAAAGGTTCTTTAGAACACTTTTATTCTCATTTTTCCCCACTAAAAAAGCACTGAGCTATAATGGGCTGCTCAGGAAAAAACCCTTTGATGTCACTTAAATGCTCTTTGATGTCACTCTCTCCTGCACAACACTTGTGTGGAGTTTTCCTGTGCAGGCTCAAGGCCAAGGTGGCCAGAGTGGCAGGTAAATTCAGTGTGACAGGTGCCAAAGTCCCCAAAAACTGGTTCAAGAAGTGTTTTTTTAGAACCAGACCCTTGTCCAGGTGTCTAAACTGAAAACAAGAACCTTAATATTATGTACTTGTGAGTGCTTGAGCACTGGAAAACTTTTCGGGGCTCTGGGAGCTGTAATTCCATGAAGAGAAGAGGCAGCTCCATCTGGCTAAGGGGAATTACTTGGGTTTGTTGCCTTTTTCCTTCTTTCAACGTGTCATGCTTGTGTTTGATAGATAAAGGTTATTCCTGGCGTGGCAAAATAGAGACTCAGGAGCAATCTTTGTGTGGTGCCCTCAGACACGGAGCTGTCAGAGGCCAAAATCTCAGCATTTGCTCCCGTTTTGCACAAGTTCAGCCTCGAAAAGAGAAAAGCGGAGTCTGGGACTCGCCCTGTGTTTGTTGGAGCTGAGAACAATGTTCCCCCAAGCAGCAGCGAGCGCAGGATCTCTGAGGAAAGAGGGGAAGGAGAGGCACAAACGCTGGATTGTTCTGGCCCCGTGGGCTGGCCAGGAATGGTTGGAATTGCTGTTGTGACTCCCAGCGAGTCACAAAAGTCACTTTTGCATTCCACTGGAAATCGGGCAAGCTGGCACTGAGCAATCTCTGCCCCCTTTTTTTTTTAGGAGATAGATGAGTGCACCCAAAAGGACCCTGGGCAGGACTCTGCAGGTGACCAGGGCCTGGCTGCTGCAGCCCCTGGCAGGGCACAGGTAGAGCAGGACAGTCCCCAGGCAGCTGCAGCGCAGGGCTCAGTCATGAGCTTCCTCAAAACACTGGTAAGTTCTGCCTTCCTTTGCCATCTCTTTGTTTAATTGCTTCCAAAAATCCCCTGTGGGATTGAATAAATCGTATAAATCATGTGAAAATGTATAAATAAATGTAAAATGTTCTCTGGGTGCTGGAGGGATGAGGTGAGAGGTTGTGGAACAGTGAAATGATCGAGTGAGTGCCACCTGCTCTGCGAAATTCCACTTCTGCACAGATAACTCACAGATCTTTCACTGCCTCAAAGATTTTCTGCCTCATATTCATTTGTACCACCTCTGAAAGTTCATTTTTACTAATTGATTATATGCTCGAATAGTAAATATTCGATCCAGGCGTTTTTCTCTTTAGCCATTAAGTTGTTCTCAAGAAATATTTGCATTATAAATTTTCCCACTTGAGGGAAGCGATATTTGTATTTTCCCTTTGTGCAAATAAAAGCTGCTGATTTCAAACTTAGCTTTTGAGAGGCTGAGTTCAGTGACTGCTTTTTATCAAATTCTTTTAAGGTCTCCCCAAGCAAAGCTGAAGCCAAAAGTGATTCTGAAGACAAGGTAGGTAACTCCTTGTTCACTGGTTATTTGATGTTTTTCACACAGGGATTTCCTCTTCGTTTTGTTGGGTTTTTTTCCCCAGCTGATTTTGCCATTTGAAGTAATTTAGAATATTTTTTCCTTGGATAAATTAGAAAGGAAGATGAGAATAAACAGTGCAATTCTTTAAATCATCTGTTACAACCAAAATCTGCTGTGTTTTCTGCAAGCTTGGTGATGATTGGTGACACTTTTGGTTATTTCTCTGACTTATCCTGATAAAACTTCAGATCAATGCAGCGAAAACTTTGAGTCCACAGAAAAAAATCTGTTTGCTCATAGAACGGTTTTCCTTGTGCCACGAAAAAATTTAATTATGAAATTAGAACATTTAGAATAAACATTTAAAATTATTAGAATAAACCCCTAAAAATGGAAGTGTTTTTTCCATGCAGATATCAGCCCAAATCGCAACATTTTGGGTTTCTTCTTATTTTTATTATTCTTTTGTCCTATTCAACGGTCGGTCTTTGCAGCAAGCTTGGTGAGGACATGGGGAATTTTAACTCAATAATTCGGAATACTCTGAAAATCATCAAATAGGGTGAAGGTGCTTCAAGCTGTGCAGAAAATGCAGTTATTAAAGTGATTATCTCACTGGCTCGGTGAGACCTGCAGCTCTCCCCAGAGCTGGGGAGCAATCCGGTTTGGATGGAATCAATCCAGATTTGTGGAAACAATCTGGATTTATGGAAACAATCCTGTTTCCATCCCCGACTCTGTCACCTGCCCCTGTCCCAGGTGACTGCTGCCGTGCTGTAATTTGGGCACAAACATTCTGGGTGGCTCTGGCTTGCTGTCACACCTGGCAGGGTAAACAAAGCCAGGTGACTTGCAGGATGTGCCAACTCCTTCTAGGAGATTAAAAGGGAATTCTCTTTTCCTGGGAATTCCTTTACCTTCACAATCTTCCTGCTCTGGCATTTGTACTTTTTTAAAGGGGAAATATGTTTGAGAGGTTAATTTATCAGCTTTTTATCATCAATTTTATTTTTATCATCAATTTATCAGCTTTCAGGTAGAAAAGATGCAGACTTTTTGGCTGATAGGAAATAATGGTCATTTTTTTCCCCCCTAAAAAAACAACTTGTGTGTTGAAAGTAAAGCTTTGTTAAGTGAAGTTTTCCCAAGTGCTGTGAGGCTGTTGAGTGGTTGCTGTGCCTTCAAATCACAGAATCATGGAATATCCTGAGCTGGAAGGAATCCAGAGGATCCCCCAACCCCTGGCCCTGCACAGACCCCCAACAACCCCACCCTGGGCATCCCTGGCAGCGGTGCCCAATCCCTCCTGGAGCTCTGGGAGGGAGGTTTGGAGCAGTGAACCATCCCTGGGCAGCCTGGGCAGTGCCCAGCACCCTCTGGGGGGGAAGAACCTTCTCTTTTTGTAGGATCAGGCTCTTATCAGCGCTGGCTCCAGCTCTAATCAGCTGCTGGGCCACGTGTGCTGGGCACGCCCTTGGTGCCCGTCCCTCTGTCCGTGCCCACAGTGGTTAATGGGTCACACCTCCTCCTGTGGGGCACTTCCTACAAACCAAACGGGGCTTAGGACAGGATCTGCCCTAAATCCCTGACCTGACCCCCTGTGGCACACCCTGAGCTGGTCCCGTGTCACTCTGAGTTTGGGAATTATGGGAATTTTGCAGGGAAAGGGTCCATTTTGCTGTCATAATTAGTGAGGAATAGTCCTACATCATCCTTCGTGCCAGGTAATCAAAGGCATCTCACTGCTTTAAATCCTGAGACCATGAACTGTTAATTAATTTCATGGATATTAATGCAAACTTGAAATATTTTAGAGAGTGTATAGCATGAATATTCACACTGCCCTCTTCGTAAATAATGCATTGTATAAAACATTTTAAAGTCCCCATTATGCTGCAATAAAAAGACTGAAGGTTCCTCCAAAGATTTATATAGTTGCCTATTTTAAAATTATAAATCCTAACTTTCTTCTTCGTGATTTAAAAATACAGAAGTTTGTGGGATTTAGGTTTCAGTTTAGTGGAGATTTCAGAGGGAAAGTTGTGGTTTAATTTGGAATCAGGTGGATTGCCTTGGCTTTGATTTCGCTGCTCATGTGAAAGAAACTCTGAGGAGAGCTGAGTAATCACCCAGGGAAAAAAACCCACGATTTGTCCAGGGCTAAGAGGAAATATTTGCCTTTAATCCCACGTGTGTGAGTGATGGAACAATGCCTCTGATAAAGCAAATATCTGCAATAAACCCTCCCCTCCCCTGCTGTTGTGCACAAGGGCTCCAAGGCGGAGAAGGGCCATGGGGGGCAGCCTGCCCCGAAGGCAGCGGCAGAATCCCCCTCCAAAGGAGCCAAGAAAAAGAAGGCAGAGAGCCCCAAGCTGGGCCACAGCACCTTTAGCAAACTCTTTAGGCACAAGGTCGGTATGGAGCTCCAGGAGGAGCAGAACCCCGAGAAATCACAGAGGGCTCCTGGCAGAGAGAGGCAGAGTTCTGTCCCAACATCTGGGCAGATGTGCAGAGCTCTGGAAATCCCCCTGGGAGCATTTCTGTGCTCTGTGGGATGGAAACCATCCTCACTGCTGGGTTCCTCTCGTGGGGCCCTCTGTGAGCTCGGGGTTCTGGAGCAGCTCCTGCAGCAATTCCTGCCCTGTTACTAACACAGATTAACCCCCAGGACTAAACCAAAATTAAATCAGAGGTGCTGACAAACAATGGATTGTGCAGAGGTGAGCAGAGCCTGCAGCTGTCTGAGAGGTTTGAGCTCAGCCCAGCTGCACTTCAGGGTTTCTGTCATTAATGTGCACCATAACTTGGTTAAATTGGTGTTTTGGGCCATCAGATGTGGCACAGAGGAGGTCGGAACGTGGAATTTCCTGCAGAAATAGGGATTTCTTCCTTCAGCAAAGAAAATTAATTGATTGTAGTCTTAGTTTATTTTGTAGGGAAAAAAAAAACCCCAGGTTTGATGGGTGCTTTAAAGTGCTTAAATTGCACAGTCAAGCAAATGGCTGTTTCAGAGGATGTGAGCTTTTATATTAAAACCCAAAAATCACTGAAAACTTTTGGTCTCAGGCTCTGTATTTGGGGGTTTCTGCGCTCTCTGAAGATAAGCTGTGGCAAGGAAGCAGAGAACTGCAGCTTTTTAGCCCAGAGAATGCAGAAGCAGAGACCCTTTCAGTGGGGGAGGATCATAATTAATATTTAATGCTCCCTCCAGACACCCACGTGGAATTTCGGGTGAGTAGGGGGCTTTATAATCAAGGGCACAAGCCATGCTTTAATGCATTTTAAAACCAAAAATGTTCTTTTCACTGTCTCATTTTTGAGGAAAAAAAGTAATCTGCATATTACTGAAGGAATAGTAATATTCCAAATGGATTAAAATGTGCAGTTCTTGGCAAAAGCTTAAATTTGGGATCTCGGCTTCATTTTTTAATAAAATTAAAATATTGATTACTTGTTCATAACGAGTTAGGGGCTTCCTGGTAAAAGCCAAACCTGACTGGCATTTTTTAACGCTCAATTGCAACAATTAATCTTGCAATAAGTTGTAGTGAGAAAATTCCCTGGAATATTTAATGAAAGTTTAAAGAGTTTTTTTGTCTGGAATGACAACAGTTGTTTTGAAAGAATGTGAGAGCAGTAAGTTTTCACCCCAGTAAAATATTTCTTATAAAACATCACATTTAAAAGAGCTTTTTTTTTTGTTTCTACATTTATTTTCACAGTTTTCTTTCCATGTACAAAATACAGAAGCAGGACCTGAGATATCATTTATGACCTATTAGGAATCAAGGAGATGGATTAAAATGGTGCCAACAATTTGCTTGTGAGGCTGATTAAAAGTGGGAATTCAGCTCAGAGCAGGGATGGGACAGGCAGGTCCTGGAGTTACCACTTCTAGTAAAAAAAAACCATTAAAAATATAGGTCATATCTTTAAATTTGCAATGCTTTCCAAGATGTATGAATTGGATTAATAGACAACCGATTCC
This sequence comes from Pachycephala philippinensis, assembly GCA_013397055.1. Classification (NCBI taxonomy): domain Eukaryota; kingdom Metazoa; phylum Chordata; class Aves; order Passeriformes; genus Pachycephala; species Pachycephala philippinensis. The sequence continues at coordinate 362,640 of VWZT01004294.1, read as the reverse complement.
TGTATTTGAAATTAACATTTTAATGTATATATTTATGTTTGAACACTTCACTGTCTCCTCTGACAGTGCTTTCTCTGCAAATCATTCAAAATATGCTTCTCTACCTAAATCCAGCTTAGATTGGCTGTGAGGTAACAGAAACATTGTTTTTCAGGCTCCTGTGGCACAAAATACTAACTTCAAATCAGCTTGTGATGCTCTTCTGATCCATGTGTATTTACCTTGCATTCCATCCTAATTCTGCAGTGTAACTGTGCTGATTTATGGGATTTTTCCTTGGAAGAGAAGGATTAATCCCTCACTTCCAGCACTAACGCCGAAACCAGCCCGTGGCATCCTCACCCTCGTTCTCACCTCCCCTTCTGGATGTTGTTTGTCAGAGCTGATCACAAAAAAAAAAGTTCTTGGCTCCTGCAAAATCCATCCCCTGCAAAATCCATCCCCAGGAGCTGTGGCAGGCTGCTGGGACCTGCCTCCGCCTGGGGCTGGATGGGTTTTGGGACAGCTCAGGTAATTCTTCAGTGTGAGCTCTGCTGGGTGAGGGGTGAGAGGTGCTGTGGATATCCCTGGCCAAGGAGGAATCGAACCAGATCCTCCTGGATTTGTGTATTCTGATGAAATCAGGAACCCCATCACTGCAAACAATGCCTTCACAAAAGGGAATCTCACCTGGTGCCCTAAAATTTGAGGGGATGGGTGGAACCAGCCTCCAGCACCTGCAGAGCTGCTCTTTGCAGAGCTGAAGCTCCTGCCCTGGGTTTCCAGGTTTTCCTGTGCTGCCTGTGTTTGTATCCCAGAAATCCCAGCCTCCTGCTGGAAGGTGATGGCAGCACATCCCTGATGGGATTCCCACGGAAAACACCCAGCTCTGGTGTGTCCGTGAGCACTGGATGCTGTAGACACAGAAAAATCTGTTAATACCTTAAAATCCTATATAATGATTTACCTGAGCTGAATGGGAGTATATGGAATATGGGAATGCATGTATAAATATACAGATTTTTAAAGAACAAGTTGAGGACTGCAAGCACACAGAATGCAGCCCCAGGCTGGTGCAGGTACAGGATGGGACCTGGCATTCCCTCCAGCAGCCCCACTCTTGCAGGGAGCAGTTTCCATGGCTGCAGGAGCCAGGACTTGCACACACATCCACTAAAAACACAATAATCGGTGGCACAGACAATTCCTGGCCTGTGGAACTGTGAGTGCTGCTGCTGCCTCACACAGACTCATCTTTGTGTTTTGTTTCCCTCCAGGCTGCGAAAGAAACCCCACAGACAACCAACACCAAAGTGAGTAGGAGGGTTTGAATTATCTGTAATGCAGGAAAAGGGGAATTCTTGCTGGGATGGTCAGTGTCTGAGTGTTTTAATTTCTTTATCTGGGTGTTCTGGGTGGGGTGAGCTTGCTGTGCTTTTGCTTCCCTGTTCGAGGTGTCCCCACACCTGGAAGGGAAGGGCAGGGATGGAGTGGAGCGGGGAGAGATGGTGCTCACCTGCACCGGGTGATGCAGGATTTGTTCTCCACAATATCCACGTGTTGCCCTGAGTTTTGCAGTTCCTCGATGTTTTCATTTTCTGTAAGAGTTTCTCACGCACTTTCTGCAAACACAGCCATGTTTTGCTAACTGTGCTTTATTGTTTGCATTCCATGTCTCCTAGGCAGAGACGTTTGATGGATTTTCCCTTTGACCAGTGTGATTGAGGGGTGGTAATTTCTCCCTCCAATCCACGGTGATTTCTAAAAACACATATAATAAAACCTCGGGGTCATCGGGCCCCTCTTTTTTCTACTTCCCTCTTGACAAAGTGTCTGCGTGGGTTCTTTTCGTGTCCAAGTGTGACATCCACGTCCTTCTTTTTCCCAGAGCCCTGAGCAGCCTCCTGCTCCCTGTGTAAAACCAGACAGAAATGTCCCTCCCTCCCAAGAGCCGCCGGCCAAGCAGAACCCGAAAGCGCCCGAGGCCGCGGCCCCTGCGCAGGGAGTGACCAGCGAATCTCCCCGAGAGGGCACCAAGGACAAGGGCTCGGCCACTCCTCTGCCCCTGAGCAAGCTCTTCTGGAAAAAGGTACTGGATTTGGGAGCTGGGCAGCTCCCTGCAGGGGTTGGGGTTGATTGGAGCAGCTCCCGCGTGCTAAACACGAGGGGCGCGAATTTTATCTATGCAATTTTTTTTGTTTTCACACGAGGGGCACAAATTTTACCTGTGCAATTTTTTTTTGTTTTCGTGGAATCAGGAATGTTGTTCTCTCTCAATTCAGCCCTTCTGTTAAATATCCCCCACAGATCGCAGCGTTCTTTACCAAAATTTAGCATTAATAGAGATAAAGCTCTAAAACGCTGTTTCATTTCTTGTTTTAAACATCTGAAGAGCTGGGATGGGGTGGGTCTGTTCTTACTCAGCAGAAAATATTCTGTGACAGAGATCAGACTTTAAATTTGGGGTCTCAGTTGCTTGGGAAGACACATTATTCCTCAGGTTAAATAATGATTTTAATTTAGGACTAACTCTCAAAACACAGCTCCTGTTCCCACCATCCTTATGGTTTATAATCTGAAGTTTATTCATTCTTAATTTCATTTCATAGAAGGGCTGTATTAAACTTTACTGAGTCACTGTGTGTTGAATAACTGCTTTTCTGGGTTTCTGCTCAAGCTCAAATCCCAAAAATTTTTTACTTCCAAACACCCAGATGCTCCTGAGTGGCTGCTGGTCCTTCTTTAGCTGTGCTTTCCCCCTGGAGACAGAATTTGGATATTTTATTTATGTTAAAAAAATGAAGGTTTTTAGATATTTACAAGTAAACATGCTTAAAAATAATCAAAGCTTGAAACATTTTCCACTCGGGACTGAATTTCCTGGGGAACTGAGTGAATCAGGTGCTTGGAATGAGAGGAAAGTTGGGAAGAAGAGGGAGAGGGAGGATTTTTCTGTGGTTGTTATTGCTACAGAAACCTCCTCCTCTGGTAGTTTGGCTTGTTGGAAAGCAGAGCTGGGAAGCAGGATGTGTGCTGAGCATCAGGATGAAATAAGAGAAAGAAGAAGCTTTCTGGCAGGCTCCTGTGTGTAGTGTCAAACAGAGCAATAAATCTGGTATGAATTCAGTAATTCCATAATGGAGTAACAAGGTCTTTAAAAAAAAAAAAGAAAAAACATGTAAGGAGGGAAAATTTTCTTGCAGAAAAATAGTGAGAATCACTATGTGGGGGAGAAATTGGTGGTGATGGTTGCTTGAAAATGTTAATCTGATACCTTTTCAATAAGATTTTAAAATATGATTTTGAAATATTGACCCGAATTGATTATAGCTGTTTTTATTATGGTGTAATGTAGGCTCTGCCCACACCAGCTCCCCAAATCCCATATTAGAGCTAAAATAGGGTTTGATACTTACTCTGAGCACCTTTAACCCTGTAAAAATCTTCAGTTCTGGGATCTCAAACACCTCCAGGTATAAACTCTGTACCAAAACTGCCTTTCACTTGTGTTAGTTGGTAATGCTGGGTTTCATTTCTCCTCCATCACCCTCAGCTCTTTGTCAGGGGATGGAGTTTTGTAGGGAATTCTCTGCCACTCCAAGCAGATTTGGTTGCTGCCAAAAATATTAAAGGCTGATTAAAGCAGTGTAAAACTTTGTGTGAAGCATTTACACAAAGGCACTGAGTGACAGTAGTCTGTGAAATCTGAACTTTGCCAAACGAGCTCCTTTCTGCTCAGTCAGAACTTCTCAGGTCTGGGATCATGCTGAGACCAAATGTCTTTGCAACTTCTCTGGAGGGAATTTCTGCAGTAGAGAACTGAATTTGGTCTTAAGAATTTTTTAAAAAAACCCTCTGCCTGTTTGAGCGTTAAATCCTTTACCTGTAAAAGGCTGATGTTGCTTCAGTGAGTTTTCTTGGCAGAGAATAATATTGTATTTCCTTTGGTGAAAGACCCTGGTGACCCAGCCAGCTTGAAACTAAATAAAATGAGGAGAGGTGTACAAAAAACAAAAAGACAACAGGTTGGCCTCAAACTCAGCTTGGTTTGCAGATTCTGTGGGGGTTTTCTGCAGTGAATTTCTCTTTTTCTGGCGCATTTCATGCACTGTCCTTTGCTGGGACAGAGAATCCAAGCTCAAATAGGTGCAGAATTCAGAGTCAGAAGTAGCTTTGCTTTAGAACTAACAAACAGCAACCACAACACTCAACAGATCCAGGATTCAGCTCCAGCTTCTCTTTCCAGGCAGCCTCTTAAATATCCATCTTCTGATGAGCTTTCACTTCAAAGTGCAGCTAATGAAGTGCCTGTCAACACGTGGCAGCTAATGCTGCTGCTCTGACTGCACATGAATAAATATGGAAAGGGAGAATGAAAAATTCCTTATTCAGCTTCTCAGCTGGGAGCCACTTTGTATTTGCCCCATTTCCTGATCAGTCTTCACGAGAATTTTCAGAACTCTTACTCAAATATTTGCTGTGCCAGCATTTTTCTTTTTTTTTTTTTTTTTTTTTCAGAAGGAATACTAATAGGGAGTTACAGTGGGCAACTTCCAATATTTGTGTTGGAAACCTGCTTTCAAGGGCTTGTAGATATCTGATCAGGGCAGGGAAACATGATGCTCCACGTTTATCTGATCAAAGCAGGCCAGGCCAGGGTGGAAGGTGATCAAGGCAGCATTATTTAGACTGCTCTGGGAACTGTCTTTAAAAGCAGATGTGTTTTCTTAAAAAAAATGGAATTTTAAGCGATTTTGGTCGTGCAGCTGCAGGAAAGTCGTGCTCTTTTTACTGATGTGCAAACAGCAAGTTGGTTAATTACTGGGTGAAGCAGAATGTGGAATCACAGAAGGGTTTGGGTTGGAGGGACCCTAAAGCCCACCCCTGCCATGGCAGGGACACCTCCCACTGTCCCAGGCTGCTCCCAGCCCCGTCCAGCCTGGCCTTGGGCACTGCCAGGGATCCAGGGGCAGCCACAGCTGCTCTGGGAATCTGTGCCAGGGCCTCCCCCCCCTCACAGGGAAGGATTTTCTCTGTATATCCAACCTAAATTTCCCTCCTTTCAGTGTGCAGCCATTCCCCTTGTCCTGGAGAGGAATTTTCTGAAGAAAAATCCCTGTTACTTTAAACAACTCAGTCTCTGAACAGCTGCCTAACCCTGATTTAACTGGGCAGGGTTTTTGGAGGTTGGCACTTGCCCCCAGGGGTGCATTTGTTGGTTGTGCCACCCATTCCAGTGCAGAGCCAGAGGTGCAGAGACAAAAATCCTTTAGGATGGAGCAACGTGATCCCAACCTGCCCCCTCGGGGTGATGAGATCCCAGAGCTGAGCTCTGCTTTGCTGAGCTGCTGTTTCCTCTCCTGCACTGAATCCTGTCCTTCCAGCAAACAGATGAGGAATTGATGATATGGATGTGTGAACAGGCAGAGATTCTGAGTAAAATTATCACAGATTGATTATCTCAAAGCTGTTCATAAATATAAATTAAAGCTACAGTTCCACGGGGAAGTGGGATGTGCTGCAGCCATCTCGGGCAGCAGGGGATAAGGAATATTTATTCCCTCATCATTCTTTTCCCCGCTGCCCCACCCCCAAAATGTTGTTTCTTGCACAAAAGGGGAGTCAGGAACACAGCAAAATCTCTCCTGCAGCTGTAGGAGTCCGTGGTGAGACCCCTTCCTGAACGTGGAGGTCCCTGCAACTTAAAAATACGACAGAACTAAAAGGTAGATCTTGAGTAAATATGTTGGATGGCTTCCATATTAAGTACTACATAAATTGGGATTTTATTTGCTCAGAAAGGGAGATGACAACAGAAAAGCTGCTGTAAAGTAAAAGGGGAGCAGGAAGTGTCATTGTTCAAAATAAAAGTGGCAGAGTCCAAACAAAAGAATGTGGTGGCAAACAAGAATAAACCAGTGACAGACAAAGGGGAATGGCTTCAAACTGCCAGAGAGGAGGGTTAGATGGGATATTGGGAAGGAATTCCTCCCTGTGAGGGAGGTGAGGCCCTGGAGGTGCCCAGAGAAGCTGTGGCTGCCCCTGGATCCCTGGAAGTGCCCAAGGCCAGGTTTCAGCAACTTATAGTGTCCATGATGTGTATAAAATAATCTTAATTCTGGTTTTGTGTGCAAATTCCTGGGTATGATCTTTCCATATTTACTGGTTTTACTTGTGTCACCTCCTCAGGACATCCATTGCTATATGTAATTTCATTTAAATTCCTTTAAAATCATAGTCAAAGCTCAAATCTTGTGTTTGGGAACCGACAGCTCAGGAAAGGTTATTTCTTTAATTTATCTAAACTGGTGGGATTTTAACACTGATTCACTCTTTTTTAATTGGCATGAATTAAATTCCTGAAGCGACATGAAAGAACCAGTGAAGCTGAGGATGCTTTTATGCCCTGTTTGACTGCAAAATTAAATAAAACCAACCAGCTCCTCATGGACTGAGTCTGGATGTTTTTTCCACTCTTTCCCAACCCAGAACTCCTCGGAAGAAGCAGAGGCTGGCAGCAATGAGAAGGCAGAGGTGGCTCTCGAGGCCGTGGCTCCCGACAGGGACGAGAGCAAGAGCGCGGAGATCGCCGAGGTGAAACCGCGAGGGGCGGAGAGCAAAACCCCCAAGGCAAACCTGAGGAAGTTTTTTAAGCTGGTAAGAGCAGCTTTTCCCTTCGGAAGCGATCACTGGAGGGGGCGAGGTTTAGAAAACTTTAGCTGGGAGCAGGGATGCTCGGGGATGCTCGGGGATGCGCAGGGGTGCTCGGGGATGCTGAGGGATGCTCGGGGCTGCTGGGGGATGCTCGGGGCGGCGTGGGGAGGC
>VWZT01004294.1:343046-355553 GCA_013397055.1 Pachycephala philippinensis | reverse complement strand
GCCGAGGTGGCCCTTCCCCCGCCGAGGTGGCCCTTCCCCCGCCGAGGTGGCCCTTCCCCCGCCGAGGTGGCCCAGCGAGCTCCAGGGGTGGCCACACCGAGGATGCTCCGCTGCTCAAACCCGGCTGGATGCTCCTGGAGGATCCCATCTCCAAACTCACCTCCAAATCCGTGTCCCGCTGGCCGCGGCGCTGTGAGAGCTCCCCGTGCTGTGTCCTGTCCTGCACTGCCTCCAGGGAGTTGTGGTTTTAGCAGCACAGCTTTTTTTTGGCGGTTTCTGTAGGTCAGGTAAAGGGGCACGTGAAAGGAAAGGAAAAGAAAAGGAAAAGGAAAGGAGGCAGTCGCTGCTGCAAAGGTCCATGGGGTGGGAAAAAGGAAAGGCATGAAGTAGAATCTGATCCTGCTTCCCAGAGGAAGATTATTCCCAAATCATCTGCAGTCCCTGTGCTGTCCTACTTCCCCACACAATCAAACTCTTAGGCAATAAATAGCAGTTAGAATCGGGAATAACAAATTTATTTTGTTGCAACTATTCGTGAAAATGCAGCAAGGAATTGGCTGTCCCCACCCTCCTCCATTTAAACACATCCCAGTCCACCCTGACTGCAGCAGGAAACTTTGGGAAGCCTTGGCCAGCAGCAATCCCAAGTGACCAGAGGCAAGGATAAGGGGTCAGCAGTGCTCTGGAGAGAAATCCTTGGGACTGTTTTGTCCTCGTCTCACTGGCAGCAGGAGGGAGCTTTGTCTAGACCTCAAGGTCTTTTCTCTGTTATTTTTAACCAAAAATAATAATAATGAAAACAAGAGGTGGATTAGAGAGGCTGGCTAAAGCAGGGCTGTTTTTATCTGGGTTTGGGGTGTTTATAGGGGAAAAGGTAACACTGATCGCTGTTAGAGCAGAAACTCATTTTTCTGAAGGCATTTGAGGACTTGCTGAAACAGAAATGCAAAGCAGATCTTATCACAACACATCCTCATGCTCTCTGGACCGGGTTTCTCTCCAGCACAGACCACACTGTGCTTCCTCCCCTGCATCTCTGCAGCCTCCTGCACACACAAACCCTCACAGGCTCGGCAGTGGCACCTTCCAGAGCCAGGAGTTTTCCCTCAAAAGCCATGAATTGTCCTGGGGTGGCTGAATTTCCTCTCCTGCCGCTGCCATGAGTTGGTTTGGTGTGGTTTGAGGGGCACATCGAGGTGTGAGGTGCAGTGCCTCTGTCTGTGGGGTCGGGCTGAGGCTCTTGTGCTTCGAGTTACAAACTCGAGCTGCAGCAAACCACAATTCCGCCTGAGCTATCTTTGGAACAAAAGTCACATCCTTTCATTGTTTTCATTGAACTTCAGCAATGAAAAATGACATTTAAATTTGGGCACTCTGAAATCCTGGAGTTTATTTTACGCTTTGCTGCTGAGCTCTGTGGCTTCTGTGGCACCCAGGAGAACACGTGTAACCCTCTGACACGTTTTTAATTACAAATGCTCATTCCTGTTGTCTCTTTTGAAACACTAATTGTAACTTAAGCTTAACCTAATTCTCACAAAGCTTGTACTATTTACTCAGTTTGGTCAAACGGGGGGTTTTCATTTTTAAATCTAGGTGGAAACAGGGGATTTTACCATAAAAAGATATTTCAGAGTCAAGGTTTGCTCTGAGTGACCTTCCAGTGCTGCAGCCTCAGGCTCTGCTCGGGTTGTTCAGAATGGGAAGAGTGGGAGCCAAGGAGGATCATTATTTAGAGGTTTAAGGACTGCAGGAATAAACTGGAAAGCAAAAACTGGGATTAAATAGATGCTGATGACAAAAAAAATAAAAACATCCCTATAAAGCTGAGTGGCTTTAATTATTCACAGCACATGCACTCAGCAGGGTGGATAAACAGAGAGGAAGTCCCACTAGGTCCTGTAGGACAGATTTGACTCTGAAAAGCAAGGAAAAGCTCTTTCCTAGAAAATTCCAGCAGCAGGGCTGACAGCAGTGTCTTGTTCAGGGGCTGAAATGATCCCTGCTCAGGCTTTAATGGGAAACCTGACTGGTGAGAGACAATCCCACAGAAAAAAAACCAGCAAAACCCACCCTGGAGATGGGGATATTGCCAAAGTGGAAATCTGCAGTGCCTGGTTTTGTTTCAGTGTTCTAAAGAGTGGCTTAAACTCAAACCTTGATTCCTGGGAGTTTTCAGCCTGACTGAGCACCTCAAACAGGACTCTTTGTTATTTTAGTCAGTCAAGGGTGATGGAGGCACCCCCAGGTCAGAGGAGGGAGATGGCCCCAGCCCCAGCCCTGATGTAAGTGGAGTTTTATTTTTGGCCTGGACTTTTTCATCCTCTGGTGGTGGGTTCTTGTCACCTCCTTCCACCCAGCTCTGCCTCTTGAGATGGAAAAGTCACTGAGAGAAAAGTGCTGCCCTCACTGAGCTTCACATATTTACAGATCACTTATCTGTTTCTTTTATCTATCCATAATATTCAACAAGATTTTAAAGGGCCAACATCATGTTCCTTTTCTTAAAATAATTAGTGGGTTTATGTTCAGCCTTCTTCCTCTCTCTTGCTGCTCTTTGACTTTCTGCAAGTGCCTTGGCTCGGGCAGTGGAACTAAATACACACAGAATTATTTTTACTTTGTTGATTTACTTGTCTTCTGAGGAAAGAATCATTTAGATGGAAACTCTGCAAAAGAGAAATGGAAGTGAGAATGAAAACTGTTCACTGCAATGTAACAAAAGCCATGAAAATATTTGTTTCTTGTTCTGTTTTTGTTTCTTTCGTTCTATGTTCGTAAAAACTAAACCCAACCTTTGGGTGTGGTATTTGCATTATGTTCTTCATGGCTTTAAAAATGCTTCAGAAAAATCACATTTTCATTAGAAATACAAATGCTGTTAACTTGAGAGTCAAACCCTCATCTGCTGCAAGTTAAGATATCCAGAAGAATTTCATTCAGTAATGAGAGACAAAAAAAGGTTCTGTGTGTAGAGAGTTCCCTTTAAGAGAAAAACTGAAGTTGCATTCAAAAGCGACATTTCAGAATTTCCTTTTTAAAATAACAGTAAAATCATTTCTCTCTCTTCCTATTTTCACAACGTCTGATGACACTGAGGGTAATTTTTATGAATTATGTCTCTAAAAGCATTCTAAATATAGAAGGTCTTGTCTTGTGACCTTGAATCCTTATTTCATACAAGAGTTCTGTGTAGTGATCTGGGTAAGACACCAAAAATTACAGTCCTGGATCTATTTTATTATTTTAATGAGCAGCCAATTTCCTTCCATTTTTATAAATCAGTTTATTGTTCTTCCTCCTTCTGTCCCTTGCCCCGGTGTGAATTAGAACAGTTTTATTACACAGAGGAGCCCAAGGAAAACTGGATCTGCTGCTGACTTCTTCCTCTTTTAGGGATTTCTTTGAAAGGATTTCCTTAAATTATGCCACAGTATCTCTGGAACGCTGTGATTCTTCTCCCCTTTCCATCCCTGCCATCCTCTGTCCCCTCCAGAAATTTCAGCTCCAAAAAACCTGCAGAAATTCTGGGCTTAAAAATCAGCCTCGGATCAAGGTCTCCTGTAAGGTAATGGGGAAAATGCTGTCCATTTTTCTGTTTTTATTTCAGCTAATGCTGAGGGAGGCAGAGCAATGTGCCAGGAGCAGCTCCCCTTTGGAATAAGGAGCATTAACATCTTTCATTATTCATAGGCCCCACTCCGCGTTTCCTGAGCTGCTCCCATCAATATCAAATATGCCAATTTCCTGCCTTTCAAGGTTAATATGAAACACCTCAAAGAGATTACCTGATAGGGCTTTTTTTTTTTTTTTCCCGCCTGGAAAATGTATTATGAATATTTTTTAAAAGTGTTTTGTCTGCCTGACATCAAAGGCCCAACCTGCTCTGAGCAGTGGGGACTGCTCTGCTCAGGCACGTGCGGGGAGCAAGGCTCTAATTTTACACCCCCAGAGCAAAGGCACAGATTTCCCAGGGTGTTTCTGAGGGTTCCAGGCTCTCCTGGCCCCTTTGAACTCGGCTGTCTGCAGGCTCAGAGCTGGGCTCAGTCCCAGAGCTGCCTTTAGGGTGCTGTGGTTGTGGCTGAAGCCAAGGTGAACGTTTGCAAGGGCACCAAAAATCATTTCAGAGGGGAGCTGAGGCAAAATAGAGCGAGAAGGGTCTTGGGAATCAACTGCTGGGGCAGCAGCTCTGAGCTCCCGGAGTTTAACTTAGCCAAAAACATTGTTAAATTTGCTTTGTGCTCATCCTTGTGCTGGGAGAGCTCCTCTTTGGGCACCCCAAAGCAGGTGGAATTCCCAGGTGAGGTGGCCAGGACACAGGTGGGGTGTGTGGTGTCTGTGCAGCCCCAGACCCCACCTCTGCTCTCCTCTGACCCTCCTAAATCTGCTTTAAGGAGCTATAAATCTACTGATCCCCTCCATCCCCACGGCTTCACCTTCTCCTGCACAAACACAAGCTGCTAACTGGGTTTTTTAAGGCTGAGAGCAGAGAAATGCAGATGTGAGGAAATATTTACCCACATTTATCTGTCTTTGGAAAAAGAAATAGTTCAAAAAGCTCATATTTAATGGAGGAGTTGAGCCTCCTGGTCAAGCCTGAAGGTATTAAATGGTTCTTTAATTTAAACACGGAGTTTTTCTAAGCCTGGGCAGCAAGGAAAGGTGAATTGAGTGTAAACAGCAAGCAGTAGGATTGCTGTGCCCTCTCAGTCTTGTTTCCCCAAAATTAGACTGGCTTGAACTTTTTTTTTTTTAAATACAAGAGGTGTATTTGCATTTTGTTTCTCTAGAGTTTCTGCTTTCAGGGTTTTCTCTGAAATCGTGATATCTAAAAATGTTTTTGCTTTGAATGAAAGCTAAGCCTGTCGTGTGAGCACATAACCCCAGGCCTTTAGAAGAACACCAAATATTTCAAGACTAACGGTGAAATTCCCAAAGCTAGAAAAACACACAGCATTAAGCTTGGGCCATGCCCTGAGGGCAGATGTGAGATTTCCAGCTTTTCAAAATGGCAAATTGGTGCTGTTTTAATGATGGTAATAAATAAAGCCATATGGGGGGGTTTTTTGCATAAGGAAAAAAAAAAAATCCCATTTGCAAACAGATTTCCTGGCAAAAACATCCTCATTTACTGCTTTCCAAACAGTGACAAGTTCATTGTCTGATCCTTTGTTTGCCAGATATGATTTTTCTCCTGTGAACTTCAAATGTATCCTGAACTTCTCCAGAATCTTTTCCTTTACTCTAGATAGGTGCTTTGTGATTGTGGTTTTTTGGAAGATTTTCTGTCCCTTCTTTTGCACTTGTACATGAAATTTTCTATTATATTCTGACCTTCCATAGACAAGCTCTGTGTTGATTTTTGGGTGGAGTGTTGCAGTTTCACAGGGAATTTGTTTTATCCTTTACTTCATGGGGTCTTTTGATTTTTTTTTTTTCCTCTCTCAAATCTTTTCCTGGCACTTTCTGGGTGCTTTCCCCGCTTGGGGTGCAGCCCCTGGGGGTGTTTCAGTGGGCAGTGACTCTGTGCATGTTCTCTGCCTCCTGAAGCAATAAATGGAGTTATTCCACGCAGGGATGGTTGGATCTTGCAGTCTTTGCTCCTGTCATTCCCCCAGCTCCCTGGGAGCCCTTCCTGAGCCAACACTGCAGGATTTCACCCCAACCTCTATGAGTGAAAACCTGCTGGACAGCATTGCTCCCTGCCAGGTGGCCTTGCATTTTTCTAATCTTTTTTTTCCTTTCCCAACATATTTATGGATCTCCTCCCAAACTCTTCCTACTCCCCGCTAAAAATAACCCTTGTTTGAAACCGCTGCAGACTTTGAACGCCACAGAGAGGCCTCTTGCCCCGTCTGAGAGCGACCCCGGGGGCCAGAGGAGCAAAGAGGGCTCCAAAGAGAAGAAATCCTCGCTGGAGCTGGGCAGGCAGAAGGGCAGGGAGCACCCAGAGCCCCGGGAGCAGCCGGCAGCCGACTCCGACTCCATCCAGAACGGCGGAGACGCCGCCAAGGAGCCCTCCTACAAGAAGGCAGAGAAGAGGCAGTCCCTCGGAGGGTTTTTTAAAGGCCTCGTATGTTAATTTATCTTCCTTTTTTAGCCGTTTTCCAGCTGATTTAAGCACCCAGTCTTCAGGCTCTGATCCGAGGCAGCAGCTTCACTGGCTGGAATGGGGTCAAAGAGCAGAGATTTTGGGAAAAGCAGGAAAATTCAGGCCTCGGGGTGCTGATTCAGGCAGGGATGGTTTGTTGTGATCATTGCCACAGTCCTGGGTTTGGGGTTCATGCCTTGGCTACGGGGATGGCTCAGTGTTCCCATAGTGCTGAGCCACCTACAAATTATGGGGTGTTAATTAAGGAAAAGTGGAGGTGGGGCTGGTTTGGCAGAGGAACTGCCTGCCCCCATGGGCGTGGGGCTGGGACACCCCTGCAGAACCAAATCCCTACAAAACCATATCCCTGCAGAACCAGAACCAAATCCCTGCAAAACCAGAACCAAATCCCTGCAAAACCAGAACCAAATCCCTGCAAAACCAGAACCAAATCCCTGCAGAACCAAATCCCTGCAGAACCAAATCCCTGCAGAACCAAATCCCTGCAAGGTGGGACTCGGGGGAGGCCGCTGGGTGTGTGGGAAGCAGAACAGGGGTCACAGATAAGCACCTCGTGTTAGCCAACAGCCACAGACTAAAGCACACCAAAAAACACACAGTGCATTTTTAATTCTTGCATTTTGCTAAATCTTAGGCTAAATTTGGCACGCCCCCTTCAATGAAACCTGGAATGTAGAGATGAAAGGATTCAGCATACAAAAAAAATCTGAATTTCCATCAGGTTTGGCGTTGCTGATCCAATGGTGATTCAACAGTGCATGAAATAGATGGGAATTTATTTTTTCCACTTGTTCGTGTTCAGGAGCCTAAATCAATTGGAAGGATGCTCCTCTTTCCTCACTTTGCCACAGCAGCAATGAATCCACAGCACTGTGAGGTCATTTTTAGCATCTTTTGGAAACCTTGTATGAAAACCAAACTTCATCACCACTTTCAAGATGCAAAGAAATTTGAGAGTTATCTGCAGTGATTCCTGGTCAATTTGGCTACCCCGAGAAACCCTCAGAGCTTTTTTTTCCTTCCTCATTTCTAAGGCTGTCAGGATAGAAACAGAGCTGGGCAACCCTTCAAGAAGAAAAGTCAAATAACAGAGATTGAAACGGAGTTAACAGAGGTAAAAATCTGTAGGACACGGGGCTGTGAAGCTCTGTGCAGAGCAGGGTGACTCACAGGCAGATGTTTCTCCACATCCTGAGAAGTGTTTGATTTGCACTCATTTCACAGAATTGCTGTGGATCCTACAGAGGGAGATTTGCATCTCCAAAGTAATGACATTATTCCAAGGGGAATTAGGAACAAAAGATAAAAATGACTTTCTGCAGGATAAATGAGCGCCAGCTCAGCCACAGCCCTGGAGCTCTGGGGTAAAATCCTGGTTCGCCGTGAATCAGTGGGGTTTTCTGGAGTTTCTACAGAGCAAGGAAGTGCTGGAGCTCACCTGAACTGCTTTAATTGGCTTCCACTTGTCTTGGCTCTCAGTGAAGCCACGAGGAGAAATCTTTTTGCTTGACACAATGTGAAAAAGTCAGGATATCATTTTACAGAGCTCTGTGAACTGACTGAAGTTATCAAACCCATCCTCGTGTGCATTTTTCTTTCTTTCACCCCTTTTTCCTCCAAATTCTGTGTGAGTTTCCGTTGTGCCCAACGCTGGTGCACGTGTGGAGTGTGATATTTATGGACAGAACAGAGGTTTGTTCCTCTGGGCTGGAGATTTCTCTAAATGAAGCACTGAGAGCTCTTCCTTGTCACAATTCTCCCTGTGAGAAAGGGTTTTTCTGCTGACAGTGACACTTCCTGTTGGGTGGTGTCACCCATCCAAGATGCATCCAAAATTCCTCCGTGGAGTTTAACAAAAGACACAAATTTAGAATTCTTCCAGAAAGGGAGATCTGAGGCAGTGCCAGCGAGAGGAAACACCTTCAAAATTCATGAAAGACAGAGAGAGGAAAGGTGTCTCAGACTGAAAGGGCAAGAAAGAGCTTTTAGATCAAGGGAGGAGATTGTGAGAGGTAAAAAGACCATCTGAGGAATAAAACACAGAACGAATGTAGAGGAAGTAGAGATGTTCTGTAAGATTTTTTTTTGCTTGCCTCACTTTGGCTGTACAGCCCCTTATCTTCTGCTGCAATTACAGAGGCCAGGAGTGCTCCTGCAGCTCCCCTCTCCCATTTTAAGATGGCTCTTAAAAAAAAAAAAAAAAAGAATTTTTTGACAGCAATAAAGCTGATTTGGTCAGTTTATTATGTTTTTAAAGTGGCAGCAAACCATGCAGCAATGAGGTCTGTGGATGGGAAATCTCTCATGGAAAATTATTACCTCTCTTTGAATATCCCCACGATTACCAAGACCTAAGATACTCACTCTGAAATGCTAAAAAATAATCTGCTCATCTCCTAGGTGATCAGGAAGGTGTAATCATTAATATAAAAGCATCACATCACACACACACCAACCAATGCCAGCACTGCCATTTCAAGATAACAGCTCCATGGTCTGGGAACAACCCAGCAGAAAAATTCAGATTTTTGGGGCTTAAATGGGAGCAGGAGATATTTAAGAGGGGATCACCCAGCCTGTGCTCACTGAACAACTCCTGTTCTATATTTTATCACCACCCTCTCCTGGATCCTGATTTCCCTGGGAAAGGGCACAGAGCAAAAGGATGTCACAGTGCAGGAATGCCTCTGCTCCCTGTTGGGCTAAAAATGTTGGAATTTTGGCTACAAATGCTGAAATTTTGGCTACAAATGCTGAAATTTTGGCTACAACTGGAGCCCCTTATGCAAGCAAACAGCATCACTGCCCAGCTGCAGGGTTTGAGCACAGATAAGGTCCAGTGGTTGTTCCTATGGTAAAAGAGATTAATTTATAAGCTGTAGCAAATGTATTTAGGGAGTCTTTGAAAGATTAGATTAGAAAGAAAAAGAAAGGGGGGAAAAAAAGATGAATAATGTTGTTTCCTGAGCTGGAATAACTCACAGTCCAGTTGTCAGGAGCTGGGAGTGCTCAGCATGTGAGAAATATTTGGATTTATTCTGATCAGAGTATGTGCTGCACTGACCCAGGATCCTCCTGACAAAATCTGGGGAAAAAAATCCTCCAGTACCAGGATTTTGCTGCATGTTTACTTTAAAATGCTGTGCCCAGACCAGCGTGTTCCAGAGCTGTGAGCTGGGGGTACCTGAGCTCCCGAGTCCAGGGCAGAGCTGGGCTTTGTCCATTCAAAAGGCAGAACAAAGTTTTTTCCTTCACACCGGGCTGGGAAATTCCAGTTCAACAAGAAGCAGCCTCCCTCAGAGCTTCCTGCTTTAATCACCTTGAACATGGGTGCAGCAGGAGCTGCAGTGAGCAAACAGAGTGACACCCCTGCCAAAGAGTGCTAAACGAGGCAAAATGGGGATTATCTCCAAGGAGCCTCCCCTCCTGTCTCCTCCCTGCACCTTTATAGGAAGAAAGGCAGATTGTGTCACCTTATTTCCTAGATCAGTTTAGAAGTGATTTCATCATGCTCAGGCAGGAGCTGGAGCTGACAGACCCCACTGCTCCTGGGATGTGGGAGATCTTTACCTGGTGTGTAGGTTTTTAGGGTTTCTGGATATATTTGGAATGAGTAGCTCACTCAGTTTTGTTTGGTGGATCAATGATGGATTTGCTGCTCCCTGTAAATGGCCAAACCCTTTTATTCTGCTCTGGAGCAGCCTCCAAACTCAGCATCAGGGGAAGCAGAAGCAAAGCCACTGCAGCCAGCTGAGCTGCACAAGGTTACAGTCAGTGTAAGATGGGATTTTTCACTCCATTGTGATTTTTGGCTGCTCTTTTTCACACTTAGATCCTCCAAGGTGAAACGTTAAAAGAAGATCAGTGAGGTGGAGCTTAATCAATATAAAAACCCCCCGTTTTTACTTCCCTGAAGGGGATGAGGAAGTTGAGACCTTTCACTCCCCGTGTGTGACATAGAATTATCCTGAAGTGGTGGCTCAGGTTTCCAGGAAAGGACAATTCCCAGACGATTCTGCCCAGTTCCTACCCTAGGGAAAGCAGAGTCACCTTTAGCTTTGTTGTGCTGCATTTTCTGCTTAGAGTGGCAAGATTTGGGCTGCAAACAGCACCCACACCCCACTGTGGTAACAGTGACCTCAAACAGCATTTGTGGGTCCCCTCTGCTGAAGTTTTGGCAGCTTCAAGGCCAGCAAAATTAGGTCATGCACCTTAAACCAGAGCCAAATTTCTATCAGTTAGTGAAAAACGTGGCTGATATAACTAGAGCTATACATTTCCTTCATCTAAGCTGGATTAGTGTCCTGGCCCAACGCCAAAGCCAGAATTATATTTGCAGTGTAAAAAAAGCTTTATCACTCGAACATTGTCGAATACCTGTCATGCATAAAAGTATTTAATGTTCCTTTAACCTGGAGCAGAGCAGGGCTGGCTATAATACACCATTAATCATGCTTCAAGGACTCTGAGCAGGGTTGCACTGAAGCATTTAGGGTGGGGAGATTTTAGAGAAAGTTATGCCAAAACTACAGAACTACAGGCACCCAGCAGCCTGGCTCTGGTATGTGAGCCCAGCTCTTGAAAACAATTGTTTGCATGCCAATTGAGAAAATTATATTAAAATAACCCCCACGTTTAGGCAGAGTCCCAGGCAGTGGTTCTCGTGGTACAGATGGTGCTCGTATATTCGTGCATATTAAATAAAGGGCAAATCGAGAGAAGCGGGGAGATTAAATCAGAGGAAAATATCTGGTAGCAAAAGTCTAAGACACAACTCCAGATGTGATAATTTTGAAATATTTGGAAATGTTTCTAAAGATGTTCCTCTTGTCCCACAGGGCTCCAAAAGGATGTCGGATGCAGAGGTGCAGACAGACCCCGTGTCCATCCTCCCCGCTGGGAAATCCAAGTAGTGCCCACCCGAGGCTGCTGAAGGGAGGCTCGGCAGCTCTCTGGCAGCTCCTGGCAGTGGAATTGGCTCCTTTTCCTTCCCATGGCTCTCAGCAAACGCCCGAGGATGAAGCCAACGCTGGGGTACCATTGCAGGTGTATCATTGGCAGGGATTGTGCCTTACCTGTTGGAAAGCAGCTCTGAAATTCCCCGAAAAATGCGTTTAGAGAAAGGTCGTGTGGACGGTTTGAGGTGTGTCGAGGGGAGAGTAAGTCAGGTAGGAGGGTGGTAAAAGGGCTGATTTGAGGAATCAGGGAAATAAATGAGATAAATGGCAGAAAAACAAAGCACGTGGCAAAGGAGGGCAGCGAGGCACGAGCAGCAAATCCTCCGCTTTAGGGAGCTTGAGAGCAGCCAGGAAAAGCACCAATCCCTTGGATAAATGTTATGCTTCCATGTAAAAACAGCCGAGTCACTTCTCGTGGGGTTTCGACAGAGCTGAAATTCGAGCTGAACCCTTCTGTCCGACAGAATCACTGGTGGCAAAGTCCTTCCTGTTGGTTATTAATGTAAATTAAAACGCTAAAATGCAAAGGCTTGACGTGATTGAGGCAGCTCCTCTCTTGGCCGGGTGAGGTGGGATAACAAATTAAAAGCGATTTAAGGTTCTAATAGGACACAAGAGGGCAGCCACGTCCCCTAACGCCGGGCTGTGCCTGCCAGCCCGGAATTAATGTTCCTTAGATCATAGGAAACTTAGCTGTTTATCCTGATATTTGTTTATATCCGTACTTGTAATTAATCCTAATAAAAACCAAAATCGGAGCTGCCCAGGCAGCTCTCTGCTTCACAAGACTCCCGTAATAACTGTAGTTAATAAATTTTACAGAAAATTAAGATTTCTGTTTGCTCAGTCCTAGCCTGTACAGGGAACCGTGGGCCTGACATTTTAATCCACACTGATCTCAATGATACAATACTGTATATTTTGACATCCTTATCTTTAAATAAACTAATACTTATCCTTTGGGAAAAAAAAAAAAAATCATTTGCTGCCTCAATTTTCAAACAAAGTTTGTTGCTTGCATCCCTGTGGTCTGCTGATTGCTGTGACATTAAGGCATAAATCAGCACGTACAAACCCTGCCTGCGGAGGGAATAGCTGATATTCTCTCTTTATTTCAGTGAAGATTATACCTGGAAACTGAGGGAGAATTCTGGAAATTCTGCAGAACTGTTTCTAACTAGTCAGAGGGGGCAGAGGTGAGAAGCCCCTGCAGTGAAATCGGATTTCCACCCCATCCATGGGCAGGGACATCTCCCACTGTCCCAAGCTGCTCCAAGCTCCAGCCTGGCCTTGGGCACTGCCAGGGATCCAGGGGCAGCCACAGCTGCTCTGGGAATTCCATCCCAGCCCCTCCCCGCCCTCACAACCAGGAATTCCTGCCCAATATCCCATCTAAACCTCCCCTCTGGCAGTTTGAAGCCATTCCCTGTGCCCTGT
>VWZT01004294.1:331886-342960 GCA_013397055.1 Pachycephala philippinensis | reverse complement strand
ATATTAATATGATTAATATTAATTATGGGTAGGCCAGGCCTTCTCTGGAGGAGAAGAGCTCTCCCCCAGCCCCCTTGGGGAGCAGGTCTGTGCTCCGAGGCAATCAGGGCTGCTGCCCACGTGCTCTGACCCTATCACTTGGCAAAGGGGCTGATTTGAGGAATCAGGAAATCCTCTTGGCAGAGGAACAAGCCGAGCAGGGAGTGTGGCTGTGGGTGCCCTCGTGGCACGGGGCTCTCGCTGCTGATGGAATAAAACAGCGCTGAGAGATGGCACTGCCTCCCACGGGGGCACTGCCCAGTTTGATTGATTCCTCCTGCCAGCAGCAGCAACAGCAGCTTTGGAGGAGCCACTCAGCCTCCCCATAAAGCGGGGAGCCCCAGGAGGAAGAAAGGTCTGAGGAGAAGCATCCCCAGCTGAGCAGAGTTTCCTCATTCCACGTGTGATGTGAGGAACATCAAAATGCAGCTTCCATGTCTGGGCCCAGGAAAGTTTCACAAGGTATTGGAAAGCAAAGCTGTGGAAGAAGCTGCAGCCCAGGACAAAGGAAGGGAGCAGCCAAGGCAATACATTGCATTTAGACCCCATTGTCAACAAATAAGCTCTAGTTTTATGCATGGGATAAAGTTCTCTGGAGCAGAACCGAAGCAGATCTCACTGCTGAAGGATCTCAGGGGGTGTTTCGTGTGGGCATTTTGGAAGGACTTTAGGCAGGCAGTTCCATCTGATAAAAATAAAAGGGAATGGATCGAAATTGGAAGGTTGTGTGTAAGAAATGCTGGCTTCCAACACACAAACATTTATCTGCCCCTCGGGAAGAGCAGGTTCCCAGTGAGGGTCTCTCAGCCAGGTGTCCATCCCTCTGTCCCCAGTGAGGGTCTCTCAGCCAGGTGTCCATCCCAGTGACCCCAGTGAGGGTCTCTGTGCCAAGTGTCCATCCCAGTGACCCCAGTGAGGGTCTCTGTGCCAGGTGTCCATCCTTCTGTCCCCAGTGAGGGTCTCTGTGCCAGGTGTCCATCCCAGTGACCCCAGTGAGGGTCTCTGTGCCAGGTGTCCATCCTGCTGTCCCCAGGAGCTGAGCTCACCTCCCGCTGTCTCTGCATTCCCAGGGAGGGCTGCAGAGCCATGAACTCCTCTGAGAGTTCCCAGAAAGCACCAACCCTCTCCCTGCTGGCCATGCCAGCCCTGTGGCTACACTCAGAGCAGGTTTCCAGCTGGAATCTTGCCCCTTGTAAGGTTGAGATTCTTCACTTTACGAGTTGAGTCTGCTCACACTGAGACAGGAGCTGACTTCCAGGGTTTGTGTTCCACAGCTCTGCACCCACAACACGTTTTAAGAGCACCTCAAGACCTTTTTATATGTAAATGTTTACATTTGAAGCCACTCATGCAACAAAATCCATGGTTTCCTGCGTGGAAGGATGGTGTGACAGGAGATAAACACCGAGGGGTTGTGGCTGTGGAGCCTGGACGTACAGGGGAACATTTATCACAGAAATAATGAGTCTTTAAAGTTGCCTTTCCCTATAAAATGTGTGTGAGGCTGGAGATGGAATAGCTCTGAATTCTGTCCAGTCACACACTCTCTGAGAATATCAGTGAAGAATCTGGATTTGCTACAGGCTCCACCTCTTCTGGATAACACACCCTGGCCTTTACTGGCAACTTCAGCAGCTCAGCACTTCTGAGAACACAAAAACAGGAAATTCTGCAGCAGCCCTGACGGAGGCTGAAGATGCGTCCGAATTCCTCAAAGAAGTGTCGTTTTCTGAAAACAAATTATCAAAAGCCTCCAAGAAGAATAAACCTCTTATCGCCGCTCTTTGCTTTTACTTAATAATTTCCTATTAAAGCTGTCACCTGCTGGAGGGCAGAGGAAAGCAGCCTCCTGCACAGGAAGCACCAGAGGTTTGGCTTCAAACCGGAAAGGGACAAAGTCCAAATTCCTTCTTTATCACACCCCAGCGTGAGCAGGTGATGCAGAATCCAGCACTGCCCCTTCACCCACCTTTATTCTTATCACAGGGCACAGGGAATGATAAAGGCAGACCCTGAGCACATTTAAAACACAATTAGAATTCTGCAGACTCATCCTTGTTCACCAGTTTCAGGGATGTTTGTGATTACTTCATTGGAGTTGTTTGGGAAACAGAAGGGAAGTGGGGATTAAGTTGCAGAGTTTTCACTTTTTTTTGCTGTCAGCAGTTTGGAGTCGATTGGAGAAATGGATTCTGAGCTGGTAAAGGCTGAGATTTTATTACTTCAGTAAATGAAACTGAAGTAGCCCAAATGTTGGGGCTCTGTCATCACAGGAAGCTTTCTCTCTGCAGCTTTTGAGCCCTGGCAATGGCTGCCACGAGCGAAGGAAAAGAATTGCTTGGGAAAAATTTGCTTGTAAAATTGAGCTGAAGCAATCTTTTTTCTATTTTTTTTTTTTTTATTTTTAGCCACTTCTTCGCAGTATTGAAAAGGCACATAATTATCAAATGTTCAGGTGTCCTTCATTGAATTCAGTAATTAGGGCTAGATAACTTTATTACTCCCTATTTATTGCCACAAAATGCTGTATCAAGATTCACAACCCCAGTCATGGAGCAGAACCATGATGTTATAACATAAGATGTTATAGAAAAAATACCAGGATTAGAAAAATACCAGGATATAGTAAAAAAAACCCAGGAGTGGGCCACACCTGAAGCATTTTGGTGCTTCCAGCTGTGAGTGGAGCAGCCCTGCCAGAGACAGGAGCCACACAAATTTAATTCCAGCAAGACCAAATCCATGCAAAGGCTTTATCAATGTCGTGACTACACTTGAAAATCATGTTTTGGCTCTCTTCTCCCACTTTGTTGCCTCCACACAGTCCCACCCCAAATAAAAATGAGGTTTTGCTCCTCTCAATGTGCTGGGGGGGTCTGGAGGTGCCCCAGGGCCCAGCAAGGGTTAAGGACTGCAGGGGGTCAGCACAGCTGGGGCCATTTGGGGGCTGATGAGGAGGTTTAATCCCCTGAGAGGATGGGGAAGGGAGGCAGAGCCCACGGGAGCTGCTGGAGGAAGGGCTGGGTTCTCACAGGAGCAGGTAAGAGCTGTGCCCAGCCAGCTTTGGGGTGGATTTGTGTGTTTGGTGCATTTTTGGTCTTTTTATGGCTTCCCAAGGGGACAGCAGTCCTTGATGGGATTTTCTGGTTCCAGCCTTCTCTGGAGTTTGTGGGGTGATTCCCCTGCGGTTTGTGGGGTGGCTCCCCTGGAATTTTTGGGGGTGATTCCCCTGGAGTTTGTGGGTGTCTCCCCTGGCAGTGCTGTGCTATTCCGTGGCTCAATCCCCACTAAATTTTGGGAGGTGCTGCCCACCTGAACCCCAGCACATCCCTCTGCTCTCCCACCTTTTTGCTGGAAGCCAAACTCTGCCCTTGGCCACCTAATTCAACCCTGAAAGCATGAACAGCTCTGACCTCCTTAAATGTCTATTGAAAGGTGAATGGCAATGCTAAAATGTAAATTTAGTGGAGCCTGGATGTACAGGGGAACATTTATCACAGAAATAATGAGTTTTTAAAGTGGCCTTTCCCTGTTAAATGTGCTGGGAAGGAGGGGATGTGACACTAAAGCCTCTGAGAGACCCAAGCAGGGCTTATATTGAGAGTTTTGGTGTGGGAAAATGATGGATTTTGTCACATCAGCACCAGGAAACCTTTCTTGGTGAAAGACACTATGAAATAATCTTTCTTGGGTTAATCTTGGTCAGGGATTGTTTCTGTTTTATTAATTCTCAGCAAACAAAATTCTTCACATCTCTTACGTTTGTAATTGTCTTGATGAGTGCAAAGATTTAGAAATGGTGTAAAAGGAGCCTGGATTCTGTGTTCAGAGCAGCCAGGAGCTGTGGCCAGGAGAGGGTTAAGGGAAATCTCCTTTCCCCTGGTCCCTGTCAGTCCCAGAGCTGACCTGCAGTGATGTAACATAATATGGACACCGAGGCTTTTACCAAATGTCACTTTGAGGCAAAGCATGTGCTTTTGGAGAAAGTTGTTTGTTTTAACTGAGCCCAAAATTAAGCATTCATCATCTTGTCTCCCGGAAAGCATATTGTTCTAGCTCGGAAAAAACTGAAACTAAACCATATGCTGAAAGGGGGGGAATTTAGAAAAATTTCCTCTCTTCCCATCCAGTCTGTGCCTCGTTTTTTGAGCTTCAAGGGGGGAAAAAAATGTAATTGCTGTAGACAGGGTAAAGCTGGTAGTTGCTATTCCGAGTCCTTTATGCAGAGTAGGTGCTTTCAAGAACTTGGAAACAAATATTGTACTAAAATTACTGCTGGTAACTGGCAGAATGGCTTGTAAATGTCTGAATTGTAGGCTGGAAATAGTATTTGGGGGTTTGCAGAACGTGTTCCTCAGGCTTTTTGTTCACAGATGCAGCTTTGTTCTTATGGGCACACGGCTGCCAAGAATTCCCTAAGCAACTCCTGATTATGCAGACTTCAGATCTGGGGGGTTCTGCCTGTAATTTCTCCAAGAACTGAATATTTTATAAATGCTGATTCTTTGGCAATGAGTTGTTGTTGAGGTCACCCCAAACTGACGTTGTTAGCACGTTTTCAACTTCTCCTTTATCTTGAATTTACTCCTAATTGACTCTTCATAACATTGTACTGTTAGTTCCTATAGAAGGTGAAAAATATGCTGTTAGTTTGGAACTGGATTTGGGAGTCTGGGGACAAATCACTGCTTTTGTGGAATATTGTCTCTGTTTTCAGGATAAAAAAATATTTCTGGACTCCACACATCGATCACATTTATCTAAGTACGTTTTTATATCTGACTTCTTAATATATTTAGTTGATCTCTGCACTGCCAGCGAGGGAACACAAAGTTCTCCTGAAAGATCTCAGTTTGCAATCTGAGATAATTAAAACTAATGCAGCAGTCTGGTTGTTATCAGCAACAGCCCTCTCAGATATTTAGAGTGAGGTTTTTACTCCAGTTGTGAGTCTGAATTTAGATTTTGCTGTTAACTGTATAGAAAAAAACCTGTAACTCTATAGAAAAAAAAATTAAAATTAATTGGCAGTTTTGCAAGTTAATGCAGTGTTGATCTTCAAATCAGACACCTCCAGGAGGAGAATGCTTTATTCTTCCCACACTTATTTATCCTTCTTGGATGTCTTTGGGGTTTTTTACATTCAAGGCAGAGATGTAAAGAACATCCAATAAGAGAGCTACATCCACGGTTTATTTCCCTTTTCCCAGTGTTTATTGCACCTGAGCCAGGTTTGGTGCCAGTTGCCAGCTTTGGCACACCCTGATTCCCTGTGCCCACTGCTCAGGTGAGAGATGCCTACACTCAGACAAGACAGGCTTTTCCTTTTTTGCCATTTCTTTATTTTTATCTTGTTGCACATTTAACTTCCATCATCAGGAGCAGTCCTGAGCTGTTTCTGATTTAAAATCCGGCCCACGAGGAGGTTCAGGCTGGGGCCAGGTGATGAGCAGTGGAGAGAAGCTGATTTTGGTTGATGCACTCAGCTCAGGTGGGAGAGGGAAGGTGCCAAGGGAGGTGCCCACGCTGACCTGGGCTGCTGCAGAACCATCTGCAGGACCCGTGCTCAGCAGTGAAATGTTAAATATTGAGCAGAGGAAACAATCCTGGCTGTTGAAAATCAGATTATTGCTGTGGTGCATGTGCACAGGCAGGGCAGCCCTGCTGCACATGGACACTATTAAAGGCAGTAATCAAACACCAACACGTGTTCCAGGCAGAAAGAGACCCCGAGCTCACTGCTGAGCAGGAGAACTCTCGGATTTATTTTTATATCAAAAAGGTGGCCGAGATTGGAAGCGTTTTTAGGCTGCTCCAATGCTGGTTACTGGGAACTCTGTGTGGTTCTCACAAATTCCAATCTATCAAATCCAAAATACAGTTGTCTTTTTTTTTCATTAAAAAGTCTAATGTTTGAACCTGTGTTCACAGAAGGTCTTGTCACTCTTTCAGGCAGGTTTCAAGGTGTGGCAGGATAATTCAGATGTCAAAAAGTGACTTGCTTATACCGTCATTAAATGGGTTTCCATCAGGGCTCCCCAAACTGAACCCAGTAGAATCACAGAGCGCAGAACAGAAGCAACGCTGCAAATCTCTCCCAGGATGATAAATATCGCAGCCACTTCCTGAGTTACGTGGGAAATGACAATTCTGAGGCTGATTCTGGGCAGAGCAGGGAAGAGGACAGTCCCAGACCTGCAGTTGTCCCAGAGTGAGCAATCCCGATGCCATGCAGCTGTGCAGGGCTGCCTCCTCCCGCCTCCTGGCACAGACCCAGGCGAGACTGGCACTGCCCCGAGCTCTTCCTCGTGGGCAGCTGCATCCCATCCCCGGGCACCCCGGAGCCTTTGTCCTGGGAGTGTTTGGGACTCAGACTCTGAACGACATCACTGCTGTTATTGCATGATCGAGAAGTTATTCCCCCAGAATTAGATATGTTTTTATCACCAGTTTATCAAAGTTTGCTGCTTTTTTTGGTGGTTTTTTTTTTTTTTTTAATTTATTTTTTTTATTTTTTAATTTGTTTGTTTGTTTGTTGGGGTTTTTTTTGTTTGTTTGCTTGTTTGTTTTTTGGCTTTTCTTTTTTTTTTTTCTTTTTTACTATAGGCCTGCTGTTGTACTGCAGTTATTCTACATCAATGTTAGTTTGGTTTAAGTTTTATGAATGCAGTTGAGAGCATCCTGAGGATGACTGAGCTCAATAAAATCTCTGTGCCCTACAATTCTGTACTACACAGAACTTCATCCTGCAAACTCACTCAATGCCAGCAATAAAACCAGAGATGCTGCTTTTCTACCAGGGCAGGAATGAGTTGTTCTATGCAGAAAAGTCTGCCTGAAACAGATTTTCCATGAGGTGTTTTGTCAGTGTGCACACACACACTCACCATCCCCGGGACCTCAGGGACTAAGTTCCCATAATCATACATGATATAATTTCTTCCAGGACCAGCTTCGTGTGGCAATATCATCATTACACAACTGCTTTTCTCAGCTTTGAAATAACACCGTGAAGTGCTAAATAATCAAAAGGTTTCTTCTTCCTTGCCTCCGCCGCTAATTTTTCCAATGTGAAATTGAAAATGCAAAAATAAAAAATAAATAAATTTTAAAAAGTAAAAAAATAGAGCTGCCTCCCATCCCTTCCCTCCTCGCTCTCCCGTTATCCAGCCCCAGCTCTCTCTCCAGTGCCAGTAGAGGGCACTTGGATTTAGTTTCTCGCCTGTTTCAGGCTCTAAAACTATTCAAGCAGTTGCACTTTGTTTGGTGGTTTGTTTTTTTTTTCTTTTTTCCTGTCGTCCCATTCATAGAAACCCGGAGACAAACCCCAAAGCCCAGACAAGGCAATAATCCCAATTTCCACGATCCCAATCCAGGCAGAGCCCAGGAGGAGCTGGGGCTGGCACCGCTCTGGTGAATTCCAACTCATCTGTTTGCTTGGGAGGATCTTCCTCATCGTGCAGGGAGGATGATGAAAGGCTCCTCCGAGATGTTTTCGGAGCAATTTCTGCACAGCTCTGGGTAAATAACTCTTGTGCAGCCTCAGCAAAACCAGGGCTTATCCCAGCTCCAGCTCGGCACCCCCCAAACTTCCCTGCTCATCCTCTGCTTGCTCTTTTTGGATATTTTGATGTTTTCCAGGGTTTGTGGTTCAGGCTGGATGTTGTGTCCAGCAATCTCTGTTCAGGTTTCCCGTAAATCCTCCCCTCCTTAATGCAGAATGAAGCAATGCCCCTGGATGGTTTAAACCCCAACACCTGGCTCAGAGAGCTCCTGCTCGGCTCTGTTTGGGGTATCATTGGGGTGGGGTTCATTTGGTGCCTTTGTTGGGATCCCACTGGTTAAAAGCTGATGTGGGGCACACAAAAGTGCTGGGAGTGCTGGGAAAGGGGTGATGATAAAGGGGAAATGAGAGACTGATCCTTGCAAAAACCAGTGTGCTTAGGACAGAAAATAATAATAATGCAACTAAAACTAAACTGTAACTGTGCACAATGTGACAAGAATGCTAAGCAAGCACCACAGAAGTGCTTTTAAATTAAAAAAGAGAGAGGATAAATGAGAATAAGTGCCTTATGTATATGAAAAGATATATTCCTCGCTCCATTCTCCCTCTGTCATTCAAATGCAGAAGAAACAAAAAGGTCAGGAGCGATTTGGTCGATACCATAGCAGGGAAGTCACTTTTTGTGCTGCTGTGACTGCGGTGTTGTTCTGCTCTCGCTGTCCCGTTCCGAGTCAGAACGAAATTAAAACAATGCTGCTGATGAAGGGACAAAGCAGTGGTGAGAGGAAATGTGCTCACCTGTGAGCCTCACCACACGGCTTTGAGGAAAAACTGCTGCTCGTTCTCACCAGAACCTCCCCAGGAAGCACTTTTCAATCTTCTTTGCCCTTCTTCTTTCAGGGCTTTGCTGAGCCCCGAAATCTCTGTGTGAGATTCCCTCTGCCATCCTCCTGGGAAAGCTGGGGTGCCACTTAGGCATTGGGCGGTTTAGATGAAAAATAGTATTTTATGGAATAAAATAAGCCACTTAGAATTGATCCCAGTCATTATGAATAATCGAATTTAACCATTTTTTTCATTTTAAATCACCTGATTCAAATAGATTTATTCACAATGATTTGTCAAATAACTCGTGTGAGCAAGCCCTGTCCTGTGATTTTCCTGTAGATGGTCCAGGAGCAGCCTGACATTGTTCAGCTTTTTGTCACATGATCGGCCACGAGTCACACTCTGTAATTTCTGTTTCCTGTTTGATGACAGAAATAAGAGATCTGCAGGCCTTGCATATTATCTGATCTATTATGCAAATAAACGCCAGCTTCTGAGAGCTGGCCCAAGAACACTTTCCCTGCTGTTCCACCCAGAACCTCTTTGGCTTCCTCCTGCTGGAGCTGCTTTTCCTCAGAGTCCTGGAGAACAGCAATGCACAAACCTTCCTTCTTTGTGCTTACACACCTTTGGTTTAAAGCTCCATCTGAACAGTTGGTTATTTGATTTATCCCGTTCATTTCGTGTGTCGTGGGCCTGTTTCTTTGTCTCCCTGTGGAAAAGCAAGTTGAAGATTCCATGTAAAGCATCTCCATGTACATTTTGGGGGTGTTTTGCCACGAAATTCACACACCAGTATGGAATCATGGAATGGGTTGGGTTGGAAGGGACCTCAAATGCCATCCAGTGCCACCCCTGCCATGGCAGGGACACCTCCCACTGTCCCCATCCAGCCTGGCCTTGGGCACTGCCAGGGATCCAGGGGCAGCCGCAGCTGCTCTGGGAATTCCATCCCTCACATTAAAGATTCCAACAGCTCCGTGTGGGACCCCAGAGCTGGATGCAGGATTCCAGCTGGGGCCAGTTTCCACTGGACAAGGAGCTGCTTGTTGGTATTTGGTTTTGTCTCTTTATTTGGTAGTTTAGACTACAGTGCTATCAATTCTAAAAGGAAAAATAGAGAGTTTTCAAGTCTAAATACGTGAGACTTTTTAAACATTTGAATAGATCCAGCAGTTCAGTGTCTCATAATCCAAAGTCAGACCTTCTGCAGGACTGTAGTTTTGTTTTTGTGGTTTAGGTGTATCTGGGAAGGGGGGAAGAACTCGCTGAATTTTGGTGTAATTTGGTTAGAACAAAATACACCCCCTTAAAACTGCAGTGCCTAAAATAAATACATCTGACTACGTTGGATTTATGCCACATAAATAGAGCAAAACAATGCCAGCAAACTTTGATTTTGTGACCCAAACGCTCAGGTGTAAATCAGTAAATGCCTCAGTTCACGTTCATTCAGTACCCTGATTTTAAATAGCATTTTTAAATAGACTGTAGGTCTATTTTTTAAAATTTAAATTTAAAAATTTTAAATAAAAAAGGAGATAAGTTTGGGCAAATGGTCCATTTAGTCCCCTGTCATTTCAGGATTCTTCTGTGCTCTGAACTTGTAACATTATTTATATGTGAAAATCCACTCCTAGAAAAGACTTATTTGATAATTCTGCTGGAATTAACTCTCTGGAGTGAGGAGTTTTGCTCAGAGGTCAGTGTGTGGCCAGAAGCAGGGTCTGGGGTGGATTTCACAGAGCGTTGGATCGTTCCTGCACCTCAGGATCAAAGCTCTGCTGGGATAAGATCTTTGTTTATGGGGAAGCTGGGTCACTGATGTGTTTGGGGCTTGTTTTATCTTTATTTTTTCCCTCTTTGGAGCGATTTGGTTGCACTTTGAGAGCAGAAGGAGCCGTCAGCATCTCGCTCATCTCCTCTGGAGCGACTTTAGGGAACCTGGAGGAGGCTGTGTTGTTACCCAGCCTCATTTCATTCTGTGCCAGTCTCTAAAGCTTACACACATCAAGTATTTTAGGTTGTTATCGTATCCTCTCTTAGCCGTAATTTGGTCAAATCACACGCATTCAACTTTTCTATTGTTGTCTTCTTTTTGCTTTTTAATAAATTAATTTACTTAATTTATCTCCATTCCGTGAATTAGCAATAGAGCTCCATAAACAGATAGGCATTAAGAGAGGGAAGAGGGAAATATTTGAAACCAAAGTGAGTTCATATAGAAATATTAAAAATACTCAGCAGTGTAGCAACTTTTTTTTTTTAATTGAAAGTATTAAAATTTTATTTTTATTCTGTGTAAAGATCACAACAATTGTGCAAATTAATCCTCGTGGCGGGGAGTTTGTGTGATTTTGTTTGTTTTGGCTTTTTTTAACAATCCTCTCCCTTGCCAGTTCAGAGCTCCTGAGCAGTTTTGGAATGTATGAAATTTAGAATGTATGAATTTTTTGAATTAAACTTATGTTAATTTTTTTTCCTGGGCTCTCCAATGATGATTTAATTTGAGCACACTTATGATTTATGTGAGATAATAAATTGCCCCTTTCAAACAATAGCCTGGAGCTGGGGCTGGCAGAGGAGTGAGCAGAAAATGCTGGAGAGGCTGCTTGGAGTTTTAAACTGATATTGGGATGGATTTTGGGCAGGCAGGGAGGTGACATTGGGATGGATTTGGGGCAGGCAGGCAGGGAGGTG
>VWZT01004294.1:309652-323905 GCA_013397055.1 Pachycephala philippinensis | reverse complement strand
GTTTAAATACTTAAAAAACAGAAGTTACTAAACACGAGCATTCTACAAAATGTTACAACCCACTGTGGAATTTCAGAAATTTCATTTTATCCAGAAAACAAACAGAGGAGGGAGTGGAGCAAAAAGGACAGAGTTTTTATCTCCACGCTGCTCATTTCTGCGAGGGGGGAGGTGTGCAGCAAAAACAAACCCAGGCCCTTCACCCTCACCAATTAGAACCTAAAACTCCCATTTGTAAAGGTTTGAATGTTTTGGGAAAGGGGTGTCCCAGCAGCGTTTTCACACCAAATTCTGTGTCTGACCTCAAACCAGATGCACACAGAGAGCACCCGGGATATTTAATGAAGTCACTCTGGAGCTGGGAGGAATCCCTGGGCTGTTGCAGCTCTTCTGAGAACCCCAAAGCTTTTTGTCAGAAATTCAGCACATACCTGACCAAAAAAAAAAAAGAAAAAGAAAAGTTGTCTGACTGGTTTTGTTGTTTCAGCTGTGCTGAAGCGGGGAAGCAAACAAAGCTTCAGCATTTCAATTAACTTTCAGCTCTGACGATATTTTCAAGTAAATATTTATCAGTGTTGATGTCCCCCCCGGTAGCTCAGCTTCAGCGTTTTATATTGAACAAATTGTTTGTTGCTATCAGAGATAATTATTTCTCTCGAGGAGGAAATATCCCACTCCAGCCTTCCCTTAGCTCTGGATTCTTGTCTCCGCTGCTGGAATTTGTCCAGCAGGGGAGGTCTCACGTCTCTTTTTTAGCCCTTGACCAGCCGAATGAGCAGTGATAGGAGAGCTCCCCAGTCTCAGTACAACCTGCAGTAAATGGGGGTTATTTTTCTGCTCTCAGGAAGTGGCAGCCAGGCCCTGAGCATCTTTCTGCTCCGATGGTAGAAACGAGCACCAAAGGATGTCAGCTCCAACTCTCATCTCCCCCTTTCCACTCCACGCTGGCCTTACGAAGAATAAAGTTTTGCTTTGCTGTGCTGCAGGTTTCCAGCTGATTTTAGCAGATCTAAGTGCATCTTAGTGTTTTCTTTTCAATATTTCCAAAAGATCTTCCAATTAACTGCCAATAATCCCAAATGCAGCACTCAGATGTGGGCTTTATTGGGACTTGGCAACTTCAAAGCAGCAGCAGCCCCGAGATTATCCAATTGCAGCTCCTGGCAGCAGCTGTTAAATCTTAAATTGCTGAAACATTATCTGCCGTGCAGGATGATAGAGCCCGGCAAAACTGGGTGTAAATGTACAGGCACAAATCTGAAACTTGCATCCTTTATTTCAGTAAAACTAAAAGTTAACTCGGGGGGGAAAGGCCTTAGGAAAGTGGTGATCAGACAGCACGGAGACAGCTTATCTCTGTGATCGAGAGATACTGGTTTTAAATCACAGGTAAACAGGCTTTTGAAGTATAGCAGACTATTTAATCTCCAACCACCAACATGAATTAATTTTTTTTTTACCTGTTTTAATCAGGAAAAGTGACTATTTCAGCTTGGAGGGAAAGTGTTTTTAGCAAGATGCCCTGGTTCTGCTGGGGGTGACTTTCACCACACCCACAGCAGCGAGTAACACTGGGAAATAACCCCAAAAGTACTGGCTAGAGAAGACATTTATAGAT
The DNA here is from genome assembly GCA_013397055.1 of Pachycephala philippinensis. Classification (NCBI taxonomy): domain Eukaryota; kingdom Metazoa; phylum Chordata; class Aves; order Passeriformes; genus Pachycephala; species Pachycephala philippinensis. The sequence continues at coordinate 322,287 of VWZT01004294.1, read as the reverse complement.
GTGCCTGGAGGAGCTAGGAGTGCCTATATTGCTGTTTATTCAGCCCAGTTATTCAGTTGCTATGATTCAAACACATGCTCATATTTCTGTATTTCCCTGCACCCTTTAAAATCTGCATTTCTCCTGGTGAAAGACCGGCCTCACAGAATTAAAGGTCAATGTGTAATCTTTGCTATCTCTTGGAGTAAATTTGCCTCTTGATATCCCTCCCCGTGCATTCTTTTCCAGAGTGTGATTGTTCAAATCAGGGAGCAATCGCTGGAAGAAAGAGAAGCTAAATGCGATTAAAGTTGGAGCTGGCCTTTGATTTGCATGCAGATAGCACCATTGAAACCTCTCTTTCTTAATGATTTTTGTTTTTGTTTCCTGCTCTAAATCTGTGTCCATCGAAGTTCTAACAGCTCAGGGGAGGTGAAGTTGATTTATTGGAGGTTTAGGGCTGTTATAAATGCAGGTCTCTCATTCAGTCACTCGGGCTTGAGGTCAGATTGGATGGGGAGCAGTTACAATTTGTCTGTGGTGATGAACTTTCATTATCTTAATATCCCAAGCAAGGTACCTGCGAGCAACAAAACCACTTCCTTTGTATCACCGGGTAAAAAAACAACAACCTGGGTCTGTGTATTATCTGCCAAAGCTTCAAATCTGCACTTCCTGAAGAAAAAGGAGCAGCAACACTGAGCTCGGAGCTCAGCTGGGCAAGGGGGTGAATACTTGACAGGTTAACCTCAGGTGAAACTCTCAGAAGTTAAATAATTTCATTCCTTTTATCTGGGTTTAGTGGGCAAACCTTCAGCAAGAAGGTGGAGGGAAAGAGCAAAAAGTAAATATAAGAAATTGCCTGAGCTGGAAGCGAGCTCTGATGGGAAGGAAGTGCTCTGGGGGAAGAGGCTCGGGTCTGACGTGTGCCATCATTGCAAAACTTATTTTTCTCACAGTGGATTAGAATAATTTGATCCAAACGCTCTAAATTCAAGAGAAGGCAAAAGGTGTTGTTGCCTCAGGACATTTTAACATCCCTGAAAATGACCTTTGATTAGTTTAAGGACATTTTATGACTTAGATGCTGAGGTGAGAGGAGGAACAATGACCATTCTTTTGGCTCTGTGTTAAGATCTTTGTGATTCTGTTTTGACTACAGCAATTAAATACAGCGGTGCTCAGACTGAAAATGTTATTTATGATGAGAGCTGGGGAGAAAGTGAGAGATTTTTGAAGGTTAACCATAAAAGCTCTGTCTAAAGGCACAACACAGCAAAATTCTTGCAGCCAGGCTGTCTGGAAAATCTGATTCCCTGTTCAGTTCTGTGAGGACTGAGCAGCAGCAGGCAAATTTGGGAGTAAAAAGCAAGACCTGAGAACTTTGCCCTGTAGATTTAGGTGTAGCTTAGAACAAAAATAGACACGGAGCTGTCGGTGCAGCAGGGTTTTTTCTGCCCACAGATGTGGTGTGCACCCTCAAGTCATCTGTAAAGCAATTAAAAGCTTTTTGCCCCAGCTCAGAGCAAGGGAAGTTTGTCCGTGTATTTTAAATGTGGGAATAGATCCACAACATCCCTGATGTGCACAGGCACTAACATCCAGCAGCATCTCGATATTGATTAAATATCAGAGCAGTTATTATTTGTGACTGATCCTCACTCGAGGAGCACAGAACATTTTGGTGAGACAGCTCTCAAAGTGACGTTTTAATGGATAAAAATGCCAGTACAGTGTGTGTGCCATGAGATGTAACACACACAGCTCCCGAGTATTTAAATCCAAGTCATAAACACCGCCCCGTTGGAGCTGCACTGTTCCCTTTTTCCTGAGCTGTACAAATACAGAAGTAAAATATCAGCTTGGTAAATACTTCTGCAAACAGCTCGGGGGGTGTAAATCTGGGCAGAGGGGTATTTGATGCACTTTTATTTCCAAAACAGGTGTTGGTCTCACGGAGCAATGGTTCAGCTGGAGGGGCTGTGGCATTAAATGTGCTCATTGGGGGAAAAGTGTGGAAATCTTCAAACGGGGAGGTGGGTGGTGTCTGAAAGGGGAGTAAATGTCTCTCAAGGTTTCATTGTGCAGTCACTCATCTCTGTCGCTGCTTGTTTTGGGTTGTTTTGACTAGATTAGCTCGCACAATGTCATGAGAAGCACCTGGCCGGGTGTTCCGATAAGGGATGTGCTTCTCATCCTTTTGTTTTCCTGCCTTTCCCTGCTCCTCCCCCGTTCCCGTGTGTCCCAGCCCTGGGAAGAAGCAAGGGGGCATGGCAGAGCTTCCTGGGGCTGCTGCAATCACACCCTTCCAGCACTTACAGAGCAAAAAATAAATAGGATTAAGCCAGGATCCGCATTACTGGGCCCATTCCACACCGGAGGTTTCACTTTATCCTTCTAGGAGATGTTCAGTATCTCTCCTGGTAATATTCAAGCGTTTCAAAGGTACGGAAAAACAGGGAATTTCCGAATTTCCCACTCACTGCCTGTCTGTACTGAGGTTGTAAAGATTCCACCCGGCTTCCTACAATCCCGAGATCAGAGCACCTGAGGGGAATGGATCCCAAAATGAATCCCAGAATGGTTTGGGATGGAAGGGACCTTCAACACCAGCCAGCCCCACCCCATGCAGGGACACCTCTCACTGTCCCAGGCTGTTCATTGTTTGAAAAGAGAAGTGCCCAACACCTCGTGCAGGCAGTGACAGTGCAGGTGTTTATTGTTTGGGGGGTTTTTAATTGCACCGTGCCAATTATAAACCCTCTTTGCTAATAACGAGAAGGTTTGATGAAGAGTTGTCCCCGAAGCCACTCAAAGCAGACTCGTTAGTTGAGTAATTTCAAATCAAATCGTGGCTTTTCTCATGAAACAAGGCTTTCAGTCGGGTCTGAACCTCAAACTGTACCAGAACTGGGAGAGAAGGGGCAAAGTTTCTCTTTTCTTGCAAATACCAGCACAGTCTCACACGTCCAGGAGAAGGAGCACAAAGCAATGGGACCAATTAACCTGTACATGGAAGGAGGAATTGCTCAAGTGCAGACAGCTCCTTGGCTCTCACACTTGCATAAAAATAAGAAATAAACCCAAATTGGAGTTGTAAACAGTTTTGCGTATGGGGAATTATGGAAACTTGTAATTAAAACAACAATAAAACAAACCCCAAAACCCCCAAATGCTGGGCCGTTTTTGTTGAAATTGTAGTTAGTTGCTGTAGTTGATGATGCAATATTATCCATTTTATTGAAGAAAATGAAATTCTTTTTAATGAAGAAGAGCACAGAAGACCCAAAAAGGAACAATTCCAGCTCTGATCTCTAATCCTGCTCTTTGCTGCTTTGTCTTCTATCACTAAAATCAGAATTTAAAAAATGAAAAGCCAAATTAAATATGTTTTGTGGGTTATCTGAGCGATGAATTTGTTCCAGGGGGTGCAATCTCTGTTTGCAGAGGGTTTGGTCACTGCTGGCCCTGCCCATCTCGCTCTCCCTGCAGGATCAGACAGTTTTTATCCACACTGCTGTCTCTGAGTTTCAAAGCACCAGCTCAACGATAATTTTACAACTCTGGCACTTTCAGACTTGCTCAAGCAAAGAACACAATCTTTAAATCCAGCTGAATTCAACACTTGTATTTATTAACAAAGTGGCACCCGGCCAGAATTCCCAACACAGAACCTGTTTGGTCATAATGCTGCCTTTGTGAGGATATCTGAATTTCTGGAATTCAGACCCACCAATTTGCTCAATGAACCAGAAAGCATTTCTATTTCGTGGCAGGAGGAATTAGGAAAAATTACCAGCCTTGCAATTTTTTTATTTTCCCCTGAGCTCTGTAATAAAATTATTTTTGAACTTTATTCTTCTGAGCATTGGGGTGTTCCTGTACGTTCCAGTCATCTCAGGATGACCACATGGGGAGAAGGAGGAAACAAAAAAACCCAAACCAGTACTGAAACAACAGCAAACATTGTAATTTCCTAGTTTCTTTTTCCTAGAAATAACCTCAGAAAAGCTTCCTAAGTAAAGATGGTGGGTAAGGGAGGAGATTTGTTCAGGAAATTTATCCAGTGTAACTGAAAATACTCTGAAAAGATCAGCAAAGGCTGTAATTTTATAATTAGAAAGAGTATTTTTTTAAAAAGCAGCAAAAGTAGGGTTGGTGAGTTTTAGTTTGTGTCTCTTTTGAGCAACAGGCACTTCTAAAAAGTATTTTGCCTTTAATTGCCTTATGTTTTTGTTTTGATTTTCTTTTTAACAGCAACAAGGATTTTGTCCTCTCTGAAGAAGTGTGAAAACTTTTTCTGTAATTTCTTGCATCACTCCAAGTGCCAGGAAAGTCTGGACAGTGTCAGGATGTCCCATCATTAACCTGTAAGTCGGTGACTTTTTTTTTTAATATTTAACAAAAATCATCACCATTTGTTGTTTGTTGCTTAGGGGAAAATGCCATCTTGACTTAAACTTTTGGTGGTTGTGACACTGATGTTTTCCTGAGGCTGAGTCTATCAGAGTTTGTGTTTGGGAGTTGTGTTTGTAAATAAAATTAGAAGACCCCCTTCAGCTCTTTTCCTAGAATATAAAGTTTTGATTAAAAGACCATGTATTGTGCACGTATCCATGAAAATTCAGGGAAAATAACTTGTTTATTTCAACTGCCATAATCCTCATTGCTTTGTTCTTGGGGTTTGCTGATAGATTTGGAGGTGCTCAGAAAAGATCAGGGCTTTAGCACCCCAGTTAACCCACGCTGAGCTGTGGAGATGTTTTGATGATGAACTGAGAAGAATTCCCCAAACCTTTGGTACCTGGATTTTCTCTGCAAGTTGTTTACCTGGGTTGTGAAAGATTTGGGAGATCTTAGACTGTGTTCCACCAAGCTCAGGGCTCATGGGGGCTGCCCCAGCAAAACTTGTGAGCGAAGCTGTGAGTTTCTAAACACAAGGGCAGATGTCCCAGTGATGCCCCAGCCTTTTCCAAGTGGTGCTCCCAGGAAATCCTGTATCCTGTCTGCTGCCCTGGGGAGATGGGAGCTGGCCACACACTCAGGAGCCACTGAAACTGCCCCATTTCCAGATGACATTTCAATTTCAGTGTCTCAGCAAATACTGGCAGAGGCCAATGCTATGTCTTATTTTTATTTTTCAAGCCTTCCGCTTCCTCTTTTGGTTTTCTCCTTTTGCTCTAACACTGCTTTGGTACTGTGGATCTCATGTTTCCAAATGTAAATGAAAAGCCAAAGAAGGCAGGTGGAGGGGTTGCCTCTGAAGCAGTGGCAGAGGTGCTGCAAGATCAGATCTTTCATTTTTGTGCTTTAAATTGTCAGTCACAAACCAGGAAAACACTGCTTCAGCTGCTGCCCCAACCCAGCAGCCCCTGTCCTCCTGCCCTTGGCATCCTCTCATCTTCTGCCTGTAAATTTGAGAGTTCCAGATGCTGTGATGACCACACAAAACCAGAACAAATCCTTCACTTCCGATTTGAGCAGCAGACGGAGAACCTTTGGGGTTTTTTGTTTTATTATTGTTTTCCTCTGTTTCCTCCTCTCTGTTTCTGTGTCACTTCACTTCTCCATGTGTTGGTTCTGCCGTGTTTGGGTGTCTGTTTGCAGTTGGTTCTGCCGTGTTTGGGTGTCTCTTTCCAGTGCTGATCCCTCTGTCCCCGTGTCCCTGTGCACAGGTGAGGGACCCTTGTCACCCAGGTGTGACACATCTGCTGTTGTGGCTTCCCTGAGCAGTGTTGGCACTGCACACTCCCCTCAGCAGGGACTGAGCAGGGACTTTTGTGTGAGGGATAATTGTCCCTCAGGCTGTCACCACATCACCTGTATTTACAGTTCTGCTCCCGTGTGCCCAGGTGGCTGCTCCATTTCAGAGTGACAGACACTGGCTTTGGTCCTGGGGGATTGGAACCATCATTGTCTGACTCTTCAGCACAGGTGGCATAAAGCTGGTTTAACACTGCTGGCCCTGTTCCCCCAGTTGTTTCCATTTTAATAATGAAATAAGGAGAGGGCTACCCTAAAGATCTGGTACCTGGATGAGGAACAGAGCAGAAATGTGGCACGGAAGGCAGGGTGAGGGATGCCAAAAGAAGAGTGAGGAGCAGGAACACGGTGTCCCATTTCCTTCCTGATTTGAAGGAAATCATTGCTTTTTCCTTCCCCCCCAGACCCATCCCTGACAATTGGTCATTTCAGAGCATGAGTGTAAAAACAAAATGATTTGGGTTTGGCTGGTTCAGCTCCCTGAAGCAGATCCCTGTGGTTGGAGGTGCTGGCACAGGGGAGGGGGTGGGAGCAGAGGGGGGATCCCCTGGACTGGGTCAGCTGTAACTACAGTGTTTGTTCGTTTTTGTAGTTGAATATGAGAGGCCCTCTCTGGAAAACTGAATTTGTATTGTTCGGTTGTTTGGCAGTGATCCAGCTGTGCTGATTGTCTTTTATTGGGCATTACAGATTTTAGCTGCACTTGATTAGAGCATCAGTTTGATTTCTTTGCCTGATGCTTCCAGTTCTCACATGTTTTCCTCTGCCAGCTCAGCCAGCAGCAGCAGGACACCGAGTGGCTGCATTTGTTCTTCCTAAGTAGCAATTTTCAAAGCAAAAACCATCTTTGAAACAACCTTCTCTTGCCTAGCCTCATTTCTTGACTTCATCTTCCTAAAGGATAGACCAAAATCTGCATCTCAGTGTCTCATCTCAGTGTGGTAGGAGGGGGCAAAGGAAATAAATGGAGTGGGACTCACAGCCTTGGATTTGAAGTCCAGCCAGGCATAAAGGTGCTAAAGGAGAACCCTGTCCCACTTTGTCATGGCCAGGGATCCCTGGAGGCCTTCAGGGATCTGCTCTTAGGGATTCCATGACCAACAATATAATTTAAAGCAGCATTTAACCCATCTAAAGACTCATTGGTGCAACACAACGAGGAGCAGTTGTTGGCTCCCACCACGGCCACAGAGCAGAGGTCAGAAGTAGGAGAGAGTCAAGCTTCTGGTTTTGATTTCATATGAAAATGTTTTATTATGGTTTCATTTCATGTACAGGGATCCACAGTTGAATCACACATCATTCAGCCTCTTAATTTCCTGTAATAAAAATATAAGTGCTCAGATAAAGAAGTTCAAAGACCTTCACTTGAAAACCATGGAGAAAAATCTTCTCTACGCTTCTTCCAGCTCTTCCACAGATCTGTGCTGTCAGAGTGTGTTTGCTTGGTGTCCTTCTTCATCACCACCTTCCCATCAGGGACTGTGAAGTTTGTGCTTTAATATAATTACTAATTTGACAGGTTCCATGAGCTGGGCTGGCTGGGGGAGGCACAGGCTGGGTGTGAGAGGAGCTGCAATCCCCTCACAGAGAATTGGGATTGGGAACTGCCCCACGCAGCCATGCTGCAGGTCTGCAACCTGCTGGGAGAGCTCTCAGCCCTTCCTCATCAGCACATGGGCACTGGGCATTCCCCAAATTAAAAATGGGAGCTTTATCCCAAACTGAGGGATGCTCTGGGCAGGCATCACTCTGTACCTGCTCACCTCCAATTCCTCCCCGTAGAACTGCCTGATTCTTCCCCAGGAGCAAAACCTTACTGAGTTCTGCTGCACCCAGAGATGCACAGGATTTTAGGAGGCTCAGGCAGTGCTTTTCCCACTCAGGGATGCCTCATGGCACTGTCAGGCATCAAGCCCTGATTCCTGAAAGCATCACCAAGGCTTTGGAGCCTCTCCTCGGCTCAGTCTCACTGAGGCCAGCCGGTCCTGGCGTTTGTTATGCAGAAATGATAAACAAATCACCCAAATCTGTATTTCTGCAGCGTTTTCTGCCTGTGTGAAATCCCACAGAGGCCCCAGCAGCACCAGCCCAGCGACAGGGGAGAGGCAGGCAGCACGGAGCAGGAATAAAGGCAATGAAAGCTGGGCCGCACAACCCCGCTTGATGTGCGGTCTCCTCTGATATCACAAACTTTTCCTATTAGGAAAAAGAAGCCAGAAGCCTTTGCCTACCAAAAAAGAATCTTTGATCTAAGTCTTTTATGTTGCTCTCCCCCCGGCCCCCCTCGCTCGGAGGAGCCATGCCAGCATTAGAGAAATAGCATCTGCAAAACAATTTGCAAAGCTGGCGTCGAATGCATCTCGCTTTTCAAAAAGCAAATCTTTCACATCATGTCATGTGGGGATTTTTGTGATGTTGCATTTTTTTTTAATGGCCTGTGTGTAGAAGATGGATGTCAAAGACATCAACCCAACAAACAACTGTAAATATTTGCCTTGAGAAAGCATGTGGTATATCCTGTAATTCTTGGCTCGGCCTCTTAATCTGGAGGCAGCTTAATTAGTTGTTAGTGGACTAAAGCAAAGAAAATATTTTAAAAATAAATTAAATAAACAACATGGGGCCTGATTTTTATTAAGTGCTATAGTCCACAGTGGCTTTTGTAGAACCTAAGTGTGCTCATCACTCTGAGAACTGGGCCCTGAACTCATGGTTTGAAAGTTAAAATCTCAGCTGCGTTCTTGGCACTACATAAAATCACCCAATTAAGGGATTTCAGAAACCACTGGCAATGCACAGTCCCCTAATTCTATATTTATTTTCCTGAATTTGTGGCCATAACTTCAGAAATACTGAATTTCCTTCCGCTGCTGTTGTTTTTGGTCCTAGGGAGGGGATCGTGTTTTGGAAGACAAAGGTGCTACAGAAAACAGTTCCCTTTTGTGAAAAACTCTGATTTTTGTTTTCATTCTAACAAGATCTTTATATATAACTAGAGATAGCAAATATGTTAACAATTCTATTGACATGTGGTTCCACAGAGAAGGTTTCTTTTCTTTTTCCCTGTGACCTCTTCAAGTGTGAAAAAATATGCAGCATTATTGAGGGCAGTGTAATGGGATCTGTGTTCAGCAGTCAGGATTTCAATTCTTCTTTAAAACATTAGACTGTACAAGGGGTGTGCTAGAAAATAAAATATAAAATGGTGATGCTGTGGTGTCATCTGGAATAAGCGTTCAGTCCTATTTCAGCAAGAAATACTTCATAAATAAAGGGGGATGAGAGATGAGTGGCGTGTTTAAAATGGCTAAAATAAATATTCCACGGGACTCGTTATCACGAGGTGTTCTGGGAGCCAAAGGAAAAAAGTTCGATGTGTATCAGGAACAGCCGTGGGGCAAGAAAAGGAATTACAGCTTCTCAAGCTCCGAGGCACGAGACATGAGCAGGGAGGGTTAGGAAACAGCTCCGCTGGAGATGGGATCTTTTATAGGATCCTGGAGTGTCCCGAACTTTGAACTGCCAGCATTAGGGAGATGTTTATCTGCTGAGCTCTGTTCCACACGGTGATGTCTGTGCCTCTATGAAATAGTGATTTCTTCAGTAATATAATGAATTTATTTCTTCAATAATATAATGAATGTATTTCTTCAATAACACAGTGAATTGATTTCTTCAATAATTAATATAGTGAATTGATTTCTTCAATAATATAATGAATTTAGTGCATTTTGAGCAATGTACTTTCAATTAGCTGCCTGATTTCCCTCTGGAAGGCTGGGAGGATTGCGAGGAGAAGCTCTGGATGCGTTTTTTATCCCAGGAGTTTGTTCTCTGCCCAGCCAAAAGGGGTTCGGGTCCTCCCCGGTGATTTACGGGGATATTTACACAGCCCAAGCCACTCCTGAGCACATGGGGCTTGTGGTGGCTTTTTGTTTCTCTCTCGCAAACACAGACTATCACATTAAACCCTAATTTAAGAATTTTCACCGGCGGTTTTGCCCGTGCTGTTAACAAACTGTAGATGCAAATATTGTTCCCGTTGCCTGACTCCTGAGGAGAGCGTGCCATTGATATGGAAATATCTCCTTTTCTCTGCTTTCCATGACCCAAGATCTGAACAGCCACAGTATTAGATACAGTACTGGCAGGAAACAAAAGTAATGGATCATTCCTAGTTCGAACCTGGACTATTTCCTCAAATGTTTTCTGGAGGGACAGAAATTGAGCTAAGAAATATTTTGGTTGAGCTAAGAAATATTTTCGCGTGTGGGAGTTTTTGGCCAGTAATAAATAACGTTTTTTACGCAAAGAAATGTAAAATTTACAGCTGTCATGTGACTCTATCTCCATTTCCATTCTTGCCAATATTACAGTAAAGTAGATATAATATAAATCAGGGCGTAGGTGTTAATTTTTGCTATAAGTCTCATTAGTTTGAAGCGTTAATAAGTGGGGGGAAAATAATTAGTCAGAAAATAGGGTGGTTACAACAACTGCAGAGAATTTGGGTGTTGTATTATAGCAAGAAATAGGGCGGATAATTAGAAAGCAGAAATGTGCCCTGAGTGGGACAAAATATTCAGCTGGAATTTGGAAGAACTGCACTATTCAGAATACAGAAACTGCACTTGGAATACGCCAAATAAAAAATAATTAGAAATACGCTGCTGCACAGTGTTTGCAATTGGAGTCAGGAATTCTTTATCCCACTCTGTGACACAGAATTAAGCGGTGATGTTGAGAAAATCGAGTTTCCTGCGGTGTTTGCAGCTCAGTGCTGCGGCCAGCGGTGCCTCCCTGGACACAAATGCTTTAAAGCAAAGAGCTCAGCACCTTTAGAGGAATAAAAGGTGGAATAAAAACGCTGAAATCCAGCAGAGCTCTGGCCAGACAAAACTCCCACTTTTCATGCTCGCATGTAACATCGGCGGGAATGAGGAAATTTCCCTTCCCTAGGCATCAGATGCACGCGGTGATAACACGTTTCAAATCTTCCCAGCGAAAATACCCCAAAATATTTCAGATAGTAGCAAGTATTTCTCAGTCAGAAATCTCGCCCAGACGCTTCTCACAAATTATAATGTGCCCATTCTGCAGTCGTTGACACATACTCCAAACATTTTTACTGTAAGTCGTGGCTCCAGGGGTTTTTGGGTGCCTTTGTGTGCCAGCACTCCAAATGAGTCATTAGGATGCTGATGGAGGGGGGAAAAATAAAAAAAAAAACAACAAAAAAAAAACGTTTTGAATGTCTAAAAGGGTTCAGACAATGCCGAAATGTGCATGAATCAAAGCCAGGAGCACTCACCTATTTCAGGCTCTACAAGAGCTCAACAAGTGGAGGCTTTGGTATGAAAGAATTTCAAACTATGCGGAGCGAGTGATTCTCCTGTCACATGCTCCTTCTCGGAATCACAGAGACATTTCTGCCTCAGATGTGGTTCTGCTCGGGCAAGAGATCTCATAATTATCAATTTCCACAGTTTTCGCTGTCTGAGCCTCACGTGGTGGCTGCATGAGCGCTTCTGTGTTTCTGTGAGCTTTTAAATGCAGTTATATGTCATTGTCCATTGGGGAGTCAGTAAAAAGTGCGTTTTAACTGAAATATAGCTGCTGGTTGGGAGAGCACGGCAGGAACAAGAATATTGAGGGATGTTATCCCTGGATTATGGAAGTTTTCTGTGCAAAGCACCGACCGTGTCACAGCTTTTCCAAAAGGCTCTGGTGGACCCGTGTAGCTCCAGGGATTTTTTTAATTCTGAAAACCAGCTCAGGACAAATTTGAGGATGTTGGGGTGGTGTATTGGATGTGCGAGTGGAACTTCCCAGCGTTTCAGCAGCAGCTGGAGAGTTTGCAGGGATCCTCCCAGTGAGCCACATTTGTCTGTGGTGTAATCGCTTTGATTTCATCAAATGTGTTGTCATGACTCGAGACGCTCTCATGGATATCTCGAGTCTTTATTGCAGGTCTCAGTTATTCCCAGTTTGGTTTCCGACATCCCAGCTCTAAACTTGTGCATCCCAAAACACAGGGATCCTTCTCATAATTAAGAATATCATTCTCGGGATCGCTTTATTTATGGAGTGGGGATTTTTTTCTAGGGCGAGTGCTTCTGAAAATAAGCAACCCAAAGGATTTGCTCTTTCCAAACTCGTGACAAAAGAATATCCCAACCAAATGGGAGCCCTAAATCCAGGAATCTGGGAAGCAGGAGCCCACGTTTGTGTGAGTGCTCTTCTCCTGAGCCCCCCGAGCTCCATCAGCTCTGAAATCCACCCTCTCCTGCCCATCTTTTAAAACCACCTCTGGAAAAGATTGGGATTTTCTTGGATCGGGCTATTCCGACCCTCCCAGCAGGAGCCAGGACCCACCAAGGAGGGAATATTAATGCCTTCCTCCCACCCTCCTTTTGTTTCCACTTTCGCATTTTACATCTCGCTTTTCTCAGTGCTTATAAATAAAAGCCGAGCCCAAGTCCTCGCTGCTCCTTAAAATTCCCCTTCCCTTTACATTTCAAACGCTGTTGTAAAATAATTGGATTTGTGAATAAATTGCCAGAGGTTTGAGGGTTTGGTTTACATTTATCTTCCTGAGGAATGGCGTTTATCAACTCCTTGTGAGCTGTCATCACCTTATAGGATCTGCTAAATACACAATATTCGGGCTGCTGCTTCAGCAGAGTGCAGGAGCCTTGTCCCTGGCATTAACATATTCCTTGGAAACATTTAACATCAGCATTGGAACCCTTTCATACTGGATTATTATTTTTTTTTTATTTATTTATTTAATTGTTATTCATTTTATTTAATTTCTTCTTATTATTATTATTTTCCAAACAAAACCAACCAGCTCTACTGTCTTCAAGGAAAGTAGAAGCAGTTTTTTT
>VWZT01004294.1:297520-309248 GCA_013397055.1 Pachycephala philippinensis | reverse complement strand
TCATTTCATTTATTACTTTATTTAATTTTTACCACACCTGAGAATGAACATTTTAAAACTTCTCGAGCAAATTGCCACTCCCAGCAACACCAAAATAAATCTGCATCACAAACTCCTCTGGTTTGGGGTTGTGGCTTTCCAATTCTCTTTGGGGACTTTGTGTCCAGCTAATAAATAGCAGAGGAACGACATTTGGCCTTAAATATGTATTTAAAGGAGTCACCTGGAATGAACCGGGCTCAGAGGGAAGGAACATTGAAGGAGATGTTTTTCAGGGAGGCTCGGGCGAGGTTTTCGTGTCTGCGCTGTAATTTATGTAATTTCTGGGTGCGAATTTCAGGAGTCTGAAGCTCTTTATCTGATTTTAGGGTGGGCATTCCCGGGGAGAGGGAAGGGACCCGGCAGATTTTTGCATTACAGGAAAGAGTTCTGAAAGGGCAGACTGCACACAGGCGCTGGGGGGAGGAGGAAGTGCCTCTATTTTATATATAAAATCCTTCCCCTTTTCTGGAAAAAGGGCGCTTGTGAAAGAGATTTGCATAAAAGGAGATTTTTATAAAAGTTTCATAATTCCTTGTGCCAACCCATGAGCAGCTCTCCCCATCTCACCAGGGCTGTGCCTTTACTTCCTAGCCACTAAAACTGAACTTGTTTCCATGGATTTGGCTGTCTGGGCCCAAGGTACCACTCCAGAATCAATGAAATGTTATTCTTGAAGAATAATAATGGGATTATTGAGATGGAATTGCAACAGATGAGACTTTGTCATAGTTCATCCCTGGTTCTTTGGGTTGGCACAGCACAGGTGCCCACAGAAAGAAAGTTTATTACTAATTCTGTATTCCTGATAGTCAAAAATTATTGTCAGAAGGCTGTTTTAGAGATTCTATTCCTCTCTCCTTTCCCCAGCACCTTTCTCCAGCAGAGGGGATCCCAGCTGGGAGATTTCCCTGCTGCCACAGCCACCATTTCACAGCAGCCCCCTGTTAAAACCAAATGGTGGCACAAAGGGCTCTGCTCATCATTCATCCCCCAGCTGTCTTCTTGCCTCTGCCACCCTCCTCGTTCTCCTCCTCCAATAAAACCTTTCACTTAGAGAAATTCAGGAAAAAAAAATAAAAAAAGGCCTTAATCCCCCTGTCCCTGCACCATCAGCCCCACAGGTTAAGGCACACTTCAATAGTTAAAATCAAAGAAACGGCGCCTTCCAACAATGGGGCCTTTTAAAAAAACCTCCTATGCATCTATTTATAAAGCACCTAATCTCAAAAATCCTTATTACCTATCGTGTTACTTTAAATCGTGGACATGAGGGAAAGGGAGGCTTGACATTCAATTATCCTGCTTGCTTTAACAAGGTGTGTATAATAAATGAGCAGTTCTTAATTGACTTCAATGCAATTTGACACTGCTGGAGTAGGAGGAAGAGGGAGCCAGAAAGAAGGAAGACATGCAGCTTAAAGATGTTAGACAACACGGTTATTTAGTGTGGGTTTTATGACATTAAATTAATTAACCAGTATTTAAATTAACAATATTTAGTGTAAAAATGATCACAAGCAATGCCGTGCCAGTAATTATGTTCTACATGGCTTTGTGTTGTCACAGATAATGTTGTCTCATTGGTTAAAAGGTAAAATTCTCAAGGTTTTAATAGTCCTTGCTAAAGAAGTGTGCTTAAAAATGTAATTTCCTATTTTATGACTTACTTTCTTCAAATTAGGTCCTATAAAAACAGATAATGCAATAATAAAACCCCTGCTCATAAATATTTGATCTGGGCAATGAATGATGCAGACACACAATCTCCGGATTTAGATGAATTTAGTTAATTTACATTTGCTGTTTACAAGGTGTGGGGCAGGGCTTCAGAAGGGACACTTGTCACTGCAGTGCCACTGCTCAGGTGGTGGCATTTTGGGTGGCACTGCCAGTGCAAAGGTGAGGCTCCAGGATGGGGTTTAGCCTGGCACAAAGCTCTGCTCATCCCCAAATCCCTGATGCCCTCTGTGCCAGCACGGACGGGGGGGGACAGGGAGGGAGTACCCCCATCCCAGCTCTGGCATCACTTCCCTGGGAGCTGCACCTGCCCAGATCCCCCCAGGTGAGCCACGCTCTGCTCAGGTGCTGCCACATCAGAGGAGTTTGGCAGAGCTGAATTCCACAGCCAGGAGCTGCCTGGGAAACTCGTGTGAGCCTCAGCAGCTCTGCACAAAGCCCTGCCAGAACTGCAGGCAGGATAAATCCAGGCTGCCCCATCCCCATCTCCCCCAGCCTCTTTCCTGCAGAGGGGACACAGCTGGAATTGGAGCTCTGCTGCCCCTTTCCTGCAGGGGGGACACAGCTGGAGTTGGAGCTCTGCTGCTCCTTTCCTGCAGGGGGGACACAGCTGGAATTGGAGCTCTGCTGCTCCTTTCCTGCAGAGGGGACACAGCTGGAATTGGAGCTCTGCTGCCCCTTTCCTGCAGAGGGGACACAGCTGGAATTGGAGCTCTGCTGCCCCTTTCCTGCAGAGGGGACACAGCTGGAATTGGAGCTCTGCAGCTCCCTGAGCCCTGAGCCGGGGATTTCTCTGTGAAAGCAGCTCCCTCCTCCTCCTCGCTGTGCCAGGCAGGGATGTGCTCCTGTGTGCTCACTTCCAGCTCTTCCCTCCCTCTTTTGGTATAGGAAGCACCGAGTCAAAACCCTCCTGGGGGAGGTCCTTTGCCTGCATTGATCTGTTTTAAAACTCATTTTGCTACCTGGTGTTCCCACAGATATTTTTGGCACTGTTCTCAGTCAGAACAGGCAGTTTCAGTGTCCTCCTCCACCCGCTGCTGATTTTCTACCATTGCAGCTCCAAATCTGCCTTTGAGCCTCTGCCCTCAGCAGGGCTGGGACAGGAGCCAGGGTGCAGTAATTCTTATCAGGGGATCACTCTCAAACTTTAACCACAGCAATAAGGTGTTACAGATCCTCAGATCTGATGAAGAATGTGCTTCCATCCCCGAACTTGAGCAAAGCCAGGCTCGTGAGCGCTCGGGAACAATGGAATGCCACGAGAGCAGAGGATTCATAACAGGCTCTGTCAGCTCTTTCCATCATTTAGGTATGATTTGCATCAACATTTACAGCTGCTGACTATTTACAGTTGCACAGCGATTACGTCTTCCATCAGCTGCTGAAGGAACAGGTGTTTGCCATTGTGGGGCTGCAGGAGGCAATGATGGATGGCAACCAACAGCCCTCTGATAGGAAAACTGTTCCCTTAAGGACGCAGCCGAGTGCTGAGGATGGATATAAATTTAGCTAAGTTGCCTAACAACCCCTAATTTTATTACTGACTTTTCTCTGGGCTGGCGGGAGAGGAGGACTCGGGCTGTGGAGCTGCTCTGGCTGGGGCTGAGCTGGTGGAGTCCTTGCCAGGGGCTGTCATCCCCTCTCTCCTGGTTCCTGAGATCACTCCCAGCCTTGTTCTTTCCTTAGCTGGGGCCAGTTTGGGATATCAGGGCAGGGAATTTGAATTTGAAGACCCCCCAAAAAGCCCTGCTGATCTCAGACCGTACCAGGGAACCCCAGGATGTGCTTTAAGTTCTCACTTTTGCTTTGGAAGGACAATTAGGGAGATGGGAAGGCTTGGTCTGAATCAGTGGCTTCTCCTTTTATCGCTCTTTTGGGGGAACTTCTTCAAAAGGTTGGACTCGATGAACTTGGAGGTCTTTTCCAACCTGAATGATCCTGTGGTCCTTGTTCCCTCATTTTGTGCGTCCTTCCCCACTCCCCACAGGGATGTCCCTCGGGAATTTGCCAGCACGGAGCTCCAGGCTGCAGCAGAGAGAATAAGCTGGGACTGGCTGCAGCTCCCCAATTAATAATGTTCTTAATGATGGAATTATTAATATTAATTAACCCACGCATCACGGATCAGGAGCTTTTGAGTTAGACACTGCAAAATGCTAAAAGGAAAGGACAAGTCCCTTCCCCAAGAAGCTGTTTGCCAGCACTGTGGGATTATATGCCAGGATGAAAACCTCCTGGATTTGCCTACACGGGCAATTTTTCTGGTTTGCTGAATTCTATTACACAACTGTCCTGAGCTGGCTGCTTTCCAAAGCCAAGAGTCATCAATGACTCTTCAATATTGATATAACTGGAGTGGTTTAAAGTCACCACTTGCTCTATACCAAGGATGTCACAACCGTATAAATTAAATTTTATGATTTGTTTTCAAAAGAGCAAACAAAAATGGTACGAGGGCACAGGGACATAAATTTCTGGGGGAAATTTATGTCACAAAAATCCAGTTTGCTTGTTACAAAGCCAGAAGTCTTTGGTGTAGACAAAGATCGGATTGTAGCTGGTTTGAGTTTAAAAACTTTTTTGAAGTTTCCAGTCCATTTCTGTGTCAGTTCTGTGGTAACTCTGCAATCTGTCTTATCAACTCTGCCCCTCCGAAGACGTGTGTTAAGCCAGTCCTATTTCCCTGAGCACTTTAAACATGTGCTTAACTTTAAGCACATGGTTCACTGGGTTTTATTAAATAAAACAGTAAAAAAAAAAAGAATAATTGGCACAGTCTCCCCATTCCAGTTCCCAGAGCGAGCCCTGATGACAGTCTAATGACAATTGAGAGCGTGCTCTCAGCTCCGGGCTGGGCTCTCTGTGGGGAGCACACAGAGCCCTGCTACAAGTGGAAAGTTATATCCTTGAGAGTTCTCTCTGCTGCCAAATTTCCAGGGGCCTGAGCAACGACAGACCAGAAATCAGGAACAATTTCAGCGACAAATGTAATGAAAAGTTGGGATCCCATTTGGGTTTTAGGCCTTTCAAAGCAGGGCTAAGTTAAAGTGATTTCAGAGTAAAATAACCTTCACTTTTTTGTGCTGTTAAATGAACTTTTAAATTCTGTTCTGACAGCCAGGGGTGAACGTCATAGGAAGAACAGTTTCCTTAATTATTTTGCAAGAGCTCCACGGTGTCATTGCCTCTCCCAGGATGTTCTGGGAAAGGCTGGGCCCCACCTTGACTGGATCCCACTTCTCCCAGTGGGAATGAGGAAGATCCTTTGTGTCCCAGCAGAGCTCAGGGAATGGGGGCATCGATGGGAGGGGGCAGGAAGGAGCTAAAAATGACCCCAAACCCCAGAGTGTGGCACAGGACAGCAGCACCTGCTCCTGGTCCTGGTCCTGGTCCTGCTCCTGGTCCTGGTCCTGCTCCTGCTCCTGCTCCTGCTCCTGCTCCTGGTCCTGCTCCTGGTCCTGACCTTCTGCAGGTTATCCCTTTGTACCTCAGCAGGTTTTGTTGCTCTCTGCTCCTTTCTTTCAGTGCAGGTGGTTATTTATCATTTATTGGTGAAATCCTCTGACCTGAGAGTCTGGCTCCTCACAGCACCTTGGGTTATTCCCAGGCTGAGGGAAATCAGGGATGAGCCCCTTGGGAATGGGTTTGTTCTGCACCAGGCCCCCAGAGCGCCCTTCACACTCACTTTTGTTTTAATTTTCCACCAGACTGACTCAGGAGCAGTCACACCCAAGGTGCACTCACATACCTGGCAGCTGAGTCAGGCTGCTGCACCAGCTCAGGGACTCAGTTTCAGTTGTGCAAATTAAAAAAACAAAAAAAAACAAAGCCACTGAACAGAAGTCACCCTTCCAAATCGTCTCCCAGAGGGTGAAGAGTCAGCTAGAGCAAACTCAGCAGAACAATAATATTTTTATTCTGTTTTTAGTACAAAAACAAGGAGTAACTATGAGGCAACAAATTAATTAGAATAACGCAGTCCCTTGGTGTAACGATTTGGTTTCAGATATGAAATGATCAATGCCATATCTGAAATATCTGAATTTCTTCATGCAAAGCCATATTCCAAGAATTACTTTCATGCACATGATGAAAGCCAGCCCACACTGGCACCTCCTCTTTCTGCTCCTGTGCTTGTGTCCCACTAAAATCATGTCATCAGCTGCAGTAACACACATTCATTCAGAAATTTATTTTCCCACATTTCCAAACAGAAGGCCTGAGAGGAAATAAGGAGTTTTTCAGTATCCTCAGTTTCTTTAGGCTGTTTATCGGAAATTTATATAAATATAAATTCTGATAAATTTATCTGACTTTAAAGAATTGGTGGATATAATTTTTTATTATCCATTATATTTTGGGGTGAACGTGTCCTTATATAAACAGCTTGCTTTACAATTAAGCTCACTAATTAGCCCTATAATAGACTTCCTACCCGTTTGGCCTGAAAGCAAACCAGGGAGTGTGTCAGAGCATCCTGTTGAGGGATGATGTCGAAACCTTCCTGGTGTGTATTCAGGAAAATTAAGCACAACTACCAGTACGTGTGGCTACAAAATGAGTTCTTTTATTTCCTCCTGATAACATCCTGTCAGAAAAACTCCATTTCCTGCGTGCTCTGGGCTGGGGCTGTCCCACAGAGCAGCGGTGCTTTGGTAAATACACGGCATACACCAGCTCAGGGGTTTATGAGCATTTTGTTGACATATTCCTCCAAACCCAGCCCAGCCCCAGCTCTGTGTTTGCCCAAGGGCTGCATCCATCCAGGGCAGCTTCTCCCCTCTCCTGTGCTCAGTGTTATTGTTTGCATTGTTTGTGAAGCTCCACATTGCACAAACAGCACCGGAGTGTGAGTAAGGGATGTGTCAGCCCCGATTTTCCTTGCAGGGTGTATTTACCCCGCTCTCTGAGGCTCCTCAGCATCACAGCTTCCTCAGGGCACGGCCCAGGATGGAGCTGGGAGCTGTAGGGCAGAGAGAACACGTGGTTTGTCTCGTAGGAGCTGTTTTCTTATCTGTCTCCTCAAGAAAGCACACCCCAATAAGCAGTTTTATATTTAGAGCCTTGTAAAATGTGCTGCCTCTTGGCCAGGAACTCTTTGATCTGTGTTAGGATTCTCACAAGGTCCTGATTGTCAAACTGAAAAGGGAAATTTAGGTTGGATATCGGGAAGAAATCCTTTCCTGTGAGGGAGGGGAGGCCCTGGCACAGGGTGCCCAGAGCAGCTGTGGGTGCCCCTGGATCCCTGGCAGTGCCCAAGGCCAGGCTGGAGCACCCTGAGATTGTGGAAGGTGTCCCTAACCATGGATTTTAAGGTCCCTTCCAACCCAAACCCATCCATAATTCCCCACTGGGATTCCTCTGTACTCCCCAAATCATATAAGCTATCACCACTAAGATTTTCTCTCATGCAGGAATTTTCCAGGCTGATTCTGTGTGATGGCTCATGGCAGCTCCATGTCATTTACCATCATTTTCTTTGATCCCTTTTTGGTGAAAGAAGTTTAAAAAAATCCCTGTTTCTTGCTAAGTGAAGCAGAGTGGAGCTCTGAGCACTTGATTGCAGTGTACAGTATGAATACTTGATTAATAGTTACTGTAAGCATTTGTAAGGAATTTGATGCATCTGGTTTGAATAAATATCACACATGGATAGAGATGTCTGAATTCAGCCAAAATTTCATCATCCTGGAAATACAGCCCCGAGGATGGAACCTGGCAACTGTGGGGTTGGGCTTTGGGATGAATATTCTCACTGTCCTCTTGAAGTTAATGAGTTCTGCTACTGATGCCAAAGGATTCAGGATTTCCCCAGAATTTCCATATAAAATAGTAAAAATGAGGAAATCTGAGATCAGGGATTAAGTCATGTGTATCCTGGGTGTGTGGTTTGGGGTCTGTGCAGTTCACATCCCATTTTAGCCCAGTTTGAATCCCACACTCCTGCTGCTGTTCTGCTGCACCGGGGCAAAATTAAAACGCAAATTTTATTTTGAATGAATATTACACATGAATTTTATCCATGTGTTCTGCTGGCTCCGTTGTTGCTCGTTCCTGGTGGGGTCTGGGTGCCCTGAGAACATTTTTGGGCTGGGAACCTGCACTTCTGTGCAGTTGTGACTTTAGATCAGGACACCATTGATAGTTTGAGATGCTGCACCTGGCAAACCCCATCTTGGTGTCTCTTCTGTTTCCTTCCATCAAACAGAAGTTTTTCTGTTGGATGTTAAGAATTACATCGGTTCAACTTGTAGCAGAATAATAATTATATTTTTCCTATGCTAGGGACAGTAAAGCCTCAGCTCCTACAGAAATGAGTCCAGATCTTAATCTCGGTGAAAGAAATCTTCATGTTCCTATTTCCTGAAGTGGAAGCAGGGTTTCTTTTACGATTTCCACCTCAGACCCGATGAAAGATTTTCTGAGAGGGGAAGGGTTTCTTCCTATTAATTATTCTTGCCTGATTTCCCTCCACCCTCTTTTGCAAGCATGAAGTCCCTAACAAGGGTTCAGTTTGCTTCTAGGATCAATCAGTTCTCTGATTTGCTTTGCCTTTTCTTAGGTATGGCCCCAAATTGAGGATCTAACTCTTCAAAAGTTCTGCTTTTGCTTTGAGAACTCTTTTTTTTCTTTTTTTCCGGATAATGTTTTGTTTGCTGTTTTCCCTTGTTCTGTTTGTCTATTAATACCCCAGACAGTTCTAGCTCACTTTTAATATGACATGCAACTTCCTTTTTGTGGCTGCCAGCTCCTCCTGCTTTGCCATAACAACTTAAGGACTTTCTGCTGTCTTGTAAAACCATCGGATATTTGAAATCCTCCACGGAAGAAGCAAAATAAAAGAAGAAATAAAATCCCCGTCCGTATTTTCCGTTGGCGTTATCACGAATATATTTATCCTCGTTTTTATCTGAGCTTTCAGATTAAAAACAGCGAGAGCAGAGCCGGGATCTGCTCACGGCGCTGCCGAGACGGAAGATCACGATCTAATAATCGCTTTGCATCAGGCACAAGGGGAAAAACGCGAGCGAGAATCGCTCCGTGCCCAGCGCTGCTCTCAATTAGCGGGTGCGGGGCATCAGAAGGGTTTCGTGGGTTTCACTCGGGTTTGGCACAGCATCGGTCCTGGCAAAGAGGCAGAAAGGTTACAAATAAAGCAAAGCCTCGGGGAGAGCGATGAGCGGGGATTTTGGTCCTTTAATGGGTTAACTGCAGTGTGGGGAGCACAGCCTCGCCTTTGGAGCGGTTCGTTCAGTCGGGCCTCAGTGAATAGATAAAAGCGGTTTAAGGACAGGTGCCAGCCCATCAGCAGCTGAGGGTTTCAAAGGGTAACTCACTTGCAAATGTTGCTTTCAATAGGTGAGAAATCCCGGGCTGGAATAGGTGCTCGCTGGGCTCGGCCTAAAGGGCACAAAGGGCGCTTAAAGCCGGCTGCCATTCGCGGAGAAATTGCGTTTATTCTGTTTGTTTATTAACTATCTCTGACTTTATGATTTACACCCGCCCCGGTTGTTTACTGAGCCGCTTCTGAGCTCGCATTTCTTTGTCCCAATCGTTCAGAGACACGAAATCTCCCGTGCTGGAAATGTAATTTTCGGAGAAGCCGTAAAACTGGCCAGGCTTGTTTAAAGCCGAGAGAGTTTAACTCTATTGACTTTCCTGCTTTGCTTTGCTGTTTAGTTGTACTTGAGTGACTTCATTAAAAAGGAGGGCAGTTACTTAATCGTACAATCCACCCCGCTGGTGTCATTTGCAGTTTCCTGTTCCATTCTTACTCAGCGAGCTGAACGCGAATTCTCCTTTCAACTTCTGGAGTTTTCATCTGGACCAAAATCTTCTCCTTCTGCTGCGAGATCTCCTTCCCATCCTTCTCTTGAGCGACCTCGCTGGGAAAAAGATGCTTTGTGGTTTGGTGTAGACGAAGTTCTGGGGTGGTTGATGCCATTTTGGGATCTCCCCGTGCTCTCTGCCATTATCGGGCACAGCTTTGGAAGGGCTGGGCACCTTGGTCCGTGCCTGTAAAACACAGTAACACCCCGAGGCGGCCAGGAATTCCTCCTAAAAGCTGGCATTGCCCTCCCAGGCTCCCGAAGGAGCCGAGCTCCCAGTGCAGGAGACAATTAGTGACTAAAACGAGGGGAAAAGCACCAGGCAGAGGTTCAGGATGCTGCTCCTGCCCTGGCACGGATGCTGGTCCTCCCAGCAGAGGTGGAATTTGAGAAGGAACTGGGAGCATCTTGGCTGTTTCTTTTCTCCTTTTTAATCTGGGAAGTTCATTAATACTCAGTGTTTATTCAGTGAGTGCTGGTGCTGGCATCACCCGGGCATGGCCACGGCCAGAATTCAGGGTGGTGGTGGCTGGTATTTGACTTTTCCCACTGCTTTTCAGGCACGAGCTCCAGTGCAAACCCTCGTTTAAGGAATTTCTTTCCCGAGGAGAATTAATGAACTTCAGTTTTGCACGAAAAGCACCTTTCTCCCCCTATTCTGCCAACTTAGCACCAGACAGGATCCCAATTCCCACTCTGGAATAAACCCCAATCCACTGCAATCCCTCTTTTGGTGTCTGTCCTTTCGCCATCTGGGCAGGGGCACCTGGAGGGAGCTGTGGGCAGGAATGTGCTGATTAATGGTTAAATAACAATGGAATTTCCCCTGCCTTTCCCCTGGTTTGGGTGCTCTCTCCCTCTCCCAAAGCGCCCATTTTACATAAAACCCCCAAAGGATTAATCACCGCTGTGATGAGTGAATCGAGAATTAATGAAGAAATTTCAGCAGCTCTGCCAAAAAAAAATGATCTGGAGGTTCTGAAGTTGTCAATAAGGGGTAGGAAGGCGTTAAACAGTTTGGTTTCATGAGCTGGAGGAGTTTGCCCCTCGAGTGTTGGGGCATTTAGGGAGAGGAGAAGGCAGCACCTGATCGGTGCAAGGTAAGAGTATTTTGAGAGTAGAAAATGCACCCGTAGTTTCCTAAGTTACACATGTAAAAAGATAAAATTTTACAGTTATATAACAATATGCCTAAATACAGAGGTTTTTTGATCAGTGAGGCAAAAATATGATTCTAAATTATCAAAAATACGATTCTAAACCATCCCACCCACGTGCCCTGGCGTGGTGTCCCTCAGCCTGCTCTGAGCACCTGAGAGGAGCAGCGTTGTTAAAAAAACATCGTTTCCATCTCCTGTTCTGTGCTGTAGAACTGCTCTCCACGTGCTGCTTTATTTTTAGGATTTAGTTAATGGCTCTGTAAGAAATCACACTTTGCATCTTCCCCGGCATCATCCTGTGGTGCTTTTCTGTCAGCTCTGCTCTGGCAATTAAAAAGTTGCCTGCAATTATCCCACGCACTTTTAGAGTGGCCTGGCGACAAAGGATGCTCAAGTCCTGTGAAAATAACTTTATCTTCATTTAAATATTGTAAATAATCGTTTAAAAAAAGTTCAGGGTGCACGCGGGGTGTGAGCGTCCAGGACAGCCTCATTTTTATTTAATTCATTTTTCTGCAAGCTTGAAAGAAACCTCAGCCAACACTTTCTGTTCATCACTGGAAATATTATTGCCTGGTTTGTAGGTGTTTAAATGTTATCACGAATCCCCGTAAATAGAAGGAGGAGGAGGGAGGGGGTATCTATTTGTAAGATGAGAAAAGGAACCACTGCCTATTGTTTGACCTGAACAGCTCCCTGATTGACTGGGAGCAGGAATATCTCCATGGGAACAGATGAATGTCTGGTTTTCATGCGGTGAAATCCCCAATCGAGCTCACAGTGGCTTCACTAACGTGCCACTCTAAACTGGCTGTTTGCATGCTGCCTCTTACCTTTGGCTAAACTAAACCAGAACACTTCTCCCGAAGTTACCTCTCCCAAACGCTAATGGTGAAATAAAAATACAGAACAAACAACAGCCCAAAGTAGCGCGGTTGTTTTGTCCTGCTGTTGGGTTTT
>VWZT01004294.1:268467-280733 GCA_013397055.1 Pachycephala philippinensis | reverse complement strand
AAAGGAGCCAGCTTGTCAAATTAGGAATTATGTGAGTTCAGCAAATTTGGGAATGACTGCAAGTGGAGGAGGGAGAAAGAGAGAGACCTAATTAGGGCTGGGGGAGGAGGAAGGGTGGCCAGAGCTGCTTTTGATGTCCCAGCTCCGAGGGGCACTCGGGAGTCTCCTCTGGTTTTGGTGGCCAAGGATTGGGCCTCGATGTGCCTAAAAGCAGCATCCTGCTGGCCAAAAGCTGCATCCTGCTGGCCACACAGCCCGGGCTGGCCCTGCCACACGAGGAGCTCTGGGAGCTGGGGGTACCCTAAAACCCTGTGCCCTCTCCTGGGGTTTTCCTGCTGTCCCTGTCCCTGTGACACCCAGAGAGAGCTCCTGCAGGAGGCTGGCTGGGAGACACCTCTGGAGAGGGTCTCAGCCCCTTTGGAGAGGGTCTCAGCCCCTTTGGAGAGCTTTGGCATCACAGCACAATGATTTTACCTCTCACACCTCTGTCTGGCCTCAGATGTCACCAGGCACAGGAGTTTCCTCCAGCTTGGGGCAGAGAACTGCAAAATTCTCATCCAGAAAAGGATTTGATCCATGCCAAAGGCTCCTGTTGTTCATCCATGTGATTCTAGAGAGCAGAGAGAGCCCAGGGTGGTGCAGGAGGCTGCAGAGAGAGCAGGAAGCCCAAACTCCTGCGTTCTGATCTTCTCCCAGTGACTCCCTGTGCTTATCTTGTCCAAAGCTGATAAGAATCGTGCTGACCAGCACTGGCAGAGTCAGCACAGCTCCTGCAGGGCTGGGCGAGCTGCAGGAGATGCTCTCCCTCCACCTGTCCAGTTTTTAATGCTTGACAAATTCCTGGATTATATTTTCTTCCAACCCCCGTTTATCAGTGTTCCACAGTTCAGCATAAAAAATTCGTATTCCCTAAAAATAAAAGGGTTTCTGCAGGTGTTGTGTCACAGGGAAGCTAAAATTCAAAGTGAGATTTATACACAGCCAAAGAGCTTAAAAACAAACAAATAACTGTATTTTCAAAGAGCATTATGATTCCTGGGCCAGCTGGGGATGTGAGGGTGAAGAGTGCCCTGCCTTGTGAACACTTGGGAATGGCATTCCCAGTTGTTGAGCCTGACGCAGCACAATAAACCATAAGGCAGGAGGTTGTTGAGCCTCTGCCTGGCTCCCAGGGCTGCACACACAGAGCAGGGCTGTTCTTGCTGCTCGCCTTCGCTCACGTGCAGATGCAGAATCCAAATCAGCAGCTCCAAGTTAACTATTTATTCAAATCAAATTCAACCAGCTAATTGTTGCCCAGCTTTTCCCCACACTATTCACAACTGGGGACGTACAATCGGTGCCCACGGACCCGGCTCGGGTGACAAGGCTCTTTTTTGGGCCTGCATTATCGGTGTGAGGGTATAATAAACAGTAAATACTGAATTTCCTTGGCAGCAGCCACTTACAGACACAAGCACCCTCCTCCCACCCTGATTCCTCTGCTAATAAACCCTGAGCTGTGCCCACAGAGAGCACGGAGATGGGGAAAGAGAAAAAAATGTTTGCAAATCCTTCCTTGGGTGATCCCGTGTGCAGCACCCAGGGACAGGGAGGTGCCAGAGCCCAGGACAGAAATCACCTCTAATAAATGTGGCATCTTTGAGCTGTCACACCTGGAATTGGCACATTTCCAGCAGCATTTTCAATCTTGCAGTTAAAATCTGTCCCAACTTCGCATTGTCCGAGCGGGGAGTTAAAAGTCCAACATTCTGATTTGTTAATTTTTAACCTGGGTATGGAAAAACGTTCTGATTTTTTTTAAGTGGAGATGCAAAATTAGCAAATCTACCCCCCTCCTGGTTTGTACTCTTGAATGTAAAAACACACAGTTAAGCCCCACTAGAACCATGCAGTAATAACTAAACTAAGATAACCTATTTGGGCTGCATCCAGCCTGAACAAAGGCAGCAGCTCAAGTTGAAACTGAAAGCCAATATTTAATATCTGAGCTGGTAAAGGCAGCATTTGGTGTAACTTTAACAGAATCGCCAAAGTTTAACGATTGGAGGGGGGGAGGGAATTGTGAATTTTAACCTCGTGTTTATTGCAAACAGAAAGGAAACATTTTCAAGCGGCAGCTGAGGAAGCTTGCAAATTAAATTACACGAGTGTGGCTCATCGGGGCAGGAGGAAGTCCTGCTCACATACATATGTTTTATGCAGCAGAACTGTTTACTCTATTTGTAAACCCTTCCAAACACTGTCCAAAGTTCAGCCTTTGTTCAAGGTAAGAATGTAATTGCCCTGTCCCGAGATGCAAGAGAAGCAATAAAGTCGGGATTCACCAGAGGAAGACGATTTGGAATTAAGAAAAAGCAATTCAAACAATCTTAATGCCTCCCCTCCCTCCCCTCCTGCTTAATGACTCTCGTCCCCTTAAGAAATCTTTGAAGGAAGCCAAAAAGCACGAGCAGTGTGTGTAAAGGTCGTGTGTGTGTGCTCTGCCCCTCAGGAGGACACTCTTGGGTCACATTTTCATCCAAGTTTCGTTTTTAGGGAAGACACAGCAATGCCCAAGCTTTCTACACAACCTCTGAGATGTGTTTAATGTTGTTAATTAGGCTCTCGTCGGGACTTTCAACAGCAGAAGTTCAATGGAGATTTATTTTCAAGCACAGAGCGTACTTAGAGAGAAATAAAATTAGGGAAATAGGAAGGCATATTGAATATAGGCACTCCTGCAAAGATAAATGATTTAGTAATGAATAGATTCTTCAGGCCATAAAAAATCCATTTATTTTCTTTTGAGTTTCAACCAGAGGTCTTGCACTTTCCCACTCAGTTATAATCAGTTAAAATGAGAATACAGAGAATGAAACCAGTGTACAGAGAAGGCAACAACCACAATGTATAATAATAAATAGACATTAAATTAACCAACATTTCAAAGGAGGCAGCATTTGCACAGAAAGGTGCTGCTTTATTACCACTCAAAAGGGGGAGGAAGATGAGATTAAAACACACAACACCCCTACAAATTACCTGCCTCGTAACAACAGGCTGCCAGATTTTAGGCAACTCATTAAAATGAAGAATCCACTTGACCTCTTCTGTAATTGTGGAAACGAAGCAGAAATATGATTAGTCCAATAACTCCAAGGGTTGCTCCCCACTAAATCTGCCTTATCAGGGAATCTGACCTTGCAGCAGAGAGGGTGCTGCTTCTGCTCCCCTCGTGTGTTCTGTGGTTTATGTGCACGGGAAGGAGAGAGCTGGCACAGTGCTGAGCAGCACCACAGCCTTGTGCCACCCCTCATCCCTCATTTCCAGAGGGGCAGGGCACCCCAGAGGGGCAGGAGGGGCAGGAGGGGCAGCCTGGCCAGGCTGCAGCCACAGGATGGGCATTTCTGGCCCCAGGGCCACAAGGCTGCTCAGAGGAAATCCCTGTGCAGCTCTGGTGGGACAGTTCTCTGACCTCAAAGCCAAATTCATCCTGGGCAAGCAAAATGGGCTTTTTAAGGCTGACCCAGTCCTGACTGGGTAGCTGGGCTGAAAATCTGCTCAGCAGTGATCAGCTGCTGCTGCAGCACCATTTCCCCTTCCCCCTTTCATCTCTGTGGTTCTCAGGCTCCGCTTCAACAAGACATCTCTATTTTTTTTTTTTTCTGTTTAAATATAAACTGGAAGCAGATCTGGTGTTGCTACTGTTGAGCCCACAGGGACCTGTACTGTAGGGAAGGTGCCACTGAGGTCAGCAGGGCCATTTGCATGATTTACTGGAACAAGGCAGGTCAGAGAAATGTTGAATTTTCATCTTACCTGTAGCCTTCACATTTTGGTGTTGTTAATGTGGGTGACTGTGGTGAAATGAGCTGGGTGATCCCAGAGCAGGGAGCTGGGAGCTCTGCAGTGGCTCCATCCCCAAGTTTCCCCTTGTATGAACAGGTAAAGTGCAGGTGCCTCCAGGTGCAGGCAGACCTCAGCTCCTCCCGCCTGCTCCGAGTGCTGGATTTGCATTATTTTCATTACTGGGGAGGAATTCCTCCTTGTGAATTCCTCCCAGAGAAGCTGTGGCTGCCCCTGGATCCCTGGCAGTGTCCAAGGCCAGGTTGGACAGGGTTTGGAGCACCCTGGGATGGTGGAATGTGTCCCTGCCATGGCAGGGGATGGTTACAAGATGAGCTTTAAGGTCCCTTCCAACCCAAACCACTCCGGGATTCTGTGAATTCAGGCAGAAAGAACTGGGGTTTGATCATCCAACTATTTTCTAACGTAAAAGTTATGAACTGCACTGGGATGTTTTGAAATCCTGCAGGATTTAGCATTTCTGTCTGAGCAGATTAACGCCTGGGAAAGTCTGCATCAACCTCCCCGAAACACAACTGCCTGCACCCCACTTCTCTAACAATAATCCATAGTCTAGAAATTAGAATAGAAACAGAAACAGAGGGGAAGAGAAATTAAGTTGATTAAAGGCTGAGTAAAAACTTTAGTCCTGATTTTATCCCTTTCCCTGAGCTGCTCCTCAGGCCCTGCACGGACACATCTGGGAGCCGAGGGGCAGGAGCCACCCTGCCTCTGTTCCAGCTGTGCTCGGAAAACACAGCCAAGCCAAAAGCATCTCAGGGTTTGATCCTTACTTGTTATTATCTATAATCTGACCCACGGAATTTCTGCATATATCCCGAAGCCCAGGAATTTTAATGGAACAGTTTACATGTTTCAAGACAAGAGCTTTTGGTTCCCCACTGGAGCTGCTCGGTCCGTGACTGTAAATCTGAGGAAATTGCTGAGGATTGAAACTCCAGAAGGCAGCAGGAATGATGCAAACAGAAGGTCCTGTTCTGACTCACTCACTTACCAACTTCTGCTGCGTTTTTATTGTGGGTCAAAAGTCGACAGAGTATGCAAATGTAAAGAAAAAAAGTTCTTGTTTTGGAAAAATACTCCATTTTAGTATTTATAATTACACACTAAGGGCGTTTTATGCTCAGCCTCATTTATCTTGGATTTTTTGCATAATTTGAACTGTAAGTGGCGATATATGTAGAGCTCATTTATTCAAATTATACAGGGTTAGTGTTTTCCCTCTCCTGAATGTGGTGTGCATTTTGGGAGAAGTGCCAGATTCAAGGAGGCAGGAGGAGGAGCAGAGAAAGAAGACACTGCAAAAAGACCACAGAGGTACTTGTTCCACTTTTAAAATGGCTCCCAAGCCCTCAGGACAAATGAGATGTGTGAGTTAAATCCTCTTGCCTTTGTGAGACAAATACATCCCCTGCAGATCCCAATAAATCCACCTGACATTGCAGTATTACTCATGCCAAGGAAGGTGCACAGAAAATTGCTGTTCTCACCTGTGTCATTTAACAGGAGGCAGCTTTTCTGCAGCCTCAGCCACCAAATCTTCCCTTTTCACTGGGATCCTTTCAAATGACACCTGGCAGAGAAATTCACCCCAGAGCTGAGTTACCTGTGCGTGGTGTCACAGATTTAATGTGAGGATTGCTCTCTGGGCAGCCTGGTGGAAATCAGGTGTGAGGAGATCTTATCCTCCATCCCAAACCAAGCAAAATATGTCCATTGTGGTTCCCCAGTAAATGGGGTGGTTTGTGTTCAGTTTTGCACCACGCTCACTTAATAAGTTGCAAATTAAGGATATGAAATTCCTACTGAACTCAAAATCTCCAATGTAGAACAGGCTGGTGTTGGTCCTCAAAGGGAGGTGGCATAGGGCAGGCTTTAAGAGACTTAATTATATTAATTATTAACAGTCGTAGCTGGTATTGAAGCTGTTCTGTCCCCTCACAAAACGGGATCTTCCCACCCTTCCTGCAGGTTAATTTGAGGGGGGCTTTGGCATAAATATATTTATTGAGCAAACTGAGATGAGAATTTGTGTTTGCCACGAGTGCTTTGGGAGATCCCAGCTCAGCCTGGGGCAGGTTCCTCGCTCCCAAATGCAAACTGGGTGCAGAACATCTTCAGATATTTGGAGACCTTCATGATCCACCTTTAAAAGGCTTATTTGCATATTCTGCACTGGTGTAAGTCTGCATTCCCCCATAAGTGCAGCATATTTTTATGGCAATGTACCAATCTCCTTTGAAAGCCCATCCCAAAGGACTTGTGCTTCTGGGGTTTCAGAAGTGGAGATTTTTTGAGCCTAAACCTCCAGAATGTGCTTCTGTGAGCAGGGCCAGATGCAGGCCAGATGTGAGCACATCCCTCCCTCCCTTCCCCAAATCCCTGTGGCTCCAGTGGCCAGAGCTGGGTGTTATTGGTGCCCTGATGGGGCCAGAGGTGCCTGTGGGTTCCCAAAGGGCTGCACCAGCCCCAAACCCAGCCCCAGAACCTCTGCTTCAGCCCTCCCAGAGCCCTGCCCTGATCCAGTCCTGCTCCCCCTCCCTGCTCCGAGCTGGGGCCAAAGGAACCCTCCTTGGAGCACAAAGTGTGGCTGCCACTGCTGAGGGCTTTATGCAAAGCAGCGCTTCCCAGGCTCCCAGGCTGTGATTCCTGCTCCAGCCTCGTGTGCCCATTTCCTCCTGCACTTCCAGGTCGTGAACCCAGCTGGCTCTCAGGCTCACCTTTGGGAAATGCTGATGGAACGTGCCCACAGAGCCCCATCCAGCTCCAGGGAAGGGCTGTGATCAGCGGGATTTATTTTTCTTTTCTAATAACGCACTTGTTATGGAAAGGACTGAAGTGGAACTTCCATTCCTTAGGAAACAAAGCTGCAGTGTTCCTTTTGTAAGGAGACAGCCTCAAGGAACCAGGAATAGTGGGGGGAAAAAGGCAAAAAAGAAGGCAGCCATCCACGTTTTACAGCATCAAACACTAAATTGTAATCTTTGAACGGCCCCTGCTATGCTTATTCCATCTCCATAATGGGCTGTGCTGCTGCTCCAAGGAAATCCAGGGAAAACTCACGTTGGAAAGTGGTTGAGAGCTGCAGGAGGGCGAGGGCTGCACCCACACGTGGTGTGTTTTGAGCCATTCTCTCCCCACGGCTTGGAAAGGACCGTCACCGCTTCCACATGTCCAATATGAACTCCCAGTGATACTCTTCCCAAATGCTAATGCACAGCTGTGGAGTTTGGATATTCCAGAGCTGACTCATTCTGCAACACAGCAGATTCACAGAGATGGAGTGGAGGAGGGGCGCTGCAAAATAGCTCTTTCAGGAATTAAAAGCACTCCTAACCCCCAAAGTATTACTATTCCATTACAGTATTTCTTTCATTGAAAACTTTGGGTTTTAATGACCCCTAATTGATTTTTTTTTTTTTTTGGCTTTGCTTTGTTTCGCCATAAAATCTATGTCACTCTGGCACAGCCTGCCAGCCTTTTGTCTGATGTTACAAACAAATCCAGGCAAACATTAAGATTCATAAGGGGGATGGGGGGGAAGCACAGCTTCTTAAAGCCACATCAAGTATGTCAGAGACAAAACATTTAATTTAAATGGTAGAAACTAACACAAAACAGCTTCAAACTTAGTAAGCAGAGTCAGCTAAGTAGAAACACATGTTCTTTTGACATTTGTTTTCATGACAATTAGAAGCAACTAGTTTTCAGCTCACATTCTTGTTCATCCCTTTGAGGCTTTGGCCGGGACATTAATTCCGAATTACTGCAGAACAGGTGCCGATTGGAACATGCAACCTCGGAGTTTGTAAAGCAGAGGAGCCAAGTCTGGTTCAGGCACGTCCCTGGCCAGGGATTCAGTGAGTCAGGCAAATGAGGAACACAAAACGCTTTCATTTTTCTGCTGCTTTGACCTCAGTGTGTGTTTTGTTCCGATGTGTTTTGCATGCTCTGATCACCCTGATCACATGCATGTGTCTCATTCACTGCCCGAGCATTGAGTTTCTTCCCCCCGTTGGAAGACAAAGCCCTGTGACAGCTTGCAGAGACAAGAACAGGTTTTTAAGTGTCATTAACCACTTGAGTTTGGTTGCAACAGTTTTAATGTCAGCCCAGAGCCACCGAGAGGATTAAATTGTCAATAGGCTCTTCCTACCTTTTTTTTTTTAATTTCTCTCCTTAGCCACTAAGTGAATCCTCATTTTGGTGAAGTCAGTGAAAGGGCTCAGACTGATTTCAACAGGCACGAATTATGGATGTGGGGAGAGCTGAGGTTTCAGGGGGCAGATGGGTCTGAGTGCCCTGCTGACAGCAGCGAGGCGATGGGGAACGTGAGGAGCCACACAACTGCCAGGCTTCTGCTCTAGGTTAACTCAAAAAAAACCCCAAATTGCCTCAAAGCTGTTCACCAGCACGGGCTACCCTGGCATTTGTTGCTGCAGGAATAAAGGACCACAGTTTGGCCAAGGCCAGGCCGAGTTTGTCCCAAATGAGGGTGGGAATGGGCTGAGGGTTGGTTGGGTTGTGATTCCTGGGTGCCTAAAACAGGCAGGAATATCAACACAGAGCCCCTTTTCCCTGTGGAGCATCCCATCCCTTCCTCTGCCTTCATTAGCCCCACTCGGGGTCAGTCCGGGCAGGATGGGCTGGACAGGGTCTGGATCCCTAAAGAGGCCAGCCTAGAAACAGAGGCTGGACAGGAGGAAGGGAATAAAGGTGGATATTTATTTGAAAGCCCTTCAGAGGCACACCCTGGGCAGGCCAAAGGCTGCACCCAAGATGGACCCCGAGTCACGAGTTCTTCACACTTTTATAGCTTTGGTCCATTTGCATCTCAACCCAATTTCACCAATTAAACTTTAGCTAATGATGGAATTTCCCCTCAGCTTGCCCCCCTTCTCAAGATGCTGGGTTACACATTTTGGGCCTAGGCCGGGCTGGGTGTCCTTGGAGAGCAGCCTGGAGAGGCTTTGTTCTGTCTGTCTCAGCATGAGAGAGCAGCAGCTCCCAGGCTGCAGGACACTGCAGAGTCACACACTGGGAATGCAGGATTGGAAAAATATAAAAGCTAAAACCTAAGGCATCCGTCTCAGAGAGGAGAAGGACCAGGCTGTGTCCCAGAGCACACGGAACAGGGACGTGTCCCTGGAATTGTATTAGCACCTCTGAATGCAATTTTCAGGAGCAGAGCTCACGCTGCCGCTGCTCTCAAGGGATTTGTCCCGGCAGTGAGATTTTCAAGAAATCTGAGTGGCCTATTATTGCTGTTAGCCAATTAATAATTATTTTCTTTCTGTTTGTTTAAACTCCTTCGCCCTGCTACTGAAGGACAGGATTCATCTCTAAAGACTTGCTAATGAGTTAGGAAATGCAGAAACACCACACCCTGCTCCTGCTTTATTTCAGTCCTACAATGGGTTGGGATGTGATGAAGAATGCAGATGGTGTCACATGACCAACCCTTTATGGATCCAGCCCGTGTTAAATGGATATAGTTGTGACCTTGGATTTCAGGAAAAACCAACAAAAAGCTTGGCTCAATATCCTGAAATCTTAAGAATATCATTTTGGCACCCTTGTAATACAAGCAACTGTACATAGGGGGCTGGGTTTTCTCCAAATAACATAAAAATATCATAGAGGATGTCACAGACAGGAATTGATGACACTGATGTGTAACAAGATAGAAAGGGACTTTTTATAAGAGCACGTAATGAGAGGACAAGAGAGGAATGGATTCAAACTGACAGACAGAAGGTTTAGATTGGATATTAGGAAAATATCCTTCTCTGGCACAGGGTGTCTAGAGAAGATGTGGCTGCCCCTGGATCCCTGGCAGTGCCCAAGGCCAGGCTGGACATTGGGGCTTGGAGCAGCCTGGGACAGTGGAAGGTGTCCCTGCCATGGCAGGGGTGGCACTGGATGGGATTTAAGTTCCCTCCCAACCCAAACCATTCCATGTTGTGCCTCCTTCCCAAGTGCACGGAGCCAGCCTGTGGCTCCTGGGGACAGAACGTTGTCATTGCCATGGAACACAGAGGTGATCCCACCAGTTTTTACCATAGCAAGGCGTTCATTGCAAAATCTAATGCTTTTAGTTTGCTAACCTTTAATTCCAATCGGATATTCTCACTCGGAGGAGCATTGGTCAGAGCACAGAGAAATCTCCCTTAATTCCAATTTGCTAAACCTGCAAAATGCCTCATAGCAACGGAGTGGATGCACGTGTAAACACTGCCATTATCCTGCTGCTAAATTCTGCCTTTTATCTGCTGATCCTGAGTAGTTTATCAGCACTGAAGGACGCCCTCACAGCATCGCTGTGCATCTTGTAAATAACTGAGATAATACAAAGGAATAGGAGCTTTATAACAACGCTGTGCTTTTTAAACAAGCTGTAATAAATTGTGCACCACAAGGTGCATAAACTCCACATAAATGCCTCTCCTCTGCCTCTTCCTGGTGCATACGATTTCGATTTAATGTCACTTATTTCTGAAGTCTATTAAACCAATTGTCTTAATCTCCCTTATTCTGCAGCGTATTTGCTCCGTGTAGCAGCAGCATTAATAAAAATCCCTCTGTAAACACGGACCAGCTGGAGCGAGCAGCACAGGAACTGAGCAGGGTGACCCAGATGTGCAGCATTACCCGTGTTCTTTTTATGGGAGATAAACATTTTGTCTGGTCCCTCTCAGGAATGCCTTCCCCCGGTGTCCCGCTCTCCCCAGCCCGGCCGGCAGCTGCAGTAAATCAGGCTCCCTCCATCCCACTCCCCAGCCCATGAGGAAGGGGAAATTTCTCCTGCCCTCCCCTTTTTTCTCTCTGTTCAGCCGGAGGTGATAATCCCCACGGAATGCAGCATTTAGCACTTGTCAGGTATATGGTAATTGCTACATTCCCAGGGGATTAAATCCGTGGAATCTAATTACAGTGGAGGGAAACCTCCCCTATAAGAGAGGAGCTTTGCTGTGTAGGAGAAGTGAAAGTCTCTGGCAGGGTCGCAGGGCCTGTGCCTGTCCTGCCCAGCATCAGAGAGGTGCTGGTCCAGCTCTGTCCATCCCTCCTGGAGGTCAGCCTGGGAAAGGCTCTGGGCAGCCCTGGACAGTTCCTGGACATGTCTGGACATCCTGGTCAGGGCATCCCAGCATATCATGGAATGGTTTGGGTTGGGAGGGAGCCTAAACCTCATCCAGTGCCACCCCTGCCATGGCAGGGACACCTTCCCCTGTCCCAGGGTGCTCCAGCCTGGCCTTGGGCACTGCCAGGGATCCAGGAGCAGCCACAGCTTCTCTGGGCACCCTGTGCCAGGGCCTCCCCACCCTCCCAGGGAACAATTCCTTCCCAAAATCCCATCTGACCCTGCTCCCTGTCAGTTTGGAAACATCAGGGTGTGAAAGACCCTGCTAATCAGGGCTTCATCCTAAGGCTGCAGAAGTGCTTGGAATATGAAGGACAGGGTCCTTTGTGCCCTAGACAGGAATACAGGGCCGGGATGGGGATGGGGATGGGATGGGATGGGATGGGATGGGATGGGATGGGATGGGATGGGATGGGATGGGATGGGGAGGCAGCAGCAGAGCATTATGTCCATTCCCACATCCTCAGGCACCAGCTGGGATGAAGCCCCCTCACAGCTTCCCTCACAAGGGTGTTCCAGGTGGTGCTAATGGCTCCAAACTTGTGTATTTCTCCTTAACTGCCCCTATCACACCGTTCTTATCTCCACCAGTCCTCACAAGGACTCGGTGCTTAAGGAAGCTCCTGTTCAGTGGAATGTCCTCCCGGATGCCTTCACCCTTCTCGCATTTAGGGTGGGCAGCAGTTTTTAGCTTTGGCCTCACTCCTGGGGTGTTTCATAACTTCATTGTTATGGATGCAACCCCACTGAAGCCAGCTGGGATTTTATAATTGACTCGTAGGCCTTGATCAATCACGATTTTGTTAAATCAAATTGCAGAGTGCATCCACAAATACACCCCTATCCACTCACCTACACAGCTCCATAAAAACTCTTGTTATGGATAATCTAAGCCAGCCTCAGTTGCCACTTCTCTGTCACCTAAAAGCATTTTAGTTCGTTTTGATGTGATTTCAGCAGAACATTTTGCAGAGGGGGACAAGAAAATCCATTGCAGAGGGGGGGGAAAGAAAATTCAAAAGTAGATAATACGAATATGCTGATGTCTAGATGATACCAGAAGAAAGTGAAGGAGGCAGGAAGAGGTTTCTTTATAGGAGGAAAGATCTCACACACACAAAGATGAAGTGTTCTGTCAAGATACTGAGTGAGATTCTTGCTCTGTTTTATTTAGATCAGAAAGGAACAGATGCACTGCAAGCCTGTCTGCATGAGCTGTTTTGTTGCATTCAGTTTTCCAGTGAATAATTATATTTGGAGAGTGAAATCTATATGT
>VWZT01004294.1:218953-248054 GCA_013397055.1 Pachycephala philippinensis | reverse complement strand
TTTTAAAGGGGAATAGGAAGTTTAGAAAATAAATAAATAAGCCTCAACTGACTTCTTAAGCAACAAAAGAGGTTGCCAGGCGAGGACAATAAAATTCTAGAATATCCAGAGATTGGATTTCATTCCTGTTCCGTGATACCCCCTGGACTTTCTGTTTTGGGGTGTGAGGCTTTTTTTGTTTGTTTGTTTGTCTCCCACACAGAAAACCTGCACCCAAAGTAAGGTCTGTATGTTCTCTAATGAGCCATCCCATAAAATGTGCTGTGTGACTCCCAGTAAGTATTTGAATTGAAGTGTAATAGTTTTGAAGTGGTGGGGAACAAAAATCTTTCTGTTGGGTTATTGATCTGCTGATGAAAGGCGTTTGAATGTGAAAAGGGTTTAGTTTAGGGGGGTTGTGTGTTTAAAGGTTTTTTTTTAAGGCAACTTTTTTTTTTCATTTTTGAAATGACCTTGAGAGCTTTAAAACTACATCAGTTTCTACCAGTGGATTTGAGGGGGAGGCAGGAGCAGAAGAATCTAGTGAAAATCGAAAATAGAAATAGGAACTGAAGTATAGCTGCAGTGAAATATTTTCTTATAGAAGTATGTGAAAAGGGAAGTTTTTGTAAGAATGTGTGAAAAAGAAGAGAGGGAAATAACGCAGTTTCAGATGCAGAGAGGGGGGAGAGAGAAGGGAGCATATCATTCTTCACATTTTATTAGGCCGTGAAATGCAGGAGTGATATGATCTGGAAGACACAGAAATAAAACGCCTAACTACAAGTTGAATAGCAGGCATTGACTTGCTGACCAATGCTTCCATGCGTGGTGGGGGCTGGTTCTGTGCCTGCAAAGGTATCAGAGCACAGGGCTATGACAATGGCTTGCAAATGCTTTAACGCCATGTTTTATTGCTCTTAGGAGCTCTTATTAACTGGAGGTTTGGGAATACGGCTAAGACTTTAATTTGGGATGTCCACACTGAGGTTTCAGCCTTTCCTTGGATAATAGAAAAGGACAGTTGCAAATAAGTAGGATAAACTGCATTCTTTGGCAGAGGGGGAGGGAAGAGGGAGAGGGTGGAGGAGGGTTTTTTTTTTTTTTCTTCCCCTTTACTAGTTCTGTAACTGAGTCAATATTTTAAGATCTGTAGCAGGAATGTGGCTTTGTGATCACTGATCTTTCTGCAACGTGTTTTTTTAATGAGCAGTCTCGTCTTGCTGAGCAAAATACTTGGATTTTCGATCTCACAGCTCTTTCCTGAAACCAGCATCTGAGTTTTCAAGTTTTGCCTTTAAGTTTTTCAGGGTGGTGAATATGAAAAACAAATAACTTTAGAACCATGGTTATTACAGTGATTATTGATTGGCTTGGCCTCCAGCCAAGCAACTCTTCTGCATGCACCAGAGTTGCTGATTTAAATTCTGTGGATTCTTTTTCCTATGTTAGCCTTTTTTAATCTTTAAACAGCATATATGGCAATTTAGGAACAGTAGATCAGTTTTTAGTTAAGGTTGTTCAATTATGTCTTCATCGCTTTGGAGTTGGTTGAATGACTTGACATGAGATTAAGCACAACAAAAGAAAAGGCAGGGGAACAACAGCTGCCTTCCAGTACCAGAGCTCCAGATTCTGAGCAGTTCAGCATTTTACCTTTTACTGTTACGTGGTGTCAGGTTTAAATGTGAATATTTCTATTCGCCTTTACAAGAAGCTCAGGCTTGCTGATAACACATCAGCCACTCAAAGGCTGGATGTTCACGTTTTGGGGGTTGTTTGTCTGCTGCATTTTGAAGAAAATGATCTGAGGATCTGATACTGAGGAGTGAATTGATCTCATTAACTTTTAAGACAAAAGTAGCAAACAGTCCCCACTAGTTTGTACTTGTTTAGTTACTGTGTGGTAAGAACTTTAAGGTGTGTCCTTAATGGCAACTGACGATTCTTGCTGCGAAGCCTTGTTTATTTTAGGTAGATGTTTTATACAGAATTTCCAGTGGGACAAATTACTCCACTGACTGCACTTATTCTTTCTGAAGGCTGACTGTGAGCATAAGAGAATAATCTTGCCATGCTGCAATCAGGATATATTTAAAAATTGAAGCCATTAAGTTTTGCTGTGTATTTTAAGGCTTTTCCTACTTCCTTTGTTTAAACATTCTCAAACAGTGCATATCATAGATGAGTTTAAAACATTCATGTGGCACTGTTGGGGCCGAATTTAAAATTCAAATGAATACCGACGTCCTTGTTGATCAAAATAGAAAAAGCATTTCTTTAAATAAGTGGATGTTTTCTGGTTTTGAGTGTGGTAAGGAGGCTATATTGGTGTCTTGTAAACAAAGTTTCATATTAAGTAGTCTTTAGAGAATGGCTTCCAGGCTTTGCATTAGAGGATTTCTTTTTTTTCCCTCTTTAAGTGAATAATGTTTTTTGGTTTTGCTTTGTTTTGGTGGAGGGGTGGGGAGAGCAAGACTTAGGGTAGGGGCTAGAAAGAGAGGAAGATAATAAACTTTAGCACCTTTTTATCAGACTGTCTTACACAAAAGGCTGCTTGATTCTGGTTTCCCCTTTCATTAGATCACACTCCAAAAATGCCTTTTTGAGCACTTATTTCTAACCTTCAGAAGTATCTCCTCTTACCACTGTATTTTCAGTTAGAACTACGTTGATAGATTAAGACCATATTTTATACCAAGTGCTAAGTTATTACTGTGATCAGGGGAAAATTATTTTAAAAGGGAACTGTGGGTTTCACTTAGACTTTCAAAACAGTGATTACAGTAAACTTATAGTTACAAAAAAATCAGAGAGTTTGCAATTAAGAAGCTCTGGGGAAACGTTAAGTAAATTTTAACTTCCCTTTGTTCTTTGGGACTTTTTGTTGTCCCGGCTCTTTCTAACCTGAATCTTGATTTGGAATGCGTTGTCCTAGGAAAAGATTCCATCCAGTGTATATGTAAATACACTCCCTCTTTCCTGTGTTATGAAATGCTGGCATATGGAAAGAGCAGCCCCCCTCTCCCCAAGGTAAAATGGGCTGAGCTTTCTTTTCTTTGCAAGAAGCTGAAAGAAGAGTTTGACCTTTGAACTCAGCCTCACACTTCCACGCTGCTTTCAGGATGATTAAATAACCAAGGATATTTGCCCGTGTCTTATGCTTATTTATCTCACTTCAAATGTTGTAATACTTAACTGTTGAGGTATTGTCTTTAAATATAGCAGGACAGTGCTTTGGGTTGCAGCAGGGCTGCCATGTGCCAGCTCAGCTCTTGCTGGGGCCACTCTGCATTTCCAGCCCCCCTCAGAGACTCCCCACATCTCATATCTGCATTATTTGCAAATTGCTTTTTACTTTTAACCGACTTTGGGGCATTTCTGATGACCTCCCTCCCCCCCCTCCTTTTTTTTAAGGTGACTTTAGGAACAAAAAAGTTTTTCTTCCTGGTGCATGAATGCGCTGAGGGGATTCTGCTGACTACTGTATGCGTGCTTTGAGAGAGATGTGACTCATTCCACAAGAGATTTGCAACTGAATACAAAAGTAAGGAAAAGGATATGACCAAGCTATGTAAGATTCTCAACGCATGTTGTATTTTAGGATTAAAAAAGCTTTTTCAGTCTAAACTTACCTAGGTTTTTATGTGGTTCCAAACAGAAAGTTGTTCCCTCAAAATAATTTGCTTTTAGAAATGAATTTTTTTTTTCTTCAGTGAAATTGCCAAATAATCTCCTTTTGTTGCTGATGAAGCCTGTTTATGCCAAACGTGGGTGTATGTCAATGGGAAAAATACATTAAAACTTCTACTGTTACAATCATATGACTTTGGTCAGAGCATAGTTTATAGCTTATCATAAATCTAGCACTCTTGATTCTTCCTCCTTATTTTTTTTTTTAAACTGGTGTGATAAGAGCAGGCTTTGCAGTTTGAAAGTAGAACAGTGTACATGCTGGGATAAATGAGTTTGAAATTAAAAATATAGGTGACATACATGTTTGGAAACACAGTGAGGTGGAATTGGTTATCAGGCTGCCTTGAGGATTTCAGAAGAAAGTACGAGAGGAAATGTGGTTAGGATATGCAGGGAAATCTATGTAGATCAGGGTGACTTCAAGATTGGAGCAGAATACCATCCAAGCAGAGGTGAATAATTGACTGGATGGTGCTTTTCTATGTGCTGCAGATTTTATGTAACTAAAAGTATCAAAGTCTGAGTTTGTTTATGCGCAATAGGTACACTTGCATTTCTCACTGTAATAAAGGGAGTGCAGTTTGCCTCTGATTGAGCTGCATCAGGGAAACTGAGGCCCTTGTGCTGTGCTCACACTTTATTGTGATAGAAGTGAACTGATGGGTGAAATGCTGGGGGTTCTCTCAGCCTCTTTTTTGGTACTCAGGAAGAAGCAAATTAGATTTACACCAAGGACTGATGTTTGGTACAGTGCAAGGAAAATGGATGTAGAGGTGGCCCAGAGAGTCCTCAATTTCTGGTCACCTTTCCTGATTGTTTCTAACCTTTTTTTTGTTCTTATGCTGGTAAAATTGGGGTCTGAAGTTGCCTGTTTGGAAGCTCAGTCTCTTGCAGATGCTGCCTCTCCTTTCCAGGCCAGCTTGGCCCTGCTGGATACATCATCACCCACACACCCCTGCAGCCCACTGGTGAGGGATAATGTAAGGCTGGGGAACTAAAAAGTCTCCATCAGTCTCTGGGAGATCTCCCACCTGCATGGGAGAAAGGAGGCAGCTGTTTGAAGTGTCTGTTTCTATAACTTTTATATTTTAGTACGTTCAGGTGCTAGTCCAGGGGATGACTGAGCTTGAAGTAAATGTCTTTTCCCTGGACTCTGTATCTTTTTCCATCTTTCAAGACTGGCTTTTGCAAGCACCTAATTGTGGTTGTGTTTGAGAGTGACAACTTCCAAGTGCTCTGCAGAGGAGGGGATCAGATATTGCTCTGTTCCTTCCAAGGTGCAGCAGTTGGAGCTGTGTTGGGGCAGAGCTGGATTCAGAGTTGAAGCCAGGTGAGAGCGCTAGGGCTCATTAATGGCCTTAACAAAGGGAACTCTTTGGAAGTGGCCACTTCTCTCAATTCAGGAATAGTAAAATAATCTCTTTTCCTGTTATTTCACCTATGCTGCCCAAAGGGATGCAACTTGCCTGTAATTGCTACAGAGGAACTCCTGGCTCTTGAGTAATAAGGAATTAAGTCTAATTTGGTAAACTGAATTTACCACTTCTTTGTAGTTGTGGCTGCTGGAGAGACCTTACATCCCTCTGCCAAGAAGTAAAATAGTCAAATTTGCTTTTAAGGTCTCTGAAAATATCTTCTTTTAAATGAAAACCAAGACTAAACATACAAGGCAGTCTGTGTAAGGTGAGACTGACTCAACAATAAAAATGTATCACTCATTCCACCGAGGGCCTTTACCTGCTGTGGAGAGAACAATAAACTGTTTTGTAAGGTAAGGGGTCATTGCCAGTTTAAGTGCATGTAACTTCTTGATTTAATGAAGTTGCATCATCCTCCAGCAGTGGTGAAATGTGTCCCAGACTTATTTAAAATAGGATTATTCTTGTGTCTTTCAGCTTTTCTACAACAGGTATTGGCCACTTTTGTTGTCTAATGTACACTTCGGTTTTGTGGTTCCTGAGAAATTCTCTGCTAATCAGAGGGGGAGAATAAGGAAAGAAATCTGGCAGTTTGAGCAGTCCTTCTGAACTTTAAAAGTCAATACTTATTTGTAGTGCTTCCTCCTTTAATGCCAAGAATTAGTCTCTTTTATATTTGCTCTTGCTCAGTGGAGGAAAAACATGTGCAAAATGCTGCAAGCTTATATGTTCCCTGCTTTAAAAGGCCTAATTACATCTTTTGATAGAAGAGGCATTCAGTTCTCTGAGGAGACACACTCAGCTCATCCATCCTCTGCCAAAACA
Source organism: Pachycephala philippinensis (assembly GCA_013397055.1). Classification (NCBI taxonomy): domain Eukaryota; kingdom Metazoa; phylum Chordata; class Aves; order Passeriformes; genus Pachycephala; species Pachycephala philippinensis. Next base: position 242,136 of record VWZT01004294.1, on the reverse strand, counting down.
CTGTTAGACGTATAGCCTTCAAGAAAAAGGGACTCCACAGGAAAAGGTTTTTTAGAGAAAGAGGATATCCTTTGTTTTTATTAGTATAGATGTCTGAGATGGGGGGAGGGAGCTTTCCTAATATTGTTCATTATTAACTATGAGTTATTTTCCACTGGTGATTAAAATCCTGTTTGCGAGACTTCAGGGGGAAAATGACTTGCATGTGTGTCTGTTTTATCTGACTACAAAAGGGCTTTCAACACAGAATCTTTCTGAAGTGTGTGTGCAGAAATGCCTGGATAATAACAGTCTTGAGTTCTGTATATGTCTCACTTTGGTTCTGTTTTTGTGAATTGTTTTAGGATCATTGTGTTGGAAATCTCTGTGGTGTTGTTAGAAGGGACTGTAACTGAGCTTCTCTCTTAGAGAGGATAAAAAGGATAAGCCATGAAAACCCTTCTAAGAGTTTAAGTTTAGGATAACTTTGAAATCTTCAAGCCTGAAGGATGAAGACTAACGAGGGGGACTTAAATTTGCAGATTGAGGGAGTGGAAATTCCAGTTTAGGGTCATCTTTTATGTTCTCTTTTCAACCTGAACATCTTCGTTTTGATCTTTCCTGCAACTGAAACAAACAACTCTCTTCCTCCCCTTCCTCCCCCTGAATCTCCATTTCCTTTACAAGTGCTCGTGGTAGTTCTTTATCAGGCTGAACTGTTAACAAAGTATTAAAAACACTTTTATGCTTGCACAGTTGGTATAAAAGGCTCGGTGTGGATGAGGAGCAGCCCTGGGATCGCTCACGTGCTCCTCTGCTAACAAAGAATACTCTGGGAAGTTGTGTGAAATTATCTACTGTTAAAAGATGGGAGTAGCTCTGTGCCTCCCTAGAAAGCAGGAGAATACCCAGTAATGAGGAATAATTCCTTGTCTTCTGTGCTGGTCTGCAAAATCAGGTTTTATCTGGGCTGACTTTTATAACTTTGCAGTGTTGTTTGAGTCACGGGCAGTGGACACTTATATTCTTTGAGAAATAAGGTCGTGGTCTGTGGAGCAAATGCTGCATCATCTTCCCTAATTTTAGGGACTATCCCTCCCTCAGATTGGGGTAGCAGAGGCATTTGTGCCTCGCAGAGGAAAGCCCCTCCCGGCCCGAAGTGTGACACACACGCGTTTCTGCTGAAGCGCCGAAAGGAAGTTCCGCGGTTGCCATAAACCCCTGCTACCTGCAGAGACAAACCCGAAATCTCACGCCGTGGATTTTGGCAATCTGACTCACCTTTTGGGACAGTCGGTGAGTGAGAACCTCACGGTGACACTTGGCTTCACTTTCTGGCTGAGTGTGGGAGCTTAGGAATGCCAGGGCACACCAGAACTGCTCCCAGCACAGAGCTGGGGTCACTGGTGGCTTCAGCAGACACCACACTCAGCCAGGACACTGGAGGGGCATCTCAAAATCTGGAGCTCCTAAATATTTTTAGGAACAGGTTTAGGTTGGTATTTGTGCTTAACTTCGTAGGTGTGGTGCAGCTGCCTTAGTTTTATGTATTGATATATATTTATATTAAAAGTGTTGTAAATAAGTTTAAGTTCAGCCTCAGCTCAGGTTTTATTTGAGGATTTGAAGCTGTATTTATTTATGCATGAGCTGCTGTGCCTGTGATCAGTGTTACACCTGAATACAGCTGTGCCCAGATGAAACAGATAATATACATAAGGTAGTTTTTATTTGTGGTCTCAGTGAGGAAAAAGTGATGTTAGCTGGCTTGTTTTATCTGTGTTCCTTAGGTAGAACTGGAACAAGTACAGCAAATCTTGGAAATTGAAATAATAAAAAAAAAAAGGTGTTAAACTTGTAATATCCAAGAAGCAATCAGCAGTGTAAAATCTATTTACCAGCAATCTGTTCTGGGGCATAAACACACCAAGAGGAAAGAACAGTTCGTGTAAAATGACTCTTAATATCCTGAAACTTCTTGAAACATGAGGAAAACTGAAGGGTTTTTATAAGTGGAAATGAGAGCTGAATATAAGTTTCTCAAGTCCGATAGACCCAGTAAAAATTAAGGTGGTTGCTTTGCAGCAGCTGGGAGAAGCTGGTCAGCTTTGCAGTGATAACTTTGCTGCTGGCCTTGAATTTGAGAATCTAAGAGTTTGTTGAGGTAGTTGTGTCTGAGTTTTTATCTGCCAGAGCAGAAAAGTAACTTTAGTGTCCTGGATTTGGCTGTAACTCTTCAAGTTTTCTCACTTCTCTTTTTCAGAAAGTGTTGCAGCAACTGCTTTAACTTCTGTAATTGTTCCAGCTTGCTCTTTACAGTTTAACAATAGTTTTGCAGCACAGAATTAGCAAGGAATAGTTGGTTTTTCCTGAGACTTGCCATGCAACTTTTACTCCCAGTGCCTCTGTAATGTGTTTAAAATGGGAAATTCAATGGTTAGACTTTGCTATTCTCTGAAAGGTGTGTCTAGAGTTTTTATTACATATTCATGGAAATTTTGAAATGCAGGAAGTAGAAATGCAATAAAATTACTCCTGATAGGTCATTTCCCAAAGAAATCTTAAAGACTGTAATATGTTGTCTCTGGTTGTGTAATTTAATAAAAATAAATTAAATTCCTCTACAGGCACTTAATTAAACTTTTCTCTGTTTTAATAATCCATTTAAATGCAGCAGGGTTTTGGTGTGGTTCTTAGGTTGTGTGGCAAGTGCAATGAAAACAAGATGTTCTCATCTGTCCAGTGGAATCTTTATGTGTGTTTTGTGGTGTTTATGAATACAGTGGGTATCGCTGTGAACCTGCTGAAACACTTAGCCAAGGATGACTCAGTTGTGAGCTGAACTTTGCTGAATGCTCAGGCTAAAACTTCTCCAGTAGTTTTATCTTTTCTTCTTCCCAATTTAAATATATTTCTGGTTGCATCAAGTGCAACAGGTGGCACCTTGGGACTGAGAGGAATTGGTCACTTTTGGATGGGTCACTCCAGGAAAAATCCAGGGGTGCTGTGCAGGTTCCTCCTGCCCTGCTCACTCCTCTTGGAGCAGCCCCTGGAACCTGTGGGCCCTGGGCTGGCCAGGAGGGACAGGGGGACATCTACACATGGGCAGGGAAGTCACAAGTGGCATTTCTTGGCTTGTTTTATTGTGAGGGGGATAAGTGATTCTTTATTTTCAACCTTGAGTTCACCTGTAGGGAGTTTATCGCTTTGCAGCTATTGGAAGGAAGGATTTCCTGTTTTGTTCTGTTCCTTTACTCAGTATCTCTGATACTGGTGTGTCCTTTTGTCTTCTGAAAGTGAAAGAAGGCAGAAGAAACCCAGGTGCTCTATTTTATTTGTTGAGCTCACACCCAGACCTTCAGCCACAGCCACAGTGTTGCAGGTTGTCCACTTTTCCAAGGAAGCAACACAGCTGAGGCAACTCTGGACAGTTTTTCCTGCTGCCTACAGGGTTTTGAATAACAGGAATGTAATTAATCAGCGTTTTTGGTCCTCAAATCCAAGGCATATTATCTTCAGTAGGAAGAAAGGTTTGTTTCTAATGGATAAAATCCTGGTGGGGATATTTGGGTTGTAGTTCCAGCGTGTGTTGGCTTGTCTGAACAGCGAGAGCATAAAATCCTGCCTACTGGTAAAAGCCATGGATCTAATCAGAGTGAAGTGTGTAATCACCAGATACAGAATAAGACCAGAGCTTTCTAACTCACCTCCTGACTCCAGTATTTTTATTGTATCTTCTTCTCAGTTTAAATATATTCCTGTCCAGTTGCATCTGCACTTCCCTTCAGAAATGCTACCTGCAGTTTTTCTCCCGGTCTGTAGGTGCTCTCTCCTGTGTATCCAAGAGCAGTAGCTCTTAGAGAGGCATTTCAGATTCCTAAAACAGGAATATCTTGCTCTGTTTGCAGTGCTGCCTAGAGGATGAGCTGTGGCTGCTTCTTAGAAGTGTTCAGAGCCTCCTATTAAAAGCAGTGAGAGCACAGCTTGGTGGAGGGTGCAGAGTGCTTTGATCCATGGCAGAAGTCTCCAAAGGGCTTCAAACCTATTGATGGCCACTAAAACTGGCCCCAAGCTCTTTCTGAACTCCTCTGGTGACCCAGGTGTTGGTTGTACACTCTGTGTTTGTGTGGTTGTGAGGACAGGTTTCATTTGTCAGACAGCTGAGATGGGATTGAAGCAGCCCTATTGCCAAAGAAAATGTTATTGATTGAGGTGGATTTTTCACACATCTGAGACCAACCTGGGGCCTTTCCCTAGATGTGATCTGTGCCTGTCCCTTAAATTCTAATAAATCCTGGAGCTGTGGCTGGCACAGTGTTTGTTTTATCCCAAGCTGGGTTTGGGTAGGGCCATGTGTGGTGGCCCACGTTAGAAGCTCTCTTGTCCCTCACCTCACCCCACAATGCCATGAAGGACAGGGCACTGAGGGTGGATTCTGCTGCTTCTCATCTGTTTCCTTTCTCCAGCGACTTAATTCTTGTTGCTCTATTGTGTATTTGTTGTAGTGCCACAAAGTGGGAGCGTAACAAACCCTAATTGGCTTTTTCTGTTTGTAGACACGAGCAAGGAAGTAGTGGATGATGAATCCCAGCAGTGCACTTTGTGGGACTTTAGGCACTGCCCTTTGGATCTGCCTTTGTGCCCCAGCAATGCCTCTGGCCTTTCTGTAGGATGATTGTTTCACCTCTTCCTGCAGAGCACTTCCCTGTGGCTCTGAAAGCAAATGCAGTCAACTCTTAAATTTGTTTGTTCCATTTTTTTTTTTTTTTTAATTTTGCCGTGTTTTTTTTTTTTTTTTTAATTTAAAACTTAAGTTATTTTCAGGCAGATACTCACTGAGCTTTGCTGCAGCATGTTGGGTAAAAAATACCTCTTAAAACTCCAGTAGAAATAGAACAAAAAGGCAAGTTGAAACATGAAGTATAAAACATGCTAACCAGCAGCCTTTGATATGTTTTTTCTTTATGTTTTACAGAAGGGAAAGTTTTTTGAATACTTGAGCTCCAAACTTTGGTTATGGCTCCTTCACCTGCCCGTAGGGAGTGAGGGAAGGTCCGAGCTGGGTAGGGAAGGGAGAAGGGGTGCAGTAGAAGCAGAAGTGTCACCCCACAGCCTGAACCTGCCTGTTCCAGGAGGTTTTTGAGTCATTATGCAGAGAGGAAGTGTTAATCATGGCAGTGATAAAACTGGAGATGGGGATAAAGGGCGTAGTTTGAAAAGAGACTTTGGCTGCAGAAAATCCAGGTTCTGTCACCATCAGCAGTGATCTGTTCCCTCTGACACTCCACCTTACTCTGCAAGATCCTCTGTTTGTGTTTAACTTGGGATAAGTCTTTGGCCCGGGCCTGAAACAACTTGGGATAAAAAAACCCTAGCAGCTTCTTGATATTAAATGTGCTGATTGTGTAAACCTGTGTTAGAGGAGTGGGCAGTGAAGAGACTTTAGGAAACAGAGCAAAATTAAAGACAAGCAGCTGGCAACAATAATTTTCTCCTGTTACTGGCATTCTGGTGTGGTGGTGTTTTATTTTCTGTTTTATTTTCTATTTTTACCCATCTTCATTAGGCCTCAGGATCTTGTGGTCTGCATGGTGGGAAAGGAGGTGCTGACTTTCCAAATTAAAAGCAAAGAGTGTTCTCAGGGCAAGGCTGCAGGAAGTGGGTGAAGTGTCTGAGATGCTGGATCCGTGACTCCTGCCAGTGTGTTCTGAGGTTTCCTTCCCCAGCTGCTTCTCTTGCCTGGGCTGGATTTTACTGAAATGGTTTTAGATTTAATGCCTTAAGCCCACCTTGTTCTGTCCAGAAATGTTTCTGATCAGAAATAGCTGAGAGTCACCTGATAACCACATCTTTATCTGCTACAGCACCTTCTCCTGGCAGCATGACAGCCTGAACTATTGCAGGGCTGTGGTTGAATTGCTGTCCTTTCTTTGGGTCAAATAAAGCAAAATGCTTCATTTTTTTCCATATAAAAGCAAGGCAGAGGTGGAAGTAGAGGTGAATTTTAAACCCCAATTGTGTCCATGTTTTCTGCTCTAAGAGTTATAGAGCATTATGAGTTTTGGGGCATATTAATTCAAGTCATGTGGTCACTGGCCAGCTGGCTCTTAGGAAATAATTCGCCAAAGTTTGAGTCAGATTTTGAATGAATTCTTTTCATTAGTTATTACTTTATTTGGAAATGTCTCAGAATGATTCTTCTGCAGTTTATATTAGTCTTGTATTAGTTGCTAGACTCTTCCTTTATCCAAAAATTTTATCAGCTGGAGTCCTGAACTCCACAAAACTGTAATTTCCCAGCCCAAAGAGTAGTGACCATGAAGTTGCTGCTAGCAGACATTATCACTTTAGTACACTTTGAGATTTAAATGGGAGTTGTGATTAAAGAATTTTGGTTTTATAATATAATAATTGGCCTCTTGAATGATTTAAATACTCAACCACTGTTCAAGAAACAGTATCATTAGTTCATATCAAACTTTGAGATATTCTTACTGTACCAGCCCAAAACTGCCACAGTTTGTGTGTGATAGGAAAAGCTTTGAGTAGTGGAGCTGGTGAATAGTTCTTAATACAAAGATTTGTGCTGACACTTCCTGTGTACCAGAACTGTAAAAGCTGATTCCAAGCTGTCTGGTCTTAAAAAAAAAAAAAAAAAGCCTTTTGCTCAACAGCCTTTAGAGGACAAACAAGTGAAGTTTTGCTGTGGTTTTACAGGTTCAAGGAAAGGTTACTTGGGCTGCTACGTTTGTTATGAGTTCAGGAGTGCATTGAAATACGGTTTCAGCAGCTTTGTACAACTGGGTAAGAGCAGGCTTAGAAGGGACAGACAAAGGCTTGCAAAGAAATAACTGATATAAACAGAGGGATGTTCAAGACCAAACGATTTCAGCTGTGGCAGGTAGAAAAGTGACCAAGTGCCTTCTACCTATCCCTCATTGGCTCTTAAAAATATGCTTTGTTCTAAAGCACTTGATGGTTGTCAGCCTTAATATTTTCATTATTTGGGAGACAATACTTCTCTTTTGAAAAGCCTGACTAACTCCTTTTTCTCTTTCCCAGGTGCTGGGGTTCTTTGTGGCACTGAACTTGGCCTTGAGTGTATTTTACCCAATGCAACTATTTGAAATATTTGTACAACAAAACTAAGTGCAACTGACTGTATCTGTAGACTTGAAAAAGCTGAAGAAACAATTCAAAAAAACCTCATCCCGTCACTGAGTGAACCTTTGGATACATTTGCTGGGATGTGTGAAAGCACATAAAGCTGAAGAAGAAACAATTTTTTGCTGGTGGAAAGAAAAAAATACAAATATCTTTTTGCTGGCAGAGGTTTTCCAGCTCAGCAGACTTGCAAGCACATGTTGGAGAACTCTACAAGTGTCCTTACTGTGATCAGGGAGCACCCCCAAAGAAGTGCAGCCTTCCACCGAGACATGTAATAGGGAGCAGAAGGGAGGAAAGATGCCAACGCAGCCTCTCCTGGCATACATGGACGGCCCCGATGGAATAGCCAGCGCCGTTGGTGCCCAGATGGAGAACAGCGACGCCCCCGTGACGATCAAAGGAACAAACACCATCTCCTACAAGAGCTTGCAGGAGAAGTTCCTGATGCAGGCCGAGGGCTGCATGCCCCTGGACTGCATGTTCTGTGACGAGACTTTCAAGCACCCCGAGGAGCTGGGCAAGCACGTGTTAACTCAGCACAGGCCCACGCTGTGCGAGCCGGCCGTGCTCAGGGTGGAGGCAGAGTATCTCAGCCCTCTGGATAAATGTCAGGTAAGAACCAACTCGCCCTCGCCGAGCAATGAGCAGGACAGTGAAGAGCTTAGCTGTAAAGTTTGTGGGCAGACGTTTGATAAAGCTTTTGACATTGAGGCACACATGAAAAAGCATAAAGATTCTTTCACGTATTGGTGTAATGTTTGTGGGCGAAGATTTAAAGAGCCGTGGTTCCTCAAAAATCATATGAGAACGCACACTGGAAAACCTGGTTCTAGAAACAAGCACCAACAAGGTTCTGAAGGCCCCGTAACAATAAATGAGGTGGTGCAGGAGCACGTAACTGAAAATATAACGTCACCTTACAAAATTTGTATGGTTTGTGGTTTCCTATTTCACAATAAAGAGACTCTAATTGAGCACAGTAAAGTGCACACCAAAGAATCAGTTCCCAGCGGTGAAAGCCCCCAAGTGACTGCTGAAGTCAATGCAGAAGAAACATCTCAAAACCAGGAATTTTTCCAATTCTTGAACTTAAGACCAAATTCAGTTCCAGAAAAAGACAAACTGCAGAAACTTGCCAAGTGGATCGCTGAACTGGATCCTTTCACCACGTATCAAGCATGGCAGCTGGCTACCAAAGGTAAAATTGCAGTTGGCCACGGGCAGATTAAAGAACCAGGGCAAGAAGGAAGTACAGACAATGATGAGTCATCTTCAGATAAAGAAGAACTCTGTGAAATTTGGAATGCAAATAAAGGTAGCCAGGCTGAAACTACAGGGAAGTCAAAGGTAAATAAAAACAGCAGTTTCGCAGGGAATGGTAACTTAACCCAGGACAAACTGAAACATCCCGCTGGTGAAGTGCCTTCTATGGAGATGGATTCTAAATCATCCCAGAACAAAGAGAAGCCAACCCACTGCTCCGAGTGTGGGAAAGCCTTCAGGACGTACCACCAGCTGGTCCTTCACTCCCGAGTGCACAAGAGGGACCGGCGGGGTGACGGAGAGACTTCCAGTGCTGCCAGGACCTACTGTGCCGATATCATTGCAAACCTGGAGGAGAACGGGGCAGCAGAGAGGATGGAAGGAGGCTCTGAGGATGGCTCTGAAGATGGGCTTCCAGAAACAATTCATTTAGGTGAGTAGCGCTGGGAGCACTTCAGTTTGAAGTGGCTGTTACTGAGTTGTTTAGGAACTCCTTAGAGCCAAAGAATGTGTTGTGCCTTTCTGTTATCTTTCCAGAACGTGATAGGAAATGTTAAAAAACTAGATAGGGAATGTAATGTTATGGTGGGGGAAAGGTAACAGAAAAATGAGAGGGAAAGGAAGGTTTGGATGCTGCCATTTTGATGTCTTTGAGGTTGTTTTGGTCCTTCTTGCAGTTACTGGAGTCATTGAAATAGTTTTCATAACAATGAGTTTAGCAATCAAAAAATCACTGTTTACTCACCCCTTATCTCTCTCTGACTTTACTGGATGCTTTGGAGTGTTTGTTCCATATCCCTTCTCACCCAGTACATGTTTTTACAAAGACTATTTTTGAAGAAATAATTGTAGTTTCACTTTTCTCCCCCCTGTATCTTGTAAGGGCAAGAAGTGTTCAGTGCTCAATATCAGTTTTTAAGACCCTGAGAAGTAAAGAATGATTTAATACTTTTTCCGTTTAACTGCAAGTTCAGTGTTTGTTTTGAACAGTAATTTGAAAGCCTAAATGTCAGAACCAGCACATTTGAATCATTTGTGTAAGGGCACAGGCTGTTAATATGTGGACCCGTCTGTAAGAGAGGTACATATTTAACTCCTCTGCCTTGAAGGATTGCTGACAGCGTGGATGGGCTCCATCTGTACATTACCCAGGATTAATTCTGCATGTCACAGTGTCTTAGAAAAGCAAGTGATACTGAATGATTCCTTAATTGAAAAAGATTGCATGTCAGGGGACAAAAGGCCTAGCAGAAAGTCTCGCAGCTAATCTCCCATTCTCTGTGACATGCTCCCAGCCGGCATTTAAAGAACAGACACTTGCATAATCTCAAGGCAAGACACGACGTACAGAATGTCCTGGCACCCACACAGGGCTGACTTTGCCATTTCTGGTAATGTGCAGCCCTTTATTTTGCCTCCAGGAACAAAGGAACGAAATGATTACCTAATGTGAAGTTGCTTGTTTTGTTTCTCAGTGTCTTATCCTAAAGCAGAGCAGATTCTGGTGTGAGCTGCTGAGTCACACCTCTGGAGACACGAGCTGTTTGTTCAGCTCAGCCAGGGCTGAGCCACACGCGGCATTTCCAGGAGAGAAACTTTCCAGCAGGCAGCAACCTCAAAGAACTCTTTAAAGCTCTATTATATATCCAACTTCTTAGTCACGGCAAAGGTCTCCTTCCTCCTCCTGGGTTGCAGTCAGCCTTGCCTCGGGTGTTCAGAGGAGTTGTCTGTATTTTCTATGGAAGCTGCGGCGCAGTCGCTGTGGCTGCTGCTGCTGCTTGGGTGAATTCTCTGCCATTCTGCCGTCCCTGCCGCCCTCCTGTGGCACCTCCTGCCTCTGCACTGGAGTGGAACCACCTGGGCATCCCTGGATTTGAACCTGGAATACACGGGTCACCCATCGGGTCACCCATCGGGTCACCCATCGGGTCACCCATCGGGTCACCCATCGGGTCACCCCAGCACTTCCTCACTCCATATTAATGCTTACAGTGAAATATTACTCCTCAAATCTTAAGGATGCTTACAGGAAATACTGCTCATCCAGTCTGAGGAGTGTTTCTATACAGAGTCTCCATTGATTAGCACAGAAATAATATCATTATTAGAATTAATTCATTAAAAAAATGCATCTTTGCCTTCCTTCCCCACCTCCCTGTGTTTGGCTGTGGTGCACAGAGCACATTTAGTCTGAATCATCCCACTCACACTAGTTCAAGCATTTCCTTTAATAAAATAATACAGTTTGTAACCTGTGTGAGATGGGCCAATCTCCATCAAGATCCTGTAGGTCAATAATAAGAATTTTTAATTTTTTTTCTTCTTCTTTGAGCCCTTGTTTTGCATCTTGTTTGTTCTCTGGGCACCTTGGTCACAGTCACAGACCACAGTGTTCTGGACAGAAACCTTTTTAACTCTTGTGCTCTCTGGCTACTCAGAGTGCAGCAGAACAGAGCAAAAATTACTTGTAGACTGTAGGATTTGAAAGCAGTTCATAATTCTATGTTTTTCCTTAAAAAAGTCAAGTTACTGTGTTAAACAAGACTGCAAATTTGCATTTGATCTTCATAATATGCCTGTATTTTCTCCCAAAGAGAAAAATGAAGACAGTTTGGAAAGAACAAAAGTTAAAACCCTCGGAACCTCCAGAGAATGCAGCTACTGTGGAAAGTATTTTCGCTCCAATTATTACCTCAATATTCATCTCAGAACTCATACAGGTAAATGGGGCTTTGCCTTTGGGAGAGGGGAGGGAAATCTGCTGGATCCACTTGGGTGGAATGTTTGGTTCTGCTTATAGAAAACAGAAACTGCCTTCAAAATTATTGATATGAAGAACAAAGTTTTCTCTAATTCTAAAAAAAATCAAATAATTGCAATTAAAATTTATTTGAATTATTTACGTAAGTATAAATGTTTTTGAATAGGGCTAATTACATTAAGTATTGTTAAAACCATATATTTAAAAATTTTAATTTTTTCTGCTTTTAGCAGTGTAGCAGAAGTTTAGGGTTTGGTTTTAATTTAAAAACCAGCTTATTTCTCAAGTGTTCAGTTGGTTGTCTGCCAGCTGCTGCTACCTGGGGAAAAGCTGAGTCTCTTTTTCAACTCAGCTCCTTGTTTTGCACAGCCAGACAAACCCTTCCTACTCCTGCCTGTGTGTTCCCTGTGAAGCAGCTCTGTTTACAGCTGGGCTGTCCTGTCTGTGTTGGGAATAGGACACTTGTGGGATGATCAAGGGCTGCAGCTTGTTGGGGTTGACCCAGAGTTCCACTCCTTGCTTATCTCTGCCAAACATTGTCAGCTCCCATCTCCATCCGTTCCCAGTGTGTGGAAACATCCCAGCATAGCCAGAAGATGGCACTGTAGTTAGTAAAAGCATTAAGGTACTGTTGTTTAAATGATTTAGATGAGTTTGGGACTTAGGAGTGTGTAAAAGGGGAGAGTAAAATTAATTTTATTGTTTTGGAGTCCACGTTATCGACTTGCAATTGTGATCAAGACTTCAGATCTCGTCAGACTGACTTATAAATCTGTGTTGCAGGTGAAAAGCCGTACAAATGTGAATTCTGTGAGTATGCAGCAGCCCAGAAAACGTCCCTGAGGTATCATTTAGAGAGACACCACAAGGACAGGCACGGTGACAACGCAGCTGACGGGAAGGGTGACAGCAAAGGTTCCCTGCGGGGTCAGGAGACGGCGCTGTCACTGGCTGCCGATGCTGCTCCAGAAACCAAAAATTTGAAGAGGCTTTTTGATGGTGCCAAAGATGCTGAGAGCTGCCCACCTGCCAAGCAGCAAAAGGAAGTTCTGTCCTTGAGCAATGCAATAGGCAGCACAGTCTTTTTAAAAGTAAAGAACAATTCCAGGGAATCGAACAAAGGTTCTGTTTGTAGCAATCTGAATCAAATACCTGAGAACGTGCCCACTCCTTACCCGGAAAAACTAAAGACTGAGAAGGAAACAAAGGAAGCTCAGCCTAAAAGAGAGAGAAAGGCTTCTGTGGCATCAGAGGAAGATGATGTGCAGTACATCTGTGCTTTTATTGGTGGCAAAAATGTGAACGATGTGCAGGAGCGCGCTGAGAACTACAAACGCAGACCCGTCGTGGACTGTCACGAGCAGCCCTTGGATTTATCCAGTAAGACTTCCCAGGAATGCTCAGTAGTTGCAAGCAGGGGCCTGCTGGCCCCCAGCACCTGCCCCTTCTGTACCTACAGGACATTTTACCCCGAGGTCCTCATGATGCACCAGAGGCTGATGCACAAGTACAGCCCTGACACAGTGAACAAGAACGGCTACAGGAGCAAGGCCGTGGCCAAGGCCCGGCGCACGGGCTGCCCCCCGGCCCTGCTGGGCAAGGATGTGCCTCCTCTGCCTCTCCATTCCAATAAAAACAAGGCTTCCCCATCTCCGCAGCAAAAACCCTTGCAAACAGGGAAAGCCAAGCAATGTGCCCCTCCACAGAACAAAGCCCCTCTCTTCTCAGTGAGCGAGTCGAGCAGCACAGCCCCGAGTAACCTCAAGTTTCATAAACAGCAAAGTAATATTGGAGCTCAGGCAAATAACTACAGACAACCTCAGCAAGAAGTGCACTCCAGTTCCAGTATCTCTCCAGTACTGGACAGAGTAAAAAGGTCTGAATCTAAAATGAAAGCTCTGGGTGCCCCGGTGGCTCAGTCCGGTCTGATCAGCAGCAGCATGAACGGGGTGCTGGAGTCTCACCTCAGTGAACCCGGCTGGACTTGCCACCGAGGGAGAGACTATCTCGGTAGTAAATCCGGGAGCAATGCAACTCTGGACTATGGAGAAACCTCTTCCAAACGGATGAAACCCACTCTGGTAGCTGTGGAGCACCTGGACTCTCCAATGGCTAATTACAGGAGATACGAAATGAGCAGATTTCGTGTTGCAAACAGATATGCAAATCTGCTACCTCAGGAATATCCTCGCACCAAACCCTCACCCTCTGTTCTGCCAACCAAACAAGGGCTTCTCAGTGCAGATGATGTTGATCCTCCCAATGTATTGACTGCTCTCAAACCTTACGAGCCATACAGCTCTGGATCACTTTATGGTTCTTGTGGATCTAGCAATGGCCAAGTAACCAGCTCGACAGGAGAAGGTACAGTCCCTCCTTCTCAAATCTCTGACACCGCTGCACAGGGAGGTGAATGGGATAGAAATAAGGGTGTGCCCACCTTGAAACATTGAAATTACATCATTTCACCAATTCCAGTCAGTGCTTGGGTTTCATATTTAAAAGCTAGGTTCAGCAAACTCCTGGTTTGGGGGATTAGGCATGGAAGGTCTGAATTTTAAAGAGCGATCTGGAGTTCCTCGAGTTCCCCCCTCGCCTCTGCCGTGGGTCTCTGATAGCAAACATGTATTGTTTGCTCATCAGAGCACTCCAGACATGGTGACTAATCCAGGATATGGAATGAGCCTTTCTGCTTAATATGCCAGAAGTCTTGGACCATCTGGAATATTAATAAAACTTCTTACCAAAAAAAAAAAAAAGCTGTCATGGACAATTGTTCCCTTCAAGAGCAGAAAAGGATGTATTGTAGATTATAAAACTGATTCAAATCTTAGACTTCTGCTCTTCGGTGGGGTGTTTTTTAATGTTTAACTTTTAGTAGGAACAGAATACTTTTTTTTAAATCAAGACAGCAGATTTCTGCTATTCTAATTATGGTGTAGTAATGCTCTGTGGAAACTTCTGGGCCTAGCAGAGATAAATGATTTGTGATGTATTGGGAGAACTCTGGTACTTTTACAAAATACATACTTTTTGTGTTTTATCCGTGGTCAACAGTTTCAAAACTTAGCAGGAGGCCAAGATTAAAAGGTTCTGGGTGATATTTAAGCAGTTGTCTGACTATTTGTAGAAGGTGGTATTTATGACTTTAAGCTGAGGTCAGCATGGACTTAGCTACAAATACAGGACTTTGAATTTTGAAACGAAGATGCCATTATAAAAATGAATAGCCTGTGTGGGCTGTGTAGTCTTAAAGTCTGTGAAGCTCCTGAACTCTGAATGCTCCCATTCTCTGGAAGCAGTAAAGTTGCTCTTCTGAAGTAAGTCTGGGATGGTGACAAGCAGGGGTGTGTTCCCTTAGGTCAGACTGCAAATACCGAATCCACATTTAGTTGTGAGGCAAAAAAAATGTATTTGCTCACTCCGTTCTGGTTTTTGTTCACTTGTTTTAAGGTTCAAAAATATATCACATTTATATATAAATATGCAGGCTTGCCTAGTGGGTTCTAGGGAAAGGTGAGGGAAAGTGTCACAGTTGTGTGGCCAGGCTGGGCAGGGAGTGGAGAAGGAAAAGCACCACAGCTGAGTCACTGGAGGTGGTGGATGGAGTTCATTCCTGGTTTGGTGCAGAGCTTCGTGTGTGTACCCTGAACTGCTGTGAGAAATGCAGAATGGGCACTGGGTTCTGCACGGGGGTGCCCAGGAACACAAATGCTGTTGTGGTTCCTGATGATGTGAGAGGATGAACTGCAGAGAGGGGTCAGTGAGTGTGTGTGGGGATGGGAAATGCTGGCAGCAGTGTGGGCTGAAGGAGCAGCTCCTGCAGCTCTATTTTTAAGCAGTGACTTCACTGGAATCCACCTGGTTCTTCCTCTGGAAGCTCCGCCTGTGCCAGAGAAATCTCCGTGCTGGGCTTTACTTCCTCTCCTTTGGCGCAAGCCTGGAGTCCTGCAAGGCCCTGCAGTCAAGAACTTTTCACTGGGTTTTGTTATTTCGAGCTCTCAGAACTGTGGCTGCAGCTAATTTGACAGCATTGTTGTCATGGAAATGAGGATTTCATTGTTCATTAGCCAGTGCTGGCTCAGGGCGAGAAAAGCAACTTTTTATGGCTGTTACCTCCATTATGGCTGTTACCTCCGTTATTTTATGGCTGTTAACATTGGAAAGACTTGTGAAACAAGCCCCCCTCTGCTGGTTTTTCATAGCAACTTCAGTAAAAGCCCTGGGCAAGAAGATGTAGGTTTGTAAGGTTAATTTCTTCATTTTTCAACCATTCTGCCTTGAAGTACCCAACCCAAACCTTGATAATTACTTAGAGGGTTCAGGGTAACAGCCAGGCAACCTCTCAGTGTTAGAATTTTATTGTGGGTGGAGAGTGAAGATAAAAGTTTCTTTAAGTTCTTTTTATTTTTTGTTAAAAAGCTGAAATCCAACAGTTTCTGTAGACTTCCACTCCTCGGAGCCGTGTTGTGTGATACCATCTGCAGAGCTGTGCAGGTGCAGACCTGCAGCTTTCTGCTCTGTTCCTCCCCAACCCCGCTGATATTCTAAACCACGATGTCAAAACCTTTTTCTAAGGGCCCGTGTGCCTTGTGGCAACATTCTTGAGGTCCCCCGAACATGTTCTGTCGCATGTTAAACGCTGGATCAAGTTGTCAGGAGAATATGTTCCACTTGGCAAACTTGATTAAAGCATGATGCCTTCCCTTATTGCTTGTAAGCTTTGCCATCCCGTGTTGCCCTGAAGAGACAGAAACATTCTGAAACCACTCACTTTGTGTTATTCTCAAATTAGTTGCCTTTGGAATGGCAACATGTTATCAAGGATAACCTGTTGGCTGATTGATTTGGCAGAGGCTGCAAATTAAAGACAATTGCTCGTGACACACTCCAATGGCTCCGTGGATCCTGTTGAAATATTAATTTAGCTGTGCCATTTTAATTTAATTGAAGCTCGCGAGGTTTTTCAATGCGGCATTGAAAGCTTTCATGGAATATGGATGGCAGTTGGGCTTTTTGGATCCTGGGGGAGTAATGATTCTGGACTTTTTGCCTTAATTTTATGAAGTGTTTTTGACTGCTTGCCTAAGCTAGTAAGACTTAATACGGAACAGGCATTGATTTCACATATATAAATCTGAATTAATGGTCTCAGATAAACATGAAACTACCTGTATACTAGACTGGAAATTGGTTAACAAAGGTCTGCGAGTAAATGTGCATTAACACTCTTTAAAGTGTCATGAGTTCCGTGTAATCCATGATGGCAACAATGAAGTATCCCCAGTTTCCCTCTCAAATACTCATTGAAGAATTCAAACAAATACAGGAACTGAATTAGGCATTAAGGGTGCAGCACTTACACCTCTTTAGGTGAGGCCTCTGCTGTGGGATGAGTTAAACAAAGATACTTCCTTCTTGCAATAAAATGAGCAAAATTTGGAGCTGGACATCACGTGGATAAAACTTAGCACAAAGTTGTTAAATTCTCTTTTCATTCTCCTTGTATTTATTCTGGATCCTGAATTTCAAATAATGTTCTTCTAGGACTAGGAATATCTATAGTTTTGAGGCCTGACTGTGAGATGATTTGTTGAGGTATTTTGGGTTCTGGATGCTGATGCAGACCTGAGAGTAGCAGGAAATAATTCTAACTTCCTTAAATGACTTTTTTTCCAGGAAAGAGATCAGTGTCATACCAACACTTACCCAGCAATCTGCTGCAGAAGAGAAGTTACGAGCCCTTCGTGGGGAACACACCCTTCAGACCCAGTGACAAGAAGAACTGAATCACTCAACGGTAAACAAACCTTCTGAACTAATTGTTCCTTAAATCTTGCATGAGGTACTGGTGGCATCAAAGGTTCCTGCACAGTGTGAGGAGAGGTTGTGAAAGCCTGAGCGTGAAAAGATAAAAATTCCCTCCTTCTTACAACCAAATACTGGGGTAGCAGTGATGCCTTACATTTTAGATTTTATATGTTTCGAATTCTGCATTCCCAGTGTGTAACTCTGCAGTGTCCTGCAGCCTGGGAGCTGCTGCTCTCTCATGCTGAGACAGACAGAACAAAGCCTCTCCAGGCTGCTCTCCAAGGACACCCAGCCCGGCCTAGGCCCAAAATGTGTAACCCAGCCTCTTGAGAAGGGGGGCAAGCTGAGGGGAAATTCCATCATTAGCTAAAGTTTAATTGGTGAAATTGGGTTGAGATGCAAATGGAGCAAAGCTATAAAAGTGTGAAGAACTCGTGACTCGGGGTCCATCTTGGGTGCAGCCTTTGGCCTGCCCAGGGTGTGCCTCTGAAGGCCTTTCAAATAAATATCCACCTTTATTCCTTCCTCCTGTCCAGTCTCTGTTTCTAGGCTGGCCTCTTTAGGCATCAGCAGCACTGATTGTTCTGAGTAGTGGTAATGGTTTGTTTGATAGGTACAGAGATGCTCCTTTTTGAAGAGAAATGGGAGGGTAACGCCAGATAAATACATTCATTAGTTCCAATTCCAGGGGGAAGTGTTCGGGGAAAGTCAGAACGTCACAGTGAAGTCAGAAAGTCAAAGTTCAGTCAGTCCTGGAGGGTGGAGGAGCGAGGTGTGGGGAGCTGGGAGTGGGGGAAGTGCCTGTGCCACAGCTGGGGTGCTGGGGGGGCTGTGCTGGCTGTGCCTTGGGAAGGTGCAGACATTGCTCACCCTGCCCCCTCTGAGCACTCGGGGCTCCCCAAACCACAGCTCTGATCTCAGAGGGGAGTGAGGGGTCCCTGACAGCTCCTGGGCAGTTTCTCTGTGACTCCAGAGCTGATTCCAGGTGGTTTTTGCTGTTTGAGGGAGGGGAGGGTGTGCCCTCCTGGGGACAGAGGTCAAGGGAACTCGCTACCCTGGTGCTGTGAATTCTTCTCCTCAGTGCTGCAGCTCTGTCTGAGACCTGCACAACCCCTTGCGTTCACAGCATCCTTCACTGCTCAGGACAGAAGTGCTCTGTAGGACTGGAAATAAATAGATCTGTTTGCCTTTTTCAAACCCAGAGCTACAGATAATTTCCCTCCTGCAGATTCAAGGAGCGTGTCTGGAATGCTGTAGCACCTGGGCCAGCACACGTGATTTTATGGAAAGATTTTGGGAGCAGAGCTATCTGATATCGAGTTGACAGCTTTTAAAACACTTTTAATTCTTGGTATTCTTCTAATCTTACTGCTCTTATTGTCCCCCTACTAAGCATAGTTGTGTCTGGTTGTGCTGTTAACTTGATTTCATGCCTGAAATTCGTTTTGGGGCTGAACATCTTCCAAAGTACATTTGATTGCCAGCTTTTATTTGGCAAATAGAAGATCCAGACTCACATGGCAATGCCAATTTTAGCAAGGACGTGGAAGGAATTCCCTTTGTTACAAAGACACTCCTTACAACAGAAACTGTGCTGTACTATTTTATAGCTGTGTACCACAAAGTTAGTATTTTTTCCTTTCTTTCCCCCAGGTCTAAGGACACAAGTGCATATTCCATGGAGTTACACCTGCAGTTCATCCCCCGAGGAAGAGAAAACGGTGAAAGCTACTGAACTAAGCTGTGATTGTACTGTATATAGAAACACTACAGTTTTATAATATTGGTTCTTTTAACATTTTGTACCAAATAGCCATACAAAGTAGTCTAAACAATTGGGTTATGAAGGTGTGTGGAGAACGTATATCTTGACCTTGACTTTTGAGTATTTTTCATTAGAATTAATTGACCAAATATTAGGTAGGAGTTCTATTTTTACATACTTGAGCGCTGCTGAAGAGTTTCTCTTGGAAAGAATATATATCGTTGCACCTCAGGTAAACTGTAAATATTGAAGTTGAAATCCTGTTGGCTTAATGCTCCTTTTTCATAAAAGTGAAAGTTTCTCATCTGTTGGTTTTTTTTTCCTGTTGAACTATGTTAGTTTTTTAAAACAAGTTCCAAATAAACTGTCTGTAAGTGTCTGGTTTATAAATGTTTGAACGTTAAAGCAACGGTGCTGCCTTTGTGCTGATCTGCCTTGGCTGGGTGAGGACCAGGACGTGCTGGGGGCCTCTGCTTCCCTGGGGTTCTTCCCAGCACGTTCTTAAATGCAAGCGTGAGGCAATACTTGACATTTGGGTTTCCTGAAATCTGGTTGGATTCTTCTCTTGGCATTGGTTGCTGTTCTTCAGAGAAGCCTCTTAAAAACACCTCTGCCACCAT
The DNA here is from genome assembly GCA_013397055.1 of Pachycephala philippinensis. NCBI lineage: Eukaryota > Metazoa > Chordata > Aves > Passeriformes > Pachycephala > Pachycephala philippinensis. The sequence continues at coordinate 222,770 of VWZT01004294.1, read as the reverse complement.
CCAAACAGAAAATCCCTGGGACTTGCTTGAGAAACAATAATAATCTCCATGTTTCGAATGTTTGGCTCTGTACTAAGCTCCACACAGTCACATTTAGAGAAAAAAACTCCTTTGCACCTTTGTCCAAAGCTGTAAAGTCTCAAACAACAGGCTTGAAATACGGGATCTCCAGGCTTCAAAAGGGATGTGGCTGTGGTGGAGCCTACTTGACTGTGCTTGGAAGCTTCTTGATGTCAAGTTTTAGCATCTACTGGGAGTTTGAAATGAGTGAGAAATAACCTGTAAATGGGAGAATATCTCCTTTTATTTTTTTGTGAAGACAACAAGAGTTTTTTCTAATGCACATGCAGTTTAATTTTTGTAAAGGGAAGATGGCCAGTTACCAGCCAGTAAAGCAGAACTGTTGCATTTTTTTGACTTGCCTTCCTCGTTTCTTCTCATGAAGTTGTAGTTAAGAGTTAATTCCTTCTGTACCTGGCTTTGACTTCCATATATTTTAGTAAAACAAAACAAAAAAATTTTTAATATTTTGCACTGTTCATTTTGCTCTCTTCCCTCCTACAGCAAATGTAAAATAGCAAAACCTAGAAACTCTTGTTCTTTCATTATGCAACTTGAGATGTTCCAGTTGTCTTGGTTCCTGTAAATGGGACTGGTTTTTAATGTCTTTGTAAACTGGCAATGGAATGAAGTGCTGTGTATCAGGAAATTGTACACTATTGACCTGTTTTCCTGTTCATAAGCTGAGCCATATGTACATAATCTAGATTTTTGTTTTCCTAGTTTTGCACTTTTATAGCCTATTTTTTGAAGATGAATTCACTTGGAAAAGGGTTAATCTATTTTTGTGTGTGATCTCTCCCTGTCCCGGGGGGTGGCTGGCACTGCTCTGCCTGTGCCACTCGGGGCAGGGCTGCTTTTTAACGTGTTTCAGCAAACAGACCTAAGGCTTGTTTGTTTTTAATCTCCCTTCATGCTGGTACAGTGTCCCTCAAGGCTTTTTCTGGGGTTGGAATGGAAAAAAATGGACCTGAAGACTCCATTCCATGGCAGCACCACCCTGTGCTTCAGAACACACTTTGCCCATCAGTATTAACTATTGGGATACTACTGGTTTTGTATGTTCCTTTGGAAATAACAGTGCATATATAGAGGTACAAATTGTTGATTTTTTTCTTTCTTTTTTTTTTTTTAATGTATTTATTTCATTCCATTTTGTTCTATTTTAATTGTTGGAACCGGAAGTCGGCAAGCAGCAGGCACACATTACTCATTTAATTTATGATGTATTTCACTTTAGTTGAGTATATTATTACATGTGGATGTAAATATAGACTTGGTGTTTTGCAAAACTGGTTTCTGTGTCTTGCTTTTAAGGCTTAAAAGGAGTTGCCTGGAATTTCATGTTCACTTGACCTTTCGCCATCGTCGTGTTGCTGGGGGAGAGGGAGAAGCTGCCAGGAACCAAATCCAAATTCATGTTCAGTTACATGAAAATACTGAGTCACTCCCCAGAAAATCTGTCTTAAAATAAGGAAGAAACTTTTGCTTTCTTCTCTTGCAGTTACTTTCCTTCAAGAAAGGAAACGGAGTTATTAAATGCGTTTTTTGTGGTGATAACATTGAGGGGGGCATGAACTATTTTTTTTTTGTGAGACTTCATAATCTTATTATTAAGTTTTTGAAACCAAATATGTTCTGCGAAATTTTCTAGGTCTGTTCTTGGAACTCTCCTGAGGTGTCAGACCTCACCAGCACCTCTGACCACATCTCAAAACTGAAATTAGGAGCTTGGAAGGCATCTGGGGGAGACTTGTCCAAGGCAACTCATCCTTGGGAGAAAGAATTCACCTGATGAAAACCCCAGTAGGAACCAGCCCCATTTAAGGGCACTAATGAGGGAGCACTAACGAGGGGGCACAGCCTCGTGGATGTCCAGGCTGAGCTGGGCTGGTTTGTAGGAATAGGCTGGGCCAGGTTCTTGACTTAAATCCAAGCAGTGCTGGCTGGGGAGGGTGAAACCTTCCAAATGTGGAAGCTGAAACCTTCCAAATGTGGGCCAAAAGGATGTGGAAGTGAAATGGTGAGTGCTGATCCTGCCTGTGGTGCACAGATGGGGGCCTGGAGGTGTCACTGGTGGTGTCGGTCACAGGCTGGGTTGGGGTGACCTGTGAAGGGTGGCACTGGCTGGAGAGGGGACACCAGGAGTCGTGTGAGCTCTGCAGGTGACTAAAACTCAAATCAAGGAGCAGCTCCCACTGCTGACTGAGGAGGAGGACGTGCTGCAGGTAAGAACAGGACAGAATATTCTGAATATTCTGTGTTTGGTACCCTGTGAGTGCCAGGCTCTGTTTGCTGCCTCCCAGCAGAATATTGGGAATTCAACACTGTCCGAAATGATGAAGGCAGAGCTGAACTCTGGTGTGATCAGAGCAGCATCACCAACACTTGAGTTTGAGGGCTCTTCCTCCTCTGCTTTTAGCAAATTCCCCCTTTGGATCCATCTCTGACTGCTCTGTGCCCTGAAATCGCAGAGAGGCAACTCATTCTCACTTAGGAGGAAGAGCTGATATTAAACCACAAAACAGTTTCTTCTCCCCCTTTGTGAAAGAGGAAAATACGCGAGTGCTTTCCTGAGCAGATTTCTCTGTTCATTTGCACACACTTGAGAAAAGTGCATTTAATTAGGATTAGCAAGTCTCTAAATTGCAGATGGTTCTCAGGGGAAAAAAATAGTTATGAGTGCATTCATGACATTAAAATCAGTACATTTAATTCAATTTCATCTTAATATTAATTCATAACATCTAAAGTAGTAGTTCCTACTGAAGATATTCATATGATCCAGGATTACTGGGGAAAATGAAATCGAGCAGTTCCAAACATGCTGCAGCATGATTACCACGTGTAATTATGCAGATTGAGTAATCACGTGCTAATTGGGAGAATGCCCATTTTGACATGGGTTATCTGGAACGAGGGTCAGTTCTGTGATAAGTTTTATTTAGTTTGGAGTTCTTTGTTGATGGACACAGAGTCCAGGACTGGGTCAGATGTGAATGCTGCAAGAATCAGGAGTTAGGGGAGCAGTTGGAGCAGAATTCCAGGGAGGAGGCTGCTGGGATGAGCATCGCAGAACACGAAATGCTTTAGTTTAAGGCTTCTCCTCCTGCCCCCGGCTCTCCTTCCTCAGAGATCCAAAGGGAAAATGCGGTGCCCTCCCAGCCCATCCCTCGCTGTGTGATCAGTTCTGACCGGGGCTGGCTCAGGCAGCCTCAGCGGCTTTTTCCTCTCCTCCCGTGAGTGTGAGTGAAACCAAAGCGCCCCGATCCACCCCGGACCTTTCTGCGGGACGGGAAAGCCGGATTTTGGAAATAATATTCCCTCTCCACAAGTTTGCTTCTCCTTTGCTTCCCCTGCGTTTGTCCCTTTTCCCAGCACGCAGAACTCCTCCTGCAGCCTCCAGGAGCTCACCTGGGGGATTTTAACACCTCTCAGATGTCCCCGAGCCGCTGGGAGATGGGGAAAGGTTCCCTGTGCTGCATCCCGAGAGAATCCCATCGCTCGGGGGGCACAGGGTGGCCCAGGGGCGGGCTCTGGGAGCAGCATTCCCGGTGCCAGGGCTCTGAATGGGGCAGCATTCCCGGTGCCAGGACTCTGGAGCACCATTCCCGGTGTCGGGGAAGGGCTCTGAGGACATCATTCCCGGTGCCAGGGGCTCTGAATGGGGCAGCATTCCCGGTGTCAGGGGCAGGGCTCTGGGAGCACGATTCCCGGTGTCAGGGCTCTGGGATCATCATTCCCGGTGTCAGGGCTC
>VWZT01004294.1:96897-213359 GCA_013397055.1 Pachycephala philippinensis | reverse complement strand
CCTCTCCAGGTCAGTTTTTTCCTTCCTCTGCAAAAAAAAAAAGGAAAAAAAAAAAAAAAAAAAAAAAAAAAAAGAAGGAAAGAAAAGAAAAACCCACACAAAAATCAATCCATCAAATGTCATTACAGATTTATTAAGCCTGATGTAGAAAGACTTTTAACAGTAACATCTTCAGAAAGCATAAAAAGAGCACTTCTGTTCAGTCTTGTGCTTTGAAAATCTAAATATATTTTTATCATATAAATAATTCTTTTCATGTTTTAAGTGCATCTGTTTTTTTTTTTATTTTTTATTTTTTTTTCCCCTTTTCAAATTTCCATTTTACAATTGGCCAAAAAAACTGAAGTCTGCATTGACTGAAATGAAGCCATTTGCAAAGCTAATGATGTTGTGAAGCATGTCTGTGGTGAGCCATATCAGCTAGATTTCAGAAAGGTAGTTCAATGAGTGCAGCATTAAAATGAGGGACAGCCTCCAGCAAAATCATAATTGAACACACCCAAGTCCTTAATGTCTGCAGTTGGGTTTCCTGATGCAAATTACGATAACATTTCAGATGTGAGCAGTCGCTTTCCAGTAGCTGCAGTGGAAAAGAGACATTTTATGCCACAAAGGGAAGAATTACCATGTTTAAAAATGTAAATAATATATGTATAGAAACCTTTTTTATGGAAATGAGGCATTCAGGATTATGTGAACAGTTTGGGCTATTTTTTTTTCCTTTTTAAACACAACAGATAAAGATGTGTGATCTATTATTCAGGGCTTTAATTACAGTTCTAAAACTGCAGTGATTTTATTAAAAAAAAAAAAATCCCTGGGCATAAAAAGTAATGTTTTTTGTGGGAAAGTTGAGGGATTTTTTTTTTTTTATACAATGTATTTACCGTGGTGAAAATACAGAACAAAAAAATCACCATTAATAGGTTTCAATGCTACAAAATCATACACAGAAATACATCTTAAATGCTCTGGAATACAGTCATCTTCCTGTAAATCAGAAAAGGCCTTAGATAAATAGGTTTGACCTGATTTAAATTTAATGAGATACATAGTCCTGATTGTTAATAATTGGTTTGGGGGAACCCAAAACAATAAAAGCAATAATCTCCTCTAGTATAAATTATACAAATTTATTTAGCAATCAACCGAAGGGGGAGGAAAAAAAAAAAAAGCCATTAACATTATCAATTTGTTTAGTTTAAGGTAGTTATAATAAGCAAATAATTGGAAGCCAAATTGCCAGGCAGGCTTTGAGAGAGAGACAGTGAACATTGGGAAGATGCCTGTGTGTGATGAAGCTCTGGGGCCACTAGATGGTATGGTCCTCCCAGCAGAAAGGGCTTTTTCCATGCAAGGACCATTCATAATCATCCAAACCAAGTGAAACATGGTTTTGATTAAAGCAGCCTGTTGGCTCAATAATCTCGGTAATTTTAAAAACATCCTTAATGTGGAAGAAGAACACTGCAATGTCAGAGATGGCCTTGGGGCCCATTATAAACAGCAACAAAATAAATAAGGAGAAGAAATGAGAGGTCATGAAAACAAAATTAAGCTAATGTTTCAAATTTTGACAATTATGAATTGTTCCTCCAAGAAGACATTAAAAAAAATAATTCAGGCACTATTAGATAAAATACAAAGAGAATAATTGTACATGTATGAGTTTCCCATGGGACTAAGCATGCTTTAAAAGCAAAACTTGACTTAGATTTCCCCTCTTCCCCCCGCCCCCCTTTCTAGCCAGCAATTGGGCAGGTCTCATGCAAACACAGACTTGCTTCTCCGAGCTCCTCCAAAAACTCCTCTCTAATTCCTTTATGAGCCGTTAAAAGATGATGACCAAGAAAACAAACAAAGAAAAATTACAAGTGTATTTTCTATGAAAAAAAAATAATATCCCCCGTTATGAACCAATTTTTTTTTCTTTTTGTAGGAAACCGAAACAAGCGAATATAACAAAATCTGTGTTCATACCATGGCAATATAGTTAATATATACAAATATGTACAGTATAAAAATGCATCAAAGGCGCAACTTTTCATCCAAACAAGCTGCGGTGCCCGAGGAGGAGCAGCTCAGCCCCCTCCTCTCTGAGTTACAGGCAATATGTTCTATACAGCATGCACTGGTTACAAAATGAGTGCAGGAGCACCGAGACATTCGCCAGGGAAAGTCACCGCCAGGCCTCTCGCGAGGGAGCCCCCTTTGCGTTGTTCATATAAAAAATGGGTTTAATCTCGCCTTTTTTTGCCTTTTGGAGTATATACATTTGTTTTTTAAAGAGAAATGGGCTTTTGATTCTTTATTTTCCTTATTGTTTTCCAAACAGAATCCCGACACCACGGTCACGGATGTAACCTGAAGATGCTGCCAACAACAAACGTGCGACGAGCCGCCAGCGCCGGGGCAGAGCAAACCCATCCGAATTTACCAGCGTGGCCAACTGTGCTCCATGACTGAAATGGGGGTGGGTCCCTCCTGATTCGTGCTGACACGTTCCAGATAATAAAACCCAAAACAAACACACGGAGTGAAAGACCAACAAAGGATTAAGAAGAGGTGCCTGAGCACAAGACAAAAGGGCGCATTGTACCGGAGACATAGGACAGAGAAGTACCCTGAGCCAAATAAGAGCTGTTGAGCTTGTCAGCTTTTGCAACCTGTATTGCACATTCCAGCGTCTGCTGCGGGTAAAGCCAAGATCCTGCCCTGCACATCCTGCAGGTTCCTGCTGCCAGCAGTGCCCAGTGCTGCCTCAGCCACGGAGCCGCTGCCTGCTCCTGAAGGGATGCACAAACACACACAGGAGTGTGCCCGTGTCTGATGGGAAATGTCTGTGTGCACCTGCACATCCTCCTGGATACACACAGATATGCCGTTCTTAAATGTTACCTGGACCAGTTTCTAAGTGAGAATATTGCCCACAGAAATCTCCCACATTTGAGGAGGTTGTGAGGATGTGTGATGCCGTGTGGGGATGGGGAAAGCGTTCCCTGCCTTTAACGGAGCTGCATTTTTGCAAGAAGTTATTTTCATTTTCTTCATGAAATACTGATCTTTTTTCCCCCTGCTATCTCATCTAAGGAGTCTAATGAAAAAATTTGTTGCCTTTACTTAGATCAAAAAAGGAAAGGAAAAAAAAGTTTGCTGAGCTCGATGGTGTGAACTGAAGTGGAGCTGTACGATCCGCCAGGATTAGTGTTTAATCTGTTGTCTCAAACAGGGCTTTTTACAAAGGCCTAAAGACATTTCATGAGCTGAGAGGGATGATGAACTGGAAGTTTATTACTCTGCAGTTAAGTCCAGTGGTACAGCAAGTTCACTTTTAAAAATACTCTCCAAGAAAATATCGTGCAGACATTTTGGTACAAGAAACAAGTGTCGTCTGAAACTTCATCTACTCTTCACATCTCTTCTGGCATAATCAAAGCAAAAAAACCACCACTAGACTGAAGGATCCTGGGATGAAAGTGCTTGCACTGGTATAAAAGTGGTCCAGCAGAGCAAAAGGAGCTGTACCAGTATAAAGTGCTTTATAGTGATACAACTGGTGTTACATTTACAAGCGTAGTCACATCGATATCAGAGTTTTGCAATCACCTCCCTGACATAATTATAAACCCTCTGAAGTGCAGGAGATTTAATTTGCCCAGAGCTAGAGACTGAAGTTTGCTGTTTTCAAAACTGCCCAAACACGTTTGGAATCTGAGGTTGGGACCATGAAGAAGGTGTTTGGAGCTGGGTAAATCTGCTGGGTTTGAAAGAGTGGCTCTGGATTTACACTGGAATAAATGCATCTGGAATCTGGCTTCTGTTTTTCAGACACTGGACTGAAATGGAGGGAGGTGGTTGCAGGGAAGATCAGGGGGATGTGGCACAGCACGTGTGGGGTGCAAAGGTGAGTCAGCTTCCAGTACCACTGCAAACCCCTTATTTTTATTATTTTATTCTTTCACTTTCCCTCAGAAGACAATTGGAGAATAAAAATTCTTAACTCTGTGTGCTTTTCACTGCAGGAAATAATGAAGAAAAAAAGAAAACCCAGGAAGCATTTCTTTCTGGAATAACAAACCAGTGGCTCACCCAGGGCCATCAACCAACAGGCTGAACTTGAGTTCAGGTGCTGACAAATCAAGACCTCATTGATGAAATGTGAATTAAAATCTGCCTTTAGATGCATGTACTTTATTATTTTGTTATGTTTAAAAATATTACACTTGCTATGGTCCAACCTGACACAAATGGTCAAAGGTTGGACTTGACGATCCTGGAGGTCTTTCCTAAATGATAATGTGATACAAAAAAGGCTCTGTTTGCACCCACCAATGAGAAACTGAAACTCTTCAGCACCATTATGGAAATGTTCTCACTTCTAGTGAAATTCAAGAACCTCTTGCTGACCATTTCCATCTGAGGACAAGGGAAGTCGTGACCTGTGGGATAAATTGTGATGGGGAGCAGGAAATCCAGGTGAGGAAAACCACGGTGTCACTGACCCTGCTGTGAAACCCAACGAGAAGCTGCTCTGGGGGCTCTTGGGTGGTCAATATCCAGGAATTACAGCTCCATAGCTCCTAACCTCAACTTCCTAGGAGCAGAAATGACACGTCAGGCTGTGCTGGGAGAAGATGGGCACATTCCAGTAGCCCTCGCTCACAATCTATCGAGGTGGCTCTATTGGTGCTCCTGCTCAGGGACAGATGGCCTTTAAAGCCTGCTGTAATTGCAACATATTGATCTGGAATCTGTGATCAATACTGTCTTTATAGAGAGAATTTTAAATATAAATTGCATCGTATATCTGTTGGTGAGGACAAAAGCCCTGCGTGATGGAGATCCCCCTGCGCCAAGCCGAGCGCTCGCTGCAGCCCGGAGTGACCGTGGAATGGGGAGAGGGGACAGGGGACAACCCAGCCACAGCCATCTCTTCAATCTCTGCCAAAAATCAAGCTGCCTTCCTCATTTCCTTTGGTTCCTAACAGGTTTGATCCCGAGGTGATGCCCACAGCATAACCCTGAGTGTCTGGGATGTGGCTGCATCAGGCCGTGGGGAACCAGCACAGAGCCGGTGTCCCCTCGGCAGCTCCCACCCCAAACTCCAGCATTCCTCTCTTTCCTGGTACCAAGGGCAGCTCGTTTTCCATGCAAATCCTACACAGATGCTTCCCAGTGGGAATATCCCCTTCTGGTTTAGGAGCTGAACTGCGGGTATGAAGTAATCAATAAATATGGCACTTTATCAAAACATGATTAAGGAAAGAAAAAGAGGCCAAAAATTAGGGAAACAATCCCTGCCATTTGAATGCATGAGAGTTGACTCAATAGCCTGTAAAGCTGGCTTGGAAGGCTTCACCCCCTATCGTGCTAATATATAATTATTGATTTTTAAAATGACTTTTTATATCCTCCCTGATCTCTAAAAAAGCTAGGGAGGTCAGTCTTGTAAATACTTTTACAAGTAGGTAATAAAACCCATGATAACTTGCATTGACAAGTAATTACTGGGCAGGTTTGTTAGCAGATTCGCAAAGATTTTTTTTTAACCCAACAATTATTATTGTACTAATGACAGCCATTTTTAAAGTTAAGTGTCCTTCTCCCTCTCAGCTTAAGTAATAAGAGCCTGGAAAAAACACCTGAGACTGATCCACTGAAATTCTTACATATTAGGCCCCAAAGGGATGCTAATTACATCTCCCTGTTTTAAAATAGAACATTTTTTTTTTTCAGGTGATATGGCTTATTTTGACATGGATGGTGGTGGGAAGGGAGCTCTGGTTTCTGAATAAATCTTTCAAAGCAGTGTGTAAGGGTAACAATTCTTCCTGCTTTATTTCAGTGCAAGAGCATAAACAGCTTGGATATGTGGTGTATCAATATGCCACTTGTTAATAAGCACGGACGTGAATCATAAATATTCCGCTGTTTGATCACCAGGCCTTTAATTAATGTTTTGATGATCTCCAATAAGAATAAAAGTCAGAACGATAGATATTGAGTAGCGACGACAGAGAAAAGGTGCAATGATTTTCTGTGTTACCTGATTTATATGACAGAAAAACTATCAACTCATCCAGTTTCGTACAGAGAAAAGAGAGGAGAGACGTACATTTTCTTTTTTTTTATATCATATTGTAAAAAAAAAAATAAAAATCACTTAATTCAAATGTGTACCTAAAACGTTCCCCGAGGACAGCGATGCAGGCAAAATGATCAAGCTTTAGCACCGTGTGATAAAAGTTTGTGGCCAGATTTTTAAACAAAGCAGCTGTTCCTACACAGTGAAGCCTCCTGAGCAAAACCTGACCTCCCTCGGGGGGTTTGGCCTTTCCAAAATCTCCCAAAAACTTTGCAGCTCCGGGGTCCCAGGTGGGGCCGTGTGTCCTGTGGTCACCCTGAGCTCACAGGGCACCAGCAAAGCCGATTCCTGCCAAAATGGAGCAGCTGGTGCCCCTAATAGCCCCAGCTCTGGGTGCTGTGGGCTGGCTGAGGACTCCGGGTCTCCTTTTTGTGGGAAGAGGCTCCCAAGAGCTCCCCGTGTGGGAATTCCTACAGCCTGGCCTTGCCACAGGTGCAACCCCCCTGCATGGAGAATCCTATTAAAAACCAGCCAAACTCCGGGCTGTGACAGCATCGGGGCTGGGAGCTTCACCTGTCGGATGCTGCAAGCAGCCCAATATTTTTTCCCTGCACCCAAAAGCTCGGGGGAAGGAGCCACACGTGCAGTTTCTCCCCTGGGCGATTTTCCGCGGCGCTCGTGGCCTTTGGGTCGGCGCCGTGGGCCCCACCTTGTGCAACTTCACCTCATAACTCCGGCCTGGGCTGTGCAATTTAACAGCTTCTGAGGAGCTCGATGCTAATGCATTGATTTTGCTTTAATAGAATTTTGTTGTCAATGGCCGGTGCTCAGCACGGTGCAGGCTTCAATCTTAACCCATCTGAAGGCTCTGCTCGTTTCCAGTTGAGCTCCGTTCATTTCCAGTTGAATAGGTTAAGCAAAGACAGACCTCACTGTTCTCAATTCACTTTATGATCCTCCCATCATAAAAAATAATATCAGCACCTTGCTTTTCATGTCAGAACTACATTTGAGCTGCTATTCCCTATGCCCATGAGTAAATCCCATAAAAGCCGCCCCGTTGTACTGTCGCTATTTTTCCTTGTGGATGATTGATTGATGGATGAGTGCTGACACTTCAATGAAGCTATTTCGACTGCCATCTCAATCCGATGATGTGAGGGGTATATTTTCTGTCCATGCCTCATTACTTCAGAATGACATTCCTGGAACTTCATTTACTTTTTCCCTCCTTCCCTCAAGCGCCATATTTTTTCCCATCTAGGTTATGCATGCCATAAAAAAAGCAATTTGCTATTATATGTGGCATAAGGGCAACACTTTCCCTAGGAGGTAAATAAGAAGGGCCTTTTTTTCTCCTCCATGTTGAGTTTAGGGATCATGTCAAAATTTCCCAAGCTGTGCCGAAACAGGCCCTTCTGCACAGGCCACAGGGAATGCAGGGAACATATTTAGTCTGATTTTGTGACTGCTGCACTTCAATTATATCCTTGAACATAGCAAACAAAACAACAGGAAAAGACACCCCAAAGCCCTTTCTGATTTGAGAAAGAGCCTCTTCTCCACTTGTGCCTCGCATACTTTGAATATCTCATTTGTCAAGGAATAGCGATTTACAACTTGATCCAGACTTATTTTTCCTTGGAGAATAGGGGAAGTTCATCGTTAAATGCAGAGATGGATTTGTCTGCTGGAGGTTGCTTTCTCTGAGTGAGAGCAAACAGGGCTGCGCCTGCATTTCCAGGCAGTGCACTAGGAAGAGTGGGACTCGTGACATTGGCATATCCTGGAAGATTCTGGGAGTTGACTTGGGACCCGATTTTAATCTGTGTAATACAGTATTCCCGTTAATAATAATGTATAATTAAGACATCCGTTAAAAATCCATAACGTTAATTTAATGGAGAAAATCTAATACAGTTCTATTGGAATTTTTACGTTAAATTAACTTTAACGGGCTTTTAATGGATGTCTTAATTAGATCTCATTATTAACGTGAATATTCCACAAATTAAAATTGGGACCTCGAAGTTTTAATGAAAAAAGTTACAAGCACAAATTTGAAATTGCCGTTTTTGTAGCCCCCTTCTCCCAGGTCGGAGTGGGTTTGAAGGCACGGCCGGCGGTGCTCGCCGGGCCGGACAGAGCTCGGACACCAGATTCTGATCCCATTTTTGGTGGCACAAATCCAAAGTCGCTCTGTTGACCACAACAGAGCTTCAGATTTACACTCACCTAACTGAGAAAGGAGTTCTACCTTTATTCTTTTATATCTATATATAGATATTTATATAGTGATATTTATATATAGATATATCTATATTTATATAATGTTTAATAATCTAACAATAGTACTTTTGTTTAAAAATCCCTCCATCCCATATGTCTCGTCATAAACCGTAATGGAGATTTAAATATATATATATATCTGAGGAATAAAACAAACTGAAAATAATCCATTTCAAACAAATCTTTGGCAGCAACATGGTTAAGCATAACTATTTGAACAACTTGCACAGAAGATTAACATTGTTCAGAGGTTTTTTGGCTCAGAATCTGTTTTAACTTAATAATTCTTGTACTTACTGTGATGTATTGATCCCTAGTGCAATGACTGGATTGGGCAACCCAGGTGCAACAGTAATAGCTGCACAGAATAGAAACATTTCCTTTAGACAAACTATCCCAAAGGGGTTATAAATAGGAAATGGACATTACCATGAAAAGTAAAGCTTCCAATGTGACTGCATCTTGTGTAGCACACTTGGACATTAAACTATGAAGAATTTTTTTTTCCTGTCAAGTGTTACAAATTGACGAAATAAGTACATCAATGTTCTCAGTCATTATCTTACTTCAGTGGCACTTTGTTTTAGTGACAGCAAAAAGGGACAGTGGAGACCAGACAGCCCCAGTGCAGTTTATCAATGAAAATCTAATATCGTCCATAAGCAGGGGAGTGGAAATCAATACTTCATTACCAAATTGTTAGTGAGGATGAAGAAGAATAGCAGGAGTTTTTTGGCAGCCTCCTCGGTCCGGGTTGCTGTGAGTTCAATGTCAGGGCCGCGGTGCCGAGCGGGGCCGGCGCGGAGCTGGGCTGGAGAGCTGGACTAAGGCATTCGTCCTGCAAGCACAACAACAACAACACAGCCACTGTTACACGCTCTGACCGCAGCCCACACCACTGACCAGGCACTCCCAGCCACAGAAATGCCTGGAAATGAGCTCTGCTTTGTTCTGTGCACCCACAGGCTCACAACGAGCAAGGACACCCAAGTGTGGAAATTATCTCTGCTTTATTTTGTGCACCCACAACAAGCAAGGACACCCAAGTGTGAATGGAATCCTAGTTCCATAACCGTGCATGGATCAGTGGGCAAACTCCAGCTGGTGCTGAGGCTGTGCCTGCTCACTGAGCCCCTTACTCTGCTTTTCCCTCATGTTCCTTAAACTTGGAGTTCCTTCCTACAGCCGGCCAAGAACACGCTCTAAAATCCTCATGGAGAGTTGGACATCTCGGTACCCACAGGGTGTTTAATTACCCCACCATTGCTGTGTTATTCCTGCTTCTTGTGGCACCTCCCCAGCATTAAAAGCCATCTTCCAGTGGGCCTTTTCCATCCTGCAGCTGCTAAAAGTGCTAAGTGACTCAAGTTGTGAAGTTACTGCTACACAGAGACAGAAGGGGCTTGTTTTATTTAATTTCAAGATGTGGGTTTAAAAGTTCAGCCCAAAGTTGAGTTCTGCTTTGCTTATAACCTGGGAGAAAGATACTGAGGAAAGCAGTAGAAAAAAACCAGCTGGAAAAATAGGGTGAGAAATGAGGCAGGCAATAAGTAGAGTGAAAGTCAATCTGGAGAGAGCACAGAGGAAAAAAAGAGCTGCAGTGGGCAAAGAGAAATATGTTACTGAAAAATATATTATCTGTTCAAGGCCATGGATATTTCAGCAAACACAACTCAAACCCTGCAGTGTGTTCTCTGTGTTCTGGCTAAATCAACTGGAAATTCAGTAGCAGCTTTATTTAAAGTAAAATAAACTCAGCTTTTCAAAAAAATCCATACGAAAACAAAAAAGTCCATTGACTTCATGCTAGTTAGTTTATAATTTGGTTTGGTTTACAATATCTTCACCTTTTCAGTTTTCACAGCGATGCTGAGTTTTGCATTGGCAACCCAGACCTGCTGTGGAGAAACTGTTGGAAGGAAAGAAGAGGTTTTGGCAGCTGAATGCAGAGACTTTTGGCAACTGAGAATGCATGGAAGTCAGTTTGAAATTGTGGTGAATACCTTGGATCATTATTCCCACTTAAAAGATATTAAAAGCAACCCATGTTGACACTTTAAGATGTTGCCTTTAGGTTTCAGAGGTAACGCTCCAGAGCAATTCACACTTTGCAGAGCTATTATTTTTCCCTGCAAAAGGGCACAGCTGTGCCAGTTTACACCCTGTTCACATCCTAAAGAAATCCAGAAGCATTGCTATGGTAGGGCCTAGAGCTGACACACAGCAACGCTGGGGCCAACTTCTCACTGTGGAATCACCTCTGCAAATGATCCCAGTGGGGCTGTGGGGATGGCACAGGCACTGGGCTTTACCTTTCCAAGCAGAGGTTTCCAGGATGGAAAACCACCTGTGACATCCCACCTGAGTCCTGCCTTGGATCATCCCAAGCCCTGCAGCCTCTGCCTCCCTCGTGGAGGTGGGACACAGACACCCTTGGTTGTGGTGAGGGACAGTGGTGACCCAGCAGTCAACTATGCCTCCAGAACCTCGTTAGCATAATTAAGCCAAATTAGTGTCACTGAAAGTGCTAAATCTAGGAAGGAGTCTTCAAGTTACTGCAGAGCACTGGTTTCCTGCCAGTGGGAAACATTTATAGAAGCTTGGATTGGAAAATGAAAAGCCAAACTCCTGCCTCCTTTTCTTTTTGTGTCATTGTGAGGAGGGCCCTGAGACTTTTTAATCAGCATAGCAATACTCCTGGTCACTTCCCTGGCACAGGACAACATTGAGGACACTGCTAGCCCTGGGCAGACACTTCAGAGGCACACTGGTCAGGGGGAAGGTCCACAAGAAACTCTTCTGACAACAAATAAACTTTTAAGGCTCAGTGTCCATGTACTTGACTAATGGTAACATCTGTGCACAAGTAAAATCAATTGGGACTTGGCATTGATTTCCATGGGATAAGTACTTCACCCCTAAGGTCTTCTGGCCAACTGAAGTCTCCATCCTTGTGGGTTTTGTTGTTTTTTTTTTCTATTGATACCACTGCAGGCTGGGACAGGACTTTGGGAAATTAATTAGTGTGAGCCCTGATCAATAAGGGTCATAGTTTATGTATTTCATTATCAAGTCTGTAAGAGATTCAGGGAGTTTGTGGAGAGCTTGTCACCTGCAGTCAGGGCAGAGCAGCCTGCACATTCCAACAGCTCTTGATGGGCAGAGTCTGGTGCTTCCTGGGCATTTGCTGAAATGTAGCTCACCCTGAGCCATAAAGAAAACTCCATCATTTAAATCATGTTCTGAAAACGTGGCTGAGGGTGTTCATTATACTGATGGCTTGTACAGCATATGTGAGATATCAGTTGCAGATACTGAAGCTTTGCTTTTATTTAACACTAATTATCGAGCCATCAACAGATGTAAAAAGTCGGATCTATTTTAACGCGGATGTGTCAGGACTCAGCTTTCCCCCTAACAGCCGACTTCCCACTCCCTGTCCGTGGCACAGCTTCCCTCTCCTCATTCGAGCATTGCCAGAAAAACACAGCTGTGAAACCTCCGAAATGGGAGCTCTCAAACTCGTCTGCAGCCCGAGACAACTGTGGAGCGTGTGTCAGCAGCTCGTGGCACGCCAGGCCCTGGCGGTGGCACCGGCACTGCTGGGCTGGGCTGGGCTGGGCTGGGCACGGCTCCCAGAGCTCCCACAGCTCCAGGGACCAGCTGAACTGGGCTCCCAGCTCTCACAGCAGTGCCCAGCTCGCCTCTCACACCCTGGTGTTTCTCTGCTCTCTCCAGTGTCTCCTTTTCCCTTTTCCCCACGGCCAAAATCCACGCCAAGGGAGTGATGTGGCCTCCTGGGGTATTGCCTGCTCATGGGATGGTTTTCACGTCATGGGATCCTGGGGTGGTTTGGGTTGAAGGGACCTTAAAGCTCATCTCATTCCAGCCACACCTTCCACTATCCCAGGGTGCTCCAAGCCCTGTCCAACCTGGCCTTGGACACTTCCAGGGATCCAGGGGCAGCCACAGCTTCTCTGGGAGCCTGTGCCAGGGCCTCCCCACCCTCACAGGGAGGGATTTCTTCCTGATATTTCACCTAAGTTTCCCCCCTTTCAGTTTGAAGCCATTCTCCCTTGTCCTGTCACTCCTGGAACATCCCTTTTTCCAGCTTCCCTGTAGGCTCCTTCAGAGCCTGCAAGGTGCTGTGAGCTCCTTCCAGTATCTGAAGTCCTTTTCTTGAGGATTGCTGTCACCATTTGATTTTTGGGTTCTGCCACCTGTTCAGTGGCAGGGTCTGAGGTGGGATGGAACTCCAGAGCCAGGCAGATGACAGCAGCCTCATGTATTTATAATGTCTGCTCTGTATTTCCATATCTTTGCTAATATCATTTCACCAGCTCCTATTTATGCAGTGGGATAACAAAAATGACAATATTCCTTTGTGATCCACCCACTGCAGTCCATGGGAGTCTATGGATCAAAACTTTTCCAGGCTGCAGCTGTACCTATCACAATAAATTGCAGGACTCTTTAAAGGCCACATAGAACGACACAGACAGGCCCTTTGTGGTTACCAAACATGCTATCTCTAGATGTCATTTTTGACCTACTTTTGCTAGATTTTTGCAGCAGCACAAAATCTGCTCCTTAAAGAACCACGCCACGTGCACAGTACCTAGAAAGGGGGAAACAGCAAATCTGGATATATTTTATTTCACTTAGGACTCCTCTCACCATGAATTACAATGTTACAGACTCTAAACGCCTTCTCGTTACCCATAATTATAACTAAAATTATATCAATCTAAACAGTAACTACTGGAATGATTCATCCTGATTGGGAGGAGCATGCTCCCTGGAGTTCTGCCTGCCCATCCATTTTAAAGCCTCGTGGCAGGAATTGCTTTCCAGAAGGTCATTTAACAGCACATTAAATAAATAAACAGAACATATTTGTTTCAGCAAACACACTCTAATAGGATGAGAAAGCATTTTGGGAGAGGTAGGAATAACCCTCATGAAAATGGAATCTTTCAGTCTCACCTTGCTGAGGGTGCAGCAGCCGCCCAAAGGCAGGCAGAGGCTCCGTGTGATGCCAGCAGGGAAAAGCCTCATGTCCTGCACTGTGAAGGGTCCCACCAAGGTCACCTCGTGTCCCTGCAGAAGGCACCAGTCTGTGCCTGTTCTCCCTCAGCAACACGGAGAGGGAAGTGTGGAAACATTTCTGATTTGAGCTTGTGAGTGTGGGGCAAGACAAAGGAAATGAGGGCTCTAACTCAGCTGTGCCTGGGGTGTGCCTGCCTGAGCACAGAATTACCTGCTGTAACACCCAGGTGGGAGAGTTCAGAGACCTCCTGCCTGGGAGGATGCTTTTTTCCTGATATTTTGGGCAATCCAGAGCTTTGCAGGGAGCTGAGGCAGCAGGTGCAGGAGGGACAAGGAGCTCAGTGCTGAAGGGACTTTCCTTTCCAAAAGGAAAGATGGCAAGAGACAATTTCCAAAGGCCTGGAGTGCCAGGACAAGGGGGAATGGCTTCAAACTGACAGAGAGGAAGTTCAGATGGGATATTGGGAAAATATTCTTCCCTGTGAGCATGGGGAGGTGCTGCCAGAGGTGGCCCAGAGAAGCTGTGGGTGAGTCAGAGAAAAACTGGGGCTGCAGAGAGACCCCATGGAATCCTGGAAAGAGGGGGATTTGTGCCACTTGTGTTGAGAGAGGCCAGGATTTCACCCCTGAGCCCAGTGTGGGCCTCAGGGTGACACAGGACACAAAGGTGTGACAGGTACCTGGTCCCCCCCAGTTGCTTCTGCACACAAAGCCCTGTACAGAGGTGTCTGGAAAAATCACAGACTTGGAAAGAGAAAAAAGAAATTACAGGGAACATTTAACTTTTATTTCTTCCTATAAATAAAGTATAGCCATCAAATCACAATGTATTTGGGAGCACATGTTATTGACAGCCTATTCTTGGAGGGGAAAAAAAAAAAGTGGATTTTTTGGCAAAGTTTCCTAAAGATTAAATTGTTCATTGTACAGGGCACCATCTGCCCTTGGAGAGAGATTTAGTTGATGGCAGCTGCAACCAAAGTGTGGAAGATAAAGCTGAATTTCTGGTTTCTTTTCAACTAGCAACTGTCATTATAGGTCACATGCAAACTGTGTCATTTTCTGTGACAAGCAGGTTCTGTAGGATTGGGTGCTCGCTACATTTTAAAGAGCCACCTGTAAAGATCCCAGCCGAGAAACAGCTTTTGGAACACACCTTGCAAAACGTGAATTTACAGCAGATAAGACAAAGCAATCATGGCCCAACCATCTGGACACTGGCTGTGTGCTCCAGGCCCAGGCTCACGGGGTGGAGGTCAGGAGGAACTCATGGGTCACTTAAAGGTAGATCCCTTAATTCATTTGGGTGCTTAAAAAGGCTGAACTGTTATCTGCAAGTGTGCACTCGACTGTTGCATAATCCACAAGTGCCTCCCTGTTTTCCTTGGGGTGTAATTCCCCATGAGATTAAACCCCACAGTTTTTAAACCCTGAAGAGAATTTCTAAATCCCCAAAGCAGAGGCTGCTGTGGGTGGGGTTTTTCCCACCTCTGAGCTATGACACTGAAATGTCTCGATTCACTGCGAGGCAGCAAAGGCCACTTGAGAGTGGGGAGATGCTGGTCTGTCTCTGCACTTGGAGTGGCTTAAACATCACACAAACCTCATCCTGGCTACAGCAAACCCTCCAGGAGGGAATCTGTACCTCCTCCCTCTCCCCTGAACACTTCCACAGGAGAATGACGTTCCCTTTCTCCTCGGAACAAAACGGGAGGGGAGAAGTTAAGAGCACACTGGTAGATTTTATTAGGACTAAGAAACAAAGCAAAACAAAAAAGCAAACCCAAAGCTCTTTCCTTTCATCCCTGCCTTGCTATGAAAATGCCTTCATATTTGCAGGCTTGCTGACAATATTTCAGGATGGTACATCACACACCGTCTCGTCTGGAACAGCAGACATTGTCAGTGCTGGGAGACAACCACTCTCTGGTTTGTACTTCACAAAGAGTCTCTATAAAGCATTTCTATAGAAAAAAAAAAAAAAAGATTTTTGAAATTTGTGAGTCTCTTAGCCTTTCAGACAAGGATGAGTTCTGGTTAATTTTCTTCTGATGATTTCCACGTTTTCTGCAAGGAAAAACAACAGCTACCACTGCCTTAAGACAGACTGAACTAGTTGTAACATGCCTGGATATGAGATCCTTTTTTTTCATGTGAAAGGATTTGCAGGACATAAATTTGTTCTTAAGTTTATTCTGCTCAGTTTGACTTGTTGGTCTTCTCTCCCATTTTATCACAGTAGAATGGGATCATATTTTGAAACAGAAAATGCTAGCATTGGTAGGTTTTAACCAATCTGCTGTGATTAAATCCATGCATTTGGATAATAAGATTATTTTTAAAATGGGTAAAAGCTTTGCCTTTCCAACAAAAGGCTCATCATTTCAGGTGTCAGTGCCCCTGATGGCTCCATGATGTGCCCAGGCCATCCAAGCCAAACCTCCTTGGGAACACTCCCACTTCTGTGTCTGTGCTGCTGCAGAACAGAGCCACACTCAGCCCCTGCCTTTCCCTAGGGAAATGCCCCTTTTTCCATCCTCATCTCCCCGAGCCCAAGTGCTTTTGGGATTGGGGCCTTTAAAGAGCCATCCAGAAAAATGTTTAATTTTTAAGACTCTGCCTGTTTGGGTTCCTTTTCACGGAGAGCATTAGTGGGTAGGAGTGGAGGCTGCTCATGTGAATGAGTGTGGGATCTGCTGCTTTCTCCTTTCTTTGTGAGGAAGCTCTTAAAACACCAATTCCCACCTTAAAACCCGAACGGGCGCGAGCCGCGAGTAAATCACGGGCTCCGCGGTGCCAGAGCCGCACGTGCTCCTCTGCTGCTGATTTGTCTCCAGAATATATCACATGCCACTTACTTGAATTAGGATCATGGGGAGAAGGGAATCATTAGAGAGTAGAAGAAACTCTAACACATAAAGAAAACTTATCCGTTTGTCTCCTGCGCGCCGCCTGTTTTATTTCCTCTTCAGGCGCTGACAGCACTGATGAGGCAAAGGATGCTGTAATCCTGAGCGACTGCTTTTGGGGGGAGCATCATTAGGGAGGGAAATGTTTGATACAGAGAGAGCTCTGCATTTCCAGGCCCTTTCCGTGGTCACTCCGAGCTGTTTGGCGGTGCTGGAAGGTGAAGGCACAGCCTGGCTCTGGCATTTCCCTCCCGGAGCCGTTTCCTTCGCTCTCAGAGTGCCTGGGAAAGCCAGGTAAATTAGACTTGGAGAAAGGGACACTGCATCTTTGAGTAATGAGGCTGGGAAACAGGGAACACATTTTCCACTAGCTCATGTCTCACTGTATGGCATTCTGATTTCCTGACACTTCATAATAAATCATTGCTTATCACTCACATGGGAACATAACATGGTTCAAGTTAAGATTCGTTAGTGATTGTAAAGAAGAAACATGAATTGCTCTCTATCAGGGCTTTTTGATCATCTTTCTGTCCACTGCAGGTGTTTTTTTAATCAGAATATTTACAGGAGCCATTGTCTAAGGCATAAATAAAAAGGAGAAGAAAGAGCAGAAAATATGAATAATGAAAATGAATTTATTTGTCTTATTTATGTGTTTATGTAAACATTTGGCAATTGCTTTGCACAGCAGCTTGTATTCAGTGTCACGGGCTGCTGCACCAACACAAGTTTGTAAAGCTGGGATTTTAAATATATATACGTGAGTGTGTGTCTATAAAAAAACCCTAAATGCCAATACATTCATTTTCTGGAGAAGAAGGTTCTAGCAAGCACATCCAGAGGCTGTTTGCTTTAGGATGGCATCCACAGGGAGGAGAGAGTCTGATCCTGCTCCTGCTGGCCCACCTTGGACCAGGGGGAGTGGAAACCTGGTGACCTCAGAGGCTGAGTTGTTCTAACTGGGATGAGACTGGGATGTTCCCAGCAGCCAGGGGTCCATCCAAAGCTGTGGGAAACAAGGATTCACTTCAGAAAAAGGGATATCCAAGAGCTGAGACATCCTTCCTGCAGCCCCTGTCCCCCCAGTGAGCTCAGGGATGGCAAATCCTGAGCTTGGATGGGTCAGGAATTGGGGAAGGAACAAGTGACAAGGGGAAATGGCCTCAAGCTGCACCAGGGGAGGTTTAGGTTGGATATTAGAAAACATTTCTTCCCCACAGGGTTGCCCAGCTCTGGCAGGGGTGGAATCCCCATCCCTGGAGGGATTTAAGGGCCGTGGGGCACCTGGGGACACGGATGGCAGTGGCAGTGACAGGGAATGGTTGGACTCAGAGCTCTTAGAGGGCTTTTCCAACCTGAATGATGCCACAATTCCATCCATGCATGCGGCTCCATATCCAGGGGGTCACTGCCTTCCCTGACCTGCAGTGGATGGAAGCTTTTCTGTAGTCACAACTTTTTCCTCAGCAGTTTAGGGAGAGGGGTGAAAAGCTGTTGGGTTTACAGATGGTGTCACTAGTGCTTTAGGGGAACAGGGAGTTTTGTGTAAAAAGACCTAAAAACTGAAAAAATGGGAGCTTGCTTAAAGAATTATAACAAATATGCAGAAATTTTTCACAAAAAGAAAAAAAATATTCTATTCCTCCCTTTGTTTTACAAATAGTTCTCCTTTAATTTCTTTCTTTATCTTTTGGGTCTGATTGTGGGAAGTACCTGAAACTTTGGGATAACCCGAGAGAAATCAGATAAGGGAACTATTTGCTGCAACTACGGCTTTGATTATTCCCCCTTCAGTAATTTGCTATTTACTACATTAATCAACGATATAACGTGTCATTTCTACTGCTCCCTGGCTGAATAATTTCCAAAACTACAAACAGCTTTCAAGATAGTTGCCAGACAGGCGCAAATTAATACTTTCAGAAATTCTTCCTAGAAATATTCCCATGAACAGAAGCTTTCGCACCCTCTATTTGTGTAAAGAGTTGGCTCAAAAAAAAAAAAAAAAAGCCAAATGATTATTTTAGGCAAATTCATGCATACATTTTTTCTAGTTTTATGTATATTTCTGTCTAATATTTATAAAAAATATGCAGTTTAGAATAAGCAGCCTTGGGAGACAAGATGGCAATGGAAGTCCATATGGAGTTAACTCTTTGTAGGATTAATTTAGTAAGGAAAAAGGAGGGATCTGATTGCTTTCACTGAGGCAAATAATCCCCTTGATTTGTGGGACAACCTGAGTAGAATGGCACATGACCAAGGGATTGTAAATTCAGCTGCCTGATCCAGCTGATCTTCCTCACAAATTCCAATATTTGTGGCTACCCCGGCCTCTGCCTCTGATCCCCAGCCTGCTCTCCTAAACTCAGTTTTCCTCCTTGTGTTCATGGTCCCTGGAAGTCCCTGTAAGAGTTTGCCTTGTGCTCAGAAAACCCCAAACCCTCTACAAGAACTGCATTACGCACAAAAACGTGAAATCCCCCTAATATTGAGTTTTTTTAAAGAAAAAAATTCCCTTCTGCTAAAGCACAGCATTGGATGTATTTATGATATCTTACTTTTCACCTACTACCAAGAGATGATTAGAGACAAGAATTAAACCCCTCAACTCTTGACCAAGGGAAAAACCTAATATATCTGAGCCAGGCTCTTAATCTGCACTCACTTGAAGTGGTGCAGTGAATGGGAATATTCTCCATTTATTTTGGCTTACAGTAAACTGGAATTTTTACCCCATAAGCTTCCTGTAATTTTTATAAGTGGAACTGCCTTTGTCAGCATTCCTAATATTTCCCCACGGAAATGGTATTAAAAATCAGCACATTTGCCCTACAATCCCATGTTTTATCCTTAAGAAATGAAGACTTTGTTGTTGTTGTTGTTGTTGTTCTCTCTTTCTGTAGGAAAATGGCTTAATAAAAACCTCAACCAGAGCCTGGAAGGAGACGCTCTATCTTCGAAACGTTAATTCTCTCTCCAACCATGCCTGGGTTAAAAACAGATATTGAAACAGGGGAATAAATATTTGACAATGCTGTTAAGGCAACTTTGCTAACGATTTTTGAACAACCTCCAACTGAGGTCTAAATGTCTGCAATATCCATAAACAACTCTATACTGTCCAATTAGGGAGACAAAGACATAGAGTCCTGTCAGGAAGATTTGCATGGCTAAGTGTCTGAGATCACGGAGCCGATGAGGGATCGCTGCCGTGCTGGGGATGCACACAACGGATGACTATCATTAGGATATTACAGAGGCTTACACCTTCCCAATTACTGGCAGGATTCATTAGTTACTGCTGCATTTCCCTAATAGAATCCTCTCTCTTGGCTTATCGCTACCTTCCCTCTGTCTACATAAACCCACAACTCAGCAGTCGATCACCTATGAAAAATTAGATGCTGGAGCTTCCAGTGGCCTATTTAAAATGAAAAGGGAACTGAAGAAGATATAAAGAACAAAAAAAAAAAGAGAAGGGCTGGAATGCAGATATGTGGCATCAGATGGGTTTGGAATTCTCTTGCTATTGAACTGTTTGAGGGAAAAAATAATCAGTGGCAGCTGCAGAGAGCAGCATCGTGGTGGGTTTAAAAGCACAATGAAAGTGTTTTACACAGCCCTGCGTACACACACGCACTGGAGGCAGATTGCAAAGTGACAATTACTTAAGGCCTGCTAGGCTGAAGTTTCCCAAGTAAGATTGGTGAGGATTCCAGGGGCTCGGTGCTGCTGCAGTCGGCTCAGCCCCATTAAAGATAATGGTGTGAGCATTTCCATGCTGTCATCGTGTTACTATCAACAGCATTATCAGTATCAACTGCTTCTACAATTATGCACAATGCACAATTATGCTCTTCCTGCACAAAGACTTAGCAACCACCAAACTCGTTTTCTTTTTAAATACATTGAAAAGAGTGTAGATTTCAATCCTTCATCTGCTCACAGACGAAATAACATTTCCAAATCATCACTGATAGCATTTTTTTCCTCCCATTCTAAGGATGGCCAACTGTTCTCAGCGATTTCTATTACATTTCCTACCTATTATTTCATGTAATGGCATTCCTTAAATTTTAAATTAGCTTTGAAGAATAAAAATAATTGAATTCCTGCTGTTTTGTGTACATAGAGGGTGACAGGAGCTAATGTGATAATTTAAACTGTAAATGAGTCTTCACTTTGTGTTCATTAATTACAGCTAATTACTGAATTACAAACCTTCTTGGTTAGGCACTGTTATGTATTCATGTAGCATGTTGGATTTCCAGCTGGTAGAAAACTGTTTTATAGACTTACAAGCTGACACACCAAGCTAGCGCCGAAACAATTCCGTGGGAGAGATGAAGGGAGGGCGGGGGGCACGCGCCTGCTCCTGCTCTGTGAATCCAGGCAGCGAGCAGGAACAGGGCTGCAAACCTGAGCCTCAGGTGAGCCAGGATCCCAAGCGTATAATTAGGAAATATTTGCTGTATTTGGGAGGCAGAAATGTGAGTTTGAGCTCGCATTGGGGGGAAGAGCGTGAGCCTTCCCTGCTCACTCCTGTTTTACACCAGTTAATGCCCTGGTTTAAGCAGAGTTCCCCCTTCTCAGGGCACAGCAGTGAGGCAGAAATGCCCCTGGCAATGGGGCTGATGTTCCCAGCACTGATCCTGCGGCTGTGCTCGGGAGCAGCAGGATGGTGATGGCACAGTGAGCATCCCAGGCAGTGTGCATTGTGTTCCACCCGTGAGTGCTCATTGTTCCCTGCCCAAGGAGCGCCTCACACGCTGTAGGGCTGTCTGGAGCATTTACTCAACAGTCTCTGCGCTGAATGGCTCTGTCCAAACCTCTCCTCTGGATCCCTTTTGTCTGCTGATGGTTTTTATGGGAGCTGAATGCAGGAGCTGAAGCCTGTCTCTCTGCAGAGCGAGCAGGAGGAGCAGCACAGTGACAGATCAGCCATGGTGAGGTTGTGCGAGCTGCAGAGCTCAGTGCCCAGAGAGACAACTGTGGCAAGTGGCAAAACAAAGAAACCCAAACCTCACCTGCGTTTCTGTAAATACACAGACAGAGGATACGGAGATTTTCCTTTCACTAGCATTTATTTGCCAGTATTTCACGTGTTGTGTTCTCTTTTAACAACAGCAGCCTGCCCAGACCCCTGAGCCCACACCTGCCCTGCTACAGGAAACCCAGCAGAGATTGCAAGAAACTACCGAATCAAATCATTACCTTAAAACTGTTTAATTAAATTAATCTATCACCCACTTGGTCTTCCAGAGTGGGGACTGAGAAGACACAGACCAAGGGTTCAGTGCTGGGCCTGGAGAGCAGATCCTTCTCGGAAGCTTTAGCCTGTACTGGAAGGGTTCAGCTGAATAATTTCCAACAGCCAGAAATTAAGAGCCAGATCCTCAGCTGATGTAAAACTATGTAGCACCATTAATTTCAGGAGAGTTCTGTTGATTCCCAGCAACTGAGGAACTGCTCAATAGGTCTGTAATAATAAAGGCTCTGATGAAAAGCCCCTGAAAGCAGCAACACTAACGTGTGACTGCTCACATAAACACCAGTTCAATGACAAGGCTTTTCTGCCTGAGAACTAGTCTGTGTCTTCAGGTTTCATGATAAGTACTAGTCTTTTGTCCTTAAATAATAATTTTCATCTGGAGAATGGCACAGTGACTTGTTCTAACACCAACAGAGATTCAGCAGTAGGCTTCTCAATGGGATTTGTGTCATGTCCTATTCCCTCATCACCTTCCCATGCTGCCTCTTCTCTTTCAGGGTATGAAAAGAGATGGGAAACCAGGGCAGAAAAGATGTGCAGGCAGAAATTCCTTTTATTCTGTGGGTAGTAACTCTCTGCTATCATATAAAGATAATGACTTTCATTAATCTTCTGTAGGTCTTTAATCAAAGGGTTTTTTCACTCCACGCAGAGACACTACTTAAATGGTACTAAATGTTAAGTAAAAATGAGAATTCTTGATCTCAGATACACAAAAACGGTGTGAGAGGCAGCACAGTGCAGCACAGTACCCATGGAAGCTCAACACCAGAGGTGAGTCTGCTGTTCGGGAAGTTACCAGCCACCATTTCCAGGCAGTCTTTGACCCAGCTTGTTTTTGTGTCTCACTCCTTTTCAATCTCACAGTCTCTGGCATGCAAATCTGCACTGAAACTGAGCCTTCCAAATGTGCCAGAGGGAAGCAGGGGCCTCACACCTATTGGCAGATCAGTGCACCTAATGCCCTTTGGCTTTTCCCCCTCTCTTTTAACAGAAACGCTGATTACTCCATTAGCTGAACAACTTGGAAGAAATGACAAGGAACTAACAAGAGGGTAACACCGTATTTTCTGTTTGTTTTCCTCCCTTGCAGTGGTGCTAATTAGAGGAGTTCTTGATACAGAGCTCTGGGAATGCTGATGAGAAGCACACAAAAGGCTGGAGTGCCTCTTCTGTAGAGCACTGGATGCTCAAACACAGCACCCTCTGGACTGTCACTGCCCTGCTCGCCCACACTGCCTCATCTGGGACATCGTGGCGCTTGATTTTAGAGGTGGCACAGACCAGCCTTTCTGACGCCTGAACCCCCTCTTAGAGGTGAGTCATTCCACCTTAACTCACAGCTTATCATAACAAAATATGTTTTCAAGCAGAAATATCAAACCTGCTTGGTAGTGGTGGGAAGGGAGGTGGGAATGAGGTGGGGATGAGTCTCCAGAGGGGACCTGGGCTCTGTGCTCCTCACAGGGCACGGGCTGCACTGGGTGGGAGTCATCACTCACCATCCTTCCCGCAAAACCCTCCCTCCCTGGAGCCTGATGTTCCAGCTCTGCGGGCAGGCCAGCCTCAGAGGTTGGGAAAAAGGGAGACACTGCCCTAACTTCCCAAATGCCACCAACAAGAGCTTTTCCTTCAAAGCTTTCCACCCCCTCTTGGACTCGGGAAGGGGTCGTGGGGATGGAGGCTGGGAGGGTAGGACAGCACCTCTTTCCCATTCACCAAGGTTTGATTCCCTTTATGAGCACGATCCGCCAATCCGTAATCAAGGGTTAATTTCACAGCTCACTGCTTCATCTAGCATAATATCCATTCAGACTAATTAAATCTGTCTAATAATGTGAGTGTCTTTGTCTTTGTTCTTTCCATTCTTTGTTTTACACCCTTCACATCTCATCTCCAGAACTACACGCCATCACACTCTGCTTGACAAGCAGAATCCATCCCTAAAATTAAAACATTCCTGACCTATCTGCGATGACAAGGCAAGCAAGCTTCACAGCGCTGCGGCCCATGAAGGGAGCTGACACATTTGTTTTTAATTTCAAAAGAGTAGAAAGTGAAGATCTGACCCTGTCAATCAGGCCCTGTGACAAGTTTAATCATTGCTGCCCCACAAAAATCACGGCTAAATAGGAATGCAAATAATGTATCACAGGGCTCTTATAAATGCTAATCAAGGAGAAGTAATCAACTGACAATTTCACTGATCTCCTTTCTGAAGAAGTCAGTCAACGCACTGTCTCTGGACCACAAAGAGAAGAAAAGACAAAAGGCATAGATGCCGTTTCCCAAAAAAACCTATCCTTTTTCAGGGCTTTCTTTTTCTTTTTTATAGAGAAAAACAGAGAATTCACTCTTTTTGATCCTCCACTGAACTTTAAAGCAAAGCTGTTTCTCAGGAACTTGAACAGTTATATGTCAAGTGTACTTTATTAACAGTACCCTCCCAACCCAGAGACAGCACTTGGAAACTTCTGCTAAAATAAAAATCTTCATTTGTCTTTGTCATTCATCCATCTTCAAAATTCTTCTCCGTCTTAACAACTTCTGTCCTCTACGGGCAATATATTTAGTGATATATGAAGTTTTACAAGTGGAAAGCTAATAGTTGAGCTCACATTTTTTTCTAGCAGCTCCTCTACTCCCAAACTGAAAAAAGAAATATCATGCTTGGGATTTATTTCAGTGCAAAGGCTTTCTTCGGCAGCAGGGTCTTTAAACTGACTCTCCTTTTATGACCTTTTTAATGTGGTAAAGAACAGGCAGCTCAGGTATAATTCTGGTCTTTCACTCACAAATTCTGCATGGCAAGAAGCTGTGACTTCACCTAGGTATGGAACAGAGGAAGGCCCAGGGCAGGAGATGCACAAGCCCTGTAAAGCAATTCACTGTTCTCCTCTCCCTGGTTTGCTGTGCTGGGTCCTGACAGGGCCCATCAAACCTCAGAGTCACAGAACAAAAGGAGAGAGTTTGGCCAAGGAAACTCAAGGCAGGGAGATGTGAGTAGCATAAAAATTGCTCTAAGAGGTAAAGTTCAAAGAATCTGGTTGTTTGAAATTTGGTTGGGTTTTTTTTTGGTTATTATGAAACTCCTTTCCTACGTGGAGCCAGTAGATGAAATAACCTGAGGAGGGCTTCGGCAGTGGAGACTTGGGCTACCAGCAAGGTTTGGAAATAGAGATCTTCCACTTCAGCACAACCTGGTGCTTTCCAGCCCATGGCAGTCACCCACAGCAGGATAAAGCAGCTTTATCAAAGTCAAAGCTTTGTCCTGGGCTGTGTTTTGTGTTTGCAGGGCTGAGTGATGCAGCTCGGAAGGGCCGAGAGCAGCTGCTACATGAGATGGGAAAGGTGCCACCTAATCCCTTCCAGGCTGGACTCTGAATCACCCAGATTTACACACGAGCAAATTAAAATGGGAATAATCTTTGGCCAAACCCAAGTTTCCAACTTCTAGAAGCACTGGGGCAGCAGCAGAAGCTTCGGTGTCACTTCAGTGAGAGATGAGAGCTGGAGCTGTGTCACGCGGCGCTCGCTGCCAGACGGGGATGTTCCAGCAGCAAACTCTCCATGCAGGGTGAGCGTGGAGGGTGGGAGTAGCAAACAGAAAGAGGAATTGAAAAGCACTTTGCAGTTGTCATGTCACTTAGCAACAACCTTTCCTACTGCACATCACCACGGGCGTAGCAGAGAGCCTGCACAAAGCACAGCACCGAGATCCGGGCTGAGCCAGTGTGGGAGGACAAGAGGAGCTCCAGCAGCAGCTAATCACACACAGCTGTCATCTATTGTTTGAGACACGGCTCACATCGCTGTCCCTGGGCCTGGGCTGCTCCTGAATAAACTCCTGGATCCAGCCAGCACCCATCTTCTGCTGCTAATGCAGAGTAAATGACACAAACCCTCCTGGAGGAGCACACCAAAGTTCAGCTCTTTGTTTCCCAAAGGAACTCCACTGCTGTGGTCACTCTGCTGTCTGCAGTTTCACTCTCAGATAAACACCTTCTTTTTTTCTTACCCACTTCAATTTCCCAACTTTTTCTCTGTAGGATTCTCACTCTCCTCTCTCTTTACATGCTGGATTTTTATAAAAAGGTCCAGACTAGCAAGTCGTCAACCCCTAATACTTCTTTCACAAGTTAATGCTGTGGATCCTATCAGCTATTTCTGTCAAGTGGAGAATCTGCCCGGGCCCTGATAAACAGAGGAGTAGATCCCCTCCTGCAAGGCAAGGTGACTAAAGTAAAAATTCTGGCACAAAAAGAGAGACCTGTGCAGGCCACTTTGCAACTTCTAAGGAGGATGAAAAGTCAGGCACCTCTCTGCTATAATTATATCACTTGTCCTCATTTGTTTAGCTTCAAAGAGTTAGGATTTAGTTATTAGCTGTCCCTATACCAGTAGGGACCAGCTGAAGGGCTGATTGTGGAGACAACACAGGGAACCTGTGATTCAGGAGTTCCTTGAGCTACAGTTGTACTGCTCAGGAAGAAATGAAGTGGCAGGAGCAGACCTGAGGGTCTGTTATTTCTATGTTTGCTCTCTGGATATAAAACTCTGCAAAGCGTATGAAATATTACATAAATAGAGCAATAGTATGTGCCAAATTAATAACATGCATTATCCAGCAGCCGTGCAGTGATGCTTATTGTACAATCCTAAATCATCCTAATGGGGAGGAAAAAATCAGAATCCATCTCTTTGTGGCTGAGTTCCTCTCCTTGCAATTACCAAAAGTGACTTTTGCACACAGAATTGTTTGAGATGTGTGATGGAAAGCTGGGCATTGCCAGGTGACCAGAGCACCACACTCCCAGCCAGGGGCTCTGCTCTTAAAGCCACTGCAGCACAATGCCAGTGTGCCCTGTTTTGGGGTGGAGAGCACAGCCTGATTGTCAGCACCCTGTCAGACACAGCCACACACCTTCCCTTCACCCAGGCACCCAGCACCTGGGAATATCTGAGGATATCATTGGTGGCAAACATGTTCAGACCACGCTGCTCACCAAGTCTGCTTTCCTTTTGTCCTGCCCACACATACACACACACTCCAGCTCCAGAGGCCTTGCCAAATAGACAAGAGACTCTTATTTTTTACAGCTGAGTTGTGTTTTTTCAGCTGCCAAGTAGCAAAGAAAAGCAGCCCTGGTGATCTGGCCAGAGGATGTGTCCAGTGATTCTGAGAGGCTTCCCTGGAGGAGAGCAATCCCCACCTGCTGCCACCACACCGAGCCACTGCTGCGAGGAGCCAGCTCAGGCTGGTGTTAATAAAGTTCTGGCTGCTCGTTGTGCTCAGCCAGAATCCCAAGGAAATGTTGTGAAGGTGAACGAGGCTTTGGCACTGTGAGGATCTCGTTTCCATCAGGGCTCAGCCCCTGCTGCCTCTGCACAAGGTGAGCTCTGCTGGGGGTCACTCTGCAGGTCAATCTGATGCTGTGCCTGCCCTCTGTCACTTCACACACCACCAAAATCAGCAAAGGCAAACCATCAGCATTCAGCTGGGAAAGGATCCCTCATCAGTCAATGCAACTGGGAGAAAGGATCAATTCTCTCCTTGGTGTGAGCAGGGCTCCCGTGGGTGCCACAGGCTGGGGTTTGGGGCTCTTGGACACAAAAAGATGATCACAAAGAGAAGGGTCTTGCTGTTT
Source organism: Pachycephala philippinensis (assembly GCA_013397055.1). NCBI lineage: Eukaryota > Metazoa > Chordata > Aves > Passeriformes > Pachycephala > Pachycephala philippinensis. The sequence goes on along the minus strand of VWZT01004294.1, from coordinate 186,101 downwards.
TGTTGTCTTGCTCGGCATCCTGTGCCAGGGACCCTGCACAGATTATTTATGCCTTAAAACTTTCTGGACATAGAGGTGAAGATGATCACAGAAATGAAAAACTCATCTGAGCAGGGCAGTGAGGACAGGCACAGCTCTGCAGTGCAGACTGGCATTGCCTATTAAATCAAAGACTTTCTTGCCTGACCTGAAAGTGGAAATTCTGCAGCAAAAATCCAAGTGTAGAGAGCAGCACAAGCTACAAACTCCAGCAAATGAATGCTATTATCTTACACGAAGAATACATTAATATAGATGACCGTTACATAACACACATTAACATAGAGTAATAATATATTTACTCAATATAGGCATGTTTTGACACAGTGCAAGCTGTGTGCAGTTGCTTAGAGAATTGGGGATTGTATATTTTTACCAATATACTGAAAAACTTAATTTCAAGAAAAAAAAAAAGGGGGGAAAGAAAAAAAAAGGAAAGAAAAAAAAAAAAAAAAAAAGATGGTCTTGGGGGTACTTTGGTGCAATTCTGACAACTCCAAGCAAAATTCAGAGGAGCTTTGGCTCCCGTGTCTGGAATAATTGAGCTATCAAATGTGTGTCTGTCAGATGTCAGTCATGTAACTGCACCTCAGCTGCACGTGATGGATGGCACAACGAGCCAAAGGCTATCATCTCAAATCTGGGTGTGTTTGAGCTGGGAAATCCGTGCTGGAGCAGGGATGGATTCTGCAAAATGCTGCAAGTGCCAGGCCCTGCTTCTGGTCTCTAAAGCACAACAGTTCTCCTGTGTCATTGAGGGACTTGGGCTCCTTAGTTGTGATTTTTTTGTTCCAAATCAAAAGGAAGAACAAAACAATCACAGAAAAATTAAGACTCTCCTATATTGTCCTATGGGAAGCTCATTTGTTGTACAAATCTGCTGCTAAAGAACAAAAGTTTGGTTGTAGCCATATGAGAATTAAAGTGAAAGTTAAATGGAAGAATGTTATGTGATAAAAGAAAAAAAAATCAACAAAACCAAACAAAAAAAAAAAAAAGAGAGAAAAAAAGCCGAAAAAAGCAAAACCAGTGGAACAATAACCTCTGCATTTCATAAATCCAGCATGTCCATTACTGCTTCCCTATCACACCAAACTTTACATTGCAAATTTATCTTCAAAGCCTGGAGTCCCTCCCCAGAAGCTGCCTGGTGCCAGGCTGCGGCACTGCTCAGTGGTGCTGGCCAGGACTTCAAGGACCCTGCTTCTCAGTCAGTAACAGGTTTCCCTCTCCTGAAATCCCAGGTTAAGTGCCCAATCTGATCCCTGCAGTTTCAAATCACAGATAGCCCAGAACATTGGCGTGCCTTGAACCAATGCTTCTTTATCAAAACAATACACCAAAAGCAATCTTGGCCTTTTTTCCCTTTTACTTTAAGCTGATTAGAAAGTTGGTTCTGTAGTTGATTAAGTTCTGCAGAAATTGGGCTTGCGATGAATCATTAAACAAAGACATTTTTTTGTACAGCAATAAAGTCTCAAATGATTAATTAAGGGCACAATGCCAAAACAAGTGTCTTTGTTTAAAACGCAGTGGACAAGACAGGCTTGGGAAAGTTGATGTCTTAAGTAGACGCCACAACATGTTTTTAATTATGTTCAGGAAGAAGAACAAGAATGGGAATTGCCAACTGTTTGGAAAGATAATTTTTTTTTTTTTTTTTAGAAGAAAGATTAGAATAAAAAATAACAAACAGAGCATTATTGATTTAACACAAATGCCATTTGTTGGGCCTTTTGTAATTTCCTTATTAGTGTCATCATTCTGGAGTTCATATGCTCCCTTCTGTTATAGCATTTGGCACACATTCAGCTCCCAGCAATATGATACAGTAAACATTCAGTGACTGCTCATATTAAAATGTTTTATTTGTTGTAAGTGTACCAATGCTCAGCCGGGCTCGGGTGGGGGAGTGAGCAGTGCCGGAGCCTCCCCGGCCGCGCCCACGGGAGCCAACCCAAAATCCCTGCTCCAGCAGCTCCTCCTGGCCTGGCAGGAGGGGTGGGACTGCCCAGCTCACACAGCACCAGCTCCAGGCACTGGCTGCTCACATCTCCCTCCTCCCTGGCTCATTTTCGGGGTGTATTTTGGGACTCCCCAAATATTTTCGATTTTACAGGAATTTGCAAGTTTTATTCTAAAGGTTGTTTCATACCTATTTTAACAAGCACAGAAATGACCGGTCCTGTGTTTTCAGGTGTGGAAAATTATTTAGGATGCTTCAGTGGAGAGGAATCACACAACCATTTAGGATAGAAAGCACCTCCAAACCCATTGAATCCAAGCTGTGCCCGATGCCCACCTTGTCCCCAGCCCAGAGCACTCAGTGCCACGTCCACGAATTCCTGGGACACCTCCAGGGATGGGCACTCCAAACCTCCCTGGGCAGTTCCAATCCCTGAGCACCCTTTCCATGGGGAAATTCCTGCTGATGTTCAACCTGAGCCTCCCCTGGCCCAGCCTGAGGCTGTTCCCTCTCTCCTGTCAGCAGTTGCCTGGAAGAAGAGGACAAACCCCACTTTTCTACAACTCCAGAAGAAAGCTTAAGAAGTAATTAAAAACATAATTTGACCCTTCCCACACCTCTGGAGTGGGTGTGTGACCTCCTGAGCCTCCTCGTTTGTCCTGCCAGAGGCCCAGCTGGTGTAGGCTGGAATCAGGCTGGAATTCCATGGCCACCACGTGCAAGTACAGCCTGATCCTCAGCCTTGCTAGGACCAGATTTACATATTAACACCTCCCATTAACACCTCCCAGCCTTAATGAGACAGAGCCATGAGCGTCTTCAACCTGAGAAAAGAGGAGAGCAGATATCTCAATTTTCTTTTCAGTCCTCCTGCTTATGTGGAGATCCAGAAGAAAAATTAATGGATAATTATTTCTGGTGAACACACCATTAATTCACCTGTGGGTCTGTGACAGAGGGAAAGTTTTTTGATGTGGATTTCTTTTGAAAACAGAGCCAGAGGCTCTGCTGGGGAAGAAGCACGGGGGAGGCTGGGCTGGGCTATCATTCCTTACCACGAGGGGCTGGGAAATGCAGTGGCTATGGGGTGATTTAGCTCAGGACAGCAGCCCAAAGCCAAATCTGCCACCAAATCTCTCTCTGAGGCCCGGGCCTGCCCTGGGTATCCATTCAGAGCTCAGGACATTGAGTAAACACAATAACTAATCAGATGCAGCAGGTTGCCAGATCTATATGGGTGCTGTAAAACTTGTGAGGATCCCCTTAGGCAATAATAAGAGCTGGGTGTGTAAATTCTGTGCACAAAAAAACAGGAGAGATCCTAATGGGCCTTGGGAAAAGCAAAGAAAACATAGGTGGCATTTACAGCCAAAAAAGGGATGTGTACAAACCTCCCAAAATTTCTTCTCAGGCCTCCAGTATTTCTGCCCACCTGGAAATTCCTTAAACTGCTCGAGGAAGTGCTGGGGTTTGCACCAAAGGGCTGAGAGCCCTGAACCCCTGGCCATGGCTGGCATGGGGTGTGCACAGGAGAGATCCAGCCCCATCGATCCTTCCATGTGCAAAGGTGGCAGAGCCAAAAGGAGCTTCCCAAAAAAAAAAGCTGATGGAAAGCATGACCTTCTAAAGTGCTTTTGAAGTGAGAAAACAGTGTATGGAAAGAAGATAAACCCACCAGAACTCAAACAGATTGAACAATTTCTGCTGCTTTGACTGACTTTGTGAAGATTATACAATTAATGTCATTTAAAGCCAAAAAAAGAGTTAAATAACGTTAGAAAAAGGACTAAGCTAATCTTGGGACAGCCCTTCCCATACACAACCACGTGAGGCACACGTGGGACACCAAACTTTGGTTCCTTTGCTTGTGGAAGAGACAGAAGGGTTTCAGCCAAGAATCCTCAGCAGGTTTTCCAATGCAGCTCATCCTGGGATGGGAAAGCACCAGTGAGAACAAACCTGAGGAAATCAGGGGTGAATCCCACAGGAGGAAAGGATCCTGCTGGGTGCTGCATCCCCACGGCTCCTGCTGAGCCTGGCACAAGCCAAAGGTGCTCCAGGTCTCATAATGTGTCTTCCTGAAAGCCAAATATTCTTTCTAGCAGTTTTTTTTCATGAGTTCCATGTTTAGCCATCAAACACCTCTTTTAAGTTGATTGACATTTGTTGAAGTCACCCCACTCCAGCCCTCAAGCACAGTCAGAAGAGAGAGCAGAGAAAGGTTTGGAGCAGCTGGAGGCCTTTCAGGGCGACCCTGGCTGAAGAATGGACCCACCAGCAGGAGATCGTCCAGGAGCTATTCCTGTGCCTCTGAGCAAGACCTGTGCACAGTTTTGTGCAGCTCTTAAAAGCAGCAAGATTTCCACGCTGCTCTTTCTAGAGCCACTTAACATCTCCGTTTACCGTGGCCTTATGTGAACCCCGACAATGGAACCACAATAAACCCTGCTCCTCCTCTCTGTTCATTACAGAGAATTATTTGCCTTTTCAAATGGAAGTCAGCAAGCAGCAGGTTGGGAGCCTCAGTCATCTGAAGGTATTTACAGTGGTTGCTTCCTTTGAAGGCAGAAATGTCCCATCAGAGACAAAAATAGCTGAGGGGACCTGCAGCTCACAGAAAGGTGTTTTCCCCTCATGGGAACAGAATCATTAACTTTAAATAAGTCGTTCTTAATCTCCTGAGCTGTGCAAACAAACAAACAGATAGAAAAAACCAACGGAATGTTTTCCCTCTGCCTTTCAAAAGCACAAACAAAGGCTCGTTTGCCAGATGGACGCTTTCAGAGCTCGCCGAGGGTTGGGGAAGGCTGATCACTCAGCAGTGTTTCCTGACGGGCTATGGGGGAGTTTGCTCAGAAGCTTGGTGGTGCTTCGAGATATTCCAAGATGCACGAGCACAGCGTCTGCCTTCCAGCCCTCTTAGAGTGGGGCTTTACAGCTTTGGCAATAAACTGCACAGTTATATTCAGGATGCTGCAGTGCCCAGGCGTGCGAGTGGGAAGGCAAAAGTCCATAAAAAAAGAGAAAAACCAAAAAAATTCCTAGCAATTGTTCTGCTGTAGGACATGTGAGTGAGAGCACAGAATCACACAATCATTGGGGTTGGAAAAGACCTCCAGGATCATCGACTCCAAGCTGTTCCTGATCCCCACCTTGTCTCCAGCCCAGAGCACTGACTGCAACCTCCAGCCCTTCCTTGGACACCTCCAGGGATGGGCACTCCAAACCTCCCTGGGCAGTTCCAATCCCTGAGCACCCTTTCCATGGAGAAATTCCTGCTCATGTCCAACCTGAGCCTCCCCTGGCCCAGCCTGAGGCCGTTCCCTCTCCTCCTGTCCCTGTTCCCTGGGAGCAGAGCCTGACCCCCACCTTCCTACATTCTCTCCCGTATTTTAAATCCAAATTAAACTTTTATTACAACCTCTTTGGATTCGTTTGCAGGGAGCTCTGGGTATGGTGAAGACCCCACCACGCTGACCAGGAATGCTGAGCTGGGTAACCGATGGTGCAGGGCTGCACCACCAACACAGAGAACTTTTAATAACAGTTTTGCAGGGCTACGTGGCAGCCCTGGGTTCTCACCTAACAATGCAGATGCAAATTGGCATTCATAATTTAAAGGAGTCCTTTTTGTGCACCCCAGCAACACGAGCCGGATGCAGAAGGAGAACGGAAGACTTTCTCCGGATACAGAGAGGATCAAGCAGAATCTCATTAAGGACCACTTCAAAGATCACTTCTTCATTTCCATACAAACAAGTTTAAATTATCTTGTGTGAATCTGCTGTTAGCTGTTGCACTGTTCCATTATGCATGATTCTTGACTGCTTGTATCGTGCAAATCTGCACAGGGCTCCATTAGTGATTTTCAGTGTTATGCTAAAGCTTGCAAGTGGTCATGTTATTAGGTTAAAGTACTATATTTTGCATATTTATTCTGCCTTGACACATTTATTACTTCTGGTACTGCCCAAGCAGAATTTTGCATGCATTTGACCACCTACTTTGCACGGCTTGTGTGTGACTGCCACTGCAACCAGGGACAGCTGGAGACAGGACGGGCCCTTGCTCCCACTGCCACTATGGTTTTGATCCACTTCTGGAAAAAACACAATTCCTGCAGAGAGGCACCGTGGATCTATCAGCCTGCATCTACAAAATTAATCCTTTTAAATAACTCAAAATAAACTATGTGACAAATTTCATTACGGCATAAATTATTGCCTTTATTACAGAGGATTTGGTTTTACACTTTGGTAATTTAAAGAAGCTTTTCCTGGGATTTTTCATCTATAAAAATAAAAGTGCTATCATCTGGTTTGTAGGTCTTTATATTTGTCTTACTTCTGGGAAGCACCATATTATTAACTTTCATGGAATACATTCCGTTCTCAAATTACTGAAATCATCTCGCTCGCTTCGGGGATATTTGTATTAGGAAAGAGACTTGTTACAAAAATCAGGAACGGAGCTGGTGTGTTACAAAGACAAATATATCATTCATTATCCTCATGAAAATAATTCACCTTTTACATATTGGTTATTTTGCAAATCTTTGAGTCACGGATGAATGCTCAGGGATGCAGAGGGAGAATATGGGCAGCAGAACTCAGAGGTGGCCAAAACCTTCCTAGTGAGACCTGAACAGGTGTTTTGGGTCATTTTGGTTTCTTTTTTTAATTGAAGGAAAATGTATAAAAGACAAAACCAGAATTTCCTTCTGCTTCCCAGACTGGGCATTGCTTTAAAAAATAACGTTGGGTTGGCCATTCAGCTGCACCTGAGACCACGACTGAGAGAAAGAGTTCATCTTTTCCAGCAAAATCCTCTGGTTTGCAGCTGTGGTGAAACACGCTGGGAGCTCCCCCAGGAATTCCTGCTGGGCCCACCCTGTGCTGAGCCAGGCAGAGGGCTGGAAAGTTTGGAACCCTGTGGCCACTTTTGGGTTCCTCAACACAGGAGAGACCTGGAGCTCCTGGAGTGGGTCCAGCAGAGGCCATGGAGATGAGGAAGGGCCTGGAGCATCTCCCTGCCCAGGAAAGGCTGAGGGAGCTGGGGCTGTTCAGGACACAGTCCTGATCCATGGGGATACAGGGGATGCAGGACAGCACGGAAATGACAGGAAGAATATCCAGTGTCTGAACAGACACTTCTGCAAGGCTTATTATGCTGAGATGCAGCTGAACCAAAACATTTTTTCCAAACAGTTTTGAAGATGCCAAGTGATTGACATCTGAAACTAAATCAAGAGCCACGGTTTGAAAGAAATCCCTATTTGTTTTTTTCAAGAAGGGCCAAATGAAATCCCTGAATATCAGCCTACCAATCCATCTGCTGCCTCTGTTTGGGGCTATTCAAATCTATATCCAAAATTTTAGGCTTCATCTGATCTCTGATAATAGATTGTCAGCTCTGATGTTTTATCCTCATAAATTGCAGGCTGACACACATTCTTTCTCAGGTAGTTCATTCATCTTGCAGCATCTTGTGCTTCTAATTTGTCATTTTTCTTCCTGCATCCCCACTGACCACAAATTACAGATGGTGTCTCATCATGGGGCTCCATAACAACAATAAAAGCCTCAACAAAATAGTCAGGATCTGATCCTGAGTGATGCTGAATGCCTTCAGTTTTCATGGATGCAGAAGGGAGCTGAGACCCTCCAACATCTCACAGGCAGCACCTCACAAAGTGCCAGGGGATCCCTCTTGTGGGTCCAGGGTCTCTTTTATCCATGAAGATTAATCCCTGCTGGTCAATGTTCTCATCTCCAGTGTCCCCCTAACACCTTGGAGCCCCAGGCCATGGGGAAGGTGCCCCTGTGCTGGGCACAAAGCAGGGGTGGCTTCAGTGCCAAAAGAACCCACTATAAAAATATAAACCAGGGGACCACAAGGGCACAGGACAAGAACACCTGCAATCAATGCAATGACACACACAGAAAAGGCTGAGGCCTCAGCAAAGCAGCAGTTTAACCATTACCAGGCTGAATTAGCTGTTTTCACGTTTTTCCTTTTGCTTTCTACTTAGCTGCAACTTTAAGAAATGAATTAATTTCCTGCATCACTCTGCTTTATTCCTCTGCCAGCCAGGTTTTCAGATAACCCTGCTGAAGTTAAAGATGGGGTTAAATAAAAGTGATCCAAGTTTGGAGATATTGCCAATTTGCATGGCAGACTGGGTGTGGATAACAAAGTTTATCTTATCTGTGAACTGACACGGAGAGGAAGGAGGTTCAAACTGTCCCCACACCTTTGTGCACTGTTCTCCAAAGCATCAGAGGATTTTGTTCTTGAAAAGATAACAAATTCCTGGCAGGTTTTTGTACCTGCAGCTACTGCAGAGCCAACACCATCCCATGTGCAGATGCAATTAATTAGCTCCATTTACAATCCCTGCAGCTGTGTGTGTACAGTCACAACAGGAGAGCAGCAGCTTCTTCCTACGTGTTGCCTCCCCATTTTCGAGTGTCTGCAGACACCTGTCCCTCCACCCTCGCCTTTTGTGACATTCTAATGTGCAGCAGCTGAAATATTTAAAGTAAAAACTGTCTGCGTTACATTTTTAAGGCATTGAGCTCCTTTTCTTTCATCTCTCAACAGATTTTAACGTTAATCAAGAGCATAAGTGCTACTAAAGAATCTTTCCCTGGCACGAAGTCGGTGACAGGTGATGAGGGGCTGGCCAGAGAGGCCACCCACAAACCCCCATCCGCCTCCTTCCCTCCAAAACCCAACGCTCCCAAGGAGTTAAATCCGCAACCTCCCTCCACTACATTGAAGAAAATAGATGTGATTTTCTTTACAAAAGAGCATTTCATTTAGGGAGAGAAAGAAAAAGGAAAGGCAGAGTTAACATAGCCATTATTCTCCATCTCAGGGAAAGCAAATCCTATTTTGCCTGTCATTACAGTAGGTAGAAAAATCCTTTCATCCAGTCATTAGTTGTAAACATTCCCGCACCGCCTGGGACCAGGCCTCTGTTTCCCATCCCGTGCCGAAGCCATTTTCTAATACTAATGTTTTATACACACATCTCAGATACATTGCGAGCTCCCCCAACCCCAAAGGCAACGGGGCATTCGTTTATACTAAATCAGAAGTGTCACCCTTGGCAACCTGCAGCACTGAAACATTTATTCGGCTTCACATTGCTGGCACTTAGAATTATTTCTTTCATGCCTGATAGCCGAATTACAATATGGCAGGTTTCCCCGGAGCCACTGGATCATTAGTGCCAGCTCACAACATACTTTCAACTGATCTGGCATTTCATGTACAGCTGCCAATCAAGAGCTGGGGGATGCAAATGAGGGTGGGCCATTGGTGTTCAATTACTGTACAGCGAGCGCGGCGCGGCTCCGTTAATGACTGGCAGTTGTTTTGCTGAGTGGAGGAAGAGCAGAGAACAGAGGCAGGAATTCCCTCCGGGAAGCCGGTTGTGAGTGCAAGAAGTTTTTACATTTGATTTCCATATTTATCCTTCTTTTTTTTTCCCCTCTTCCTTCTTCTTCCCCCCCCCCCCGCGTGTTTCTAAACATGAGGCCGAAAAAATACTTAGCGCAGCTTGTTTTACAAATACACAGCCTTGTCAGTTCAGTCGATTGCCAAGGCCACATCAGCAGAAGATTAGGCTTTTTTTTTATTATTTCCTTTCCCCTTTCTCTTCGAAATATATGCCTCTCTTCAGAAAGGCCCAAGATGTTTCAGCCTTGAGGGAGTTGGAAGCTCTATGGAATCAGTTATTATCGTCCATTTCGGTGATTTTTGCTGTCCTTTTCGCACACAAGAAATATGATGGCAACCCTTCCACGACACACGTCTTACACCATTTGTGAGCTCTTTCTGTCATGAAATACCTCTTGGAGGCCCAGATCTGCAGGGGTCAGTGGCGGAGAAGGATGAAAAACTACAGCAATCCTACAAAATCAGGAGTTCTGCCTAATGCGTGTGTGTGTTACTGTGGGCACTACGGCTGGCGGCGCTGGGCCCTGCAGGGAGGTGTCACGCCAGACAAACCCAGGCAAACAAAGTATGACAGAAGGGCAGGGATTGCTTCCCCCCTCCCTGATAGCCGAGTTCAAGGGACAGAACGATGCTCAGCAATTTCAAACGGGTTTTACCCCGCGTTCGAGCATCAGTCACGGCGAAGTCTTGAAGCGAAACTTGTGATTCATGAGAACAAAAGCCCCACACAAGTCGTATTCATGTGACACAAAATAAACGTGGTTGGCTGTCAGCAGCTGCTGCGGCAGGTTTGTCCGTGGCTGAGCCCCACAGACACACTCCACAAGGGGGGTTTTTAACAAAAATGATGCCTAAGTGGCCAATTCCTTGCTCTGTGCCAAATGGTCACTGCTAAGGTCACTCTACAGTGACACACAGGCACAGAAGGCAGCAAGGGACACGTCTGGAGTCCCCTGACAGGTGGCTGGGATCTGTATCCTCAAGGGTTTGTTGCTCACTCTTCTCTGAAACCTCCTGGTCTCTGCCCACCAGGCCCCTCTTGGATCCCAGCTCCTGCTCGTGGTCCCACTGAGCTCCTTGGAGCTGGGCATGGATTTCCTGCCTTTAACAGCCCCCAGTTTTCCAAAATATGGTCACCAGAGACAGGACCAACCCAGGGCGGCATCATCTTTTCTTTTTTCCCCATGAATGGAAAAGCAGAGAGATTTTGGTTTGATTTCAGTTCGGTTCTATTTTGATGATTACGCTCCATAGGCTGGCATATGGAATATTATGGATGTCTGCCTGGCCTGCCAGAGCAGCTCTGGGAATGCACACGAAGGTGATCAAGCCATGGGAGTGGAAATTTCATCACGGTACTTTGCTGGAAATGAAGGACCTCTTATAAATGTCAAGAACATTGAATCTATACCTGTTAAAATATAATTAAAAAATGAAGTAGTTCTTATGTCTGCACAGTAGCTACTTTTTAATGTTAATCACTGAGTTGCATTTAAAATCCTTTAAAAACAGGAAATTATGTGAATGACTAAATGCCTTTGTTGTTCTTTAGTTATTAAAGCACAGCAGAAGCCAATTAAACTTGTTTTTCTCAATGCTAAGTAATAAAGTGGAATGCTCCTTTTTGGTTTTTTTTTTTTTTTCAGTAAGCAGACTGCAATCCTCCACATGGCATGACAGAAAACTATCCCAGAAATCCCTGGGATGGGGTGCCTGATTCTGCATCCATGAGAATTGTTTGTGTGATTGTACATAGGGAGCAATCTGTTGGATCTGAGAATGGAATCACAGGAAGAAAAAGGCATTTATGCTTGGCCCTGACTTCTTAACTTTAGGGGTTATTTTGGAAGTAATATTCCATGATGCTGTCCACTCCTAAATGACTTATCTGACATGAACTGATTTCTCTGCCCATGGAGAAATAAATGCTTTTCCCTTAAGGAAGGAGGTGAGAGAATTTTGCTGTTGCTTCTGCTCTGTGGAAGATGGCAATCGATGCCTCAATCCTTACAGAATAATTCTGAAAGACAAACTTGGTCATACCTTACTGATAAGAAGAAAGGTGCTTTAGTGAACACACTGGTGTGTGAAAAAACAGCCTGGCACAGAAAAAAATGGGAAAACCACTCTGATGGTTTAATTTGGGGTGGCAATGCAGCTGTCTGGACTCTGGGTTGAAGTTGGAGGTTGGTGCACGGTCCAACAACCACAGTGAGGTCAGGATCCAGTGCTGATGATGCACTGACACCATGATGCAATTCCTGCACGACCAAGGGCTTAAAACTGGAATTTTCCTGCATGCCAGCAGCAGAAACAGATCTGTGGAGCACTCCCTAGAGTCCAACACCTCAAATTTTCTTGTCTAATCTTAAATTCAGGTCCCTGAACTAGTCTGATCTATCCAATGCATAATTTTATAAAGCGTAGCAAATAATATTTTTAAATTCATGCTCGTGTAGCAGTTCTTGCTCGGTGGGCTCAGGATATCTCACAGGCTATTTTATTGACAATGCTTCCCTCAGGTGTTTGTTACCACAAACGAGCCTTTCTCTGAACTGCAACGTCTTCATTTCTGACATCCAGCACTGCCCACTGCAATCGTGTTTGTCCCAAAGAACCCCGCTGTTGGAAACGTGTCCATTGCTCCTCGAGGACGTTTCCAGTGCAATTAGCAATGTTCAGGTCAGACACAATTACAGCCCAGAGACCACGAGTGAGCTGATTACAGAGCGTGGTAAACCCACAACAGACTGAGCTTCAGATCTCTGCTGAAACCAGAGGATAAAACAGTGTTGGGGTGACCTCCCACATTTAACTGGGCTATTTTACTTTTTCTTGGGATTCTGTGCCCCACTATGATTTTTTTAATGGTTTCCCACACTGATGAGAAACAAATTATGAATGTGTAAAAATCCTGAAGATTTCCAGAAAGTGGAACTGTTGTTTCCTGGCCAGTTCTGCTGTGGTTTAACATGCTCTGTACAGTCCAGCCTTTTCCTTCAGGGATTCAAGGCTCAACAGCCCCTGAGACACTCACTTAAAACTCATTTAACTAGACAAGGTTGGGCATCTAGAACTGGAATTTAAAACGTACTAAGAAGAGCTTCACAATGAACTTTATCAGCTTTAACTCCTGTCAGGAAGTTTCCATTTGAACCAACCACTTGAATATGAAGGTAAAACCACTAATGCCCATCAGACCTGTTTGCTCTGAGAAGGGCAAAAAGATGGCCAAGATAAAAACAACGATAAAAAAAAATTCCAAGATTGAAAAAGAAGCCTAAAAATGTAATAAAAAATCATGTGAAAACAGACCACATATGCTGGAATATTATAGTACATTTTTAGGTCAGAATTTCATGTTTGCAGTATCATGAAATGAATATGTTGGGAGAAATACATCATCCTCAGAGCTTGGTGCTATTGGTAACATGTTCAATACATCGATCAGTTTTATCCAGATGAGATCAGTAGTTAGGCAATTACAACCCTTAAAACTTCAGACAATGCTTTGTTCAGTTCTTCTCCCTCCCCCCAGTGTCTCCCTTTTTGTTACAAGATCAAAATTTCAGCAACACACACACAGGCAGAAAAACTCCAAGCGTTGCAAAAGAGATCTGGGAACACCTCCCCGTTGTGGGTGTGAAAACTGAGCTGAATTAATGCCTGACTCAATGGCCACTGTGGTGGTCATTTCCCTGCTCCTTTACTGCCTTTGTGCTTGTTGCAGCCTGGAAGCTGCACAAACATCTCAGGTGTGCAAATGAGATTGTAGGCAGGAAGATTTGGGGTTTTTTCTCGGTTACTTTAGACTTTAATTTTTTTATGAGTCTCTTGTGTCTAGTTTTGTTTATAATGCCTTGTGGCAGATCCTATTTGTGACTTATCATTTTAAAGCAGTTTTTGTATTTCATCTCTGCAGAATTCCCTCTGGAGGATGCTGCTAAGGAGGCTAATCATGCCAACAAAGCCTTGTAGGAGAGGAACTCGGGAAAAGAAGCAGATTATGTTATTGCACATCTGCAGGAATGTCAAATTCACCTGGGCTGCCACAATACATGTCCCTCTTTTTTTCTCTTTTTTTTTTCCTTTTCAGAATAGTGGAAATGATTCACAGTCACTCATGCTGTACCTCACTACTTCTCCTGACATGTAGGATGAGAGAATCAGTGAGAAGATTTGGAACAGGGAACTAAAACTGTGGTTTATGCACTTTTTGTCACAGAATCCTTCTCAGAATCTGTTGAACTGTCCAGCAGGCTGACAGTGCCCATCATGAGGCATCACACCTCAAATCTGTCAAGGGATCAAATAACTGCCTGAACACTGCAGAACACCTACCACGATTCTAATATTCTTGTATTAAAGGATATGAGAGAGTGTCTTGTAATATGACAAAAAATTTGCCATTTATTGTATGCAAGCACCGACCCAGCGCCGGAGTACAAACCCTGCCTTGTCGTTTGGCTCCAATTTGCCAACAGTCACAGGACAAAAATTAAACCTGGCTCTGGTGTACTTGGTCACTGAAATGAAACTGGAGTTGCAGTCCCACAGCAAGCTCCAAACCAAGGAGCAGCAGCTGCCAAGGGAAGCCGGGGGTCTGGAGCGAGTGCCCACCTCCAGCAGCAGATCCAGGGCTGTCTCTTATCCCACGGCTGATTCCAGCATTCCTGTCAAACCCTCTCCCTGTGCTCTGCCCGCTCCCTGCCTCGCTGGGCACACCCAGGCTCCTTAGGGCAAGGGCTGGTTGGTGTGAGAAGCTCCCTGGAAGGTGGCTGTGACACAAACAGCCCCGGCTTGGTTCAGGAGTGTTTGCAAAGTGCTCCGAGCGCAGGGATGAGGAATATTAAAGTGCAACCGAGAATTAGCAGCGAGTAGGAGGTGATGCTATGAGGAGACTTGGGGATACTTAACGAGTGCAGAATCCCAAACATCAAATAGCTCCCTTTGCACATCCACGCTGAGGAAAAATCAGTGGATAACATCATTTCCCCTGAAGGACTGCCTACTGCAAAAGTGTCATTCGTTCTTGACCCAGCCTCGAAAGTCAGGCTGCCTGGCAAAATGGGAGAGAGTTAGCATATCATCGTGGGGTGTGCAGCAGTGCAGAAGGATTTGACAGCCTCCTGGATGAGTTCTCTATTTACCAACTCCTCGATACTGACAGTGTTATGAAAGGGCCAGTAAACACAGCAGTGCTCGAGTTCTGGGGCACTGTTCTTGGCAAGAAGCAGGCACTGGGGCTGAGTTTTTTGTTTAGTTCGACTCATGTCGATTCCTTCGTGCTTGCCTAACTCGGGGAGGCAGAGCCTGAAAGACTTTCTGCAAAAATGTGAAAGACCAACTTATAATAGTGTCTAAAGAGCCAGGCCTGCCAAAAATATGTGTGTTCAAGGAGATTCTTAGCTGGTTAAAATGGAAAAGCTTTATGCTGGCTTATAGCAGAGAAGATCTGGTCTATCAACTTTTCTTCACTGCAGAAGGATGATATTGTGTTATCAATTAGGTTATGCCTTAGAGCAAGCAAATAGAGTTTAAAAAAAAAATTCATATCTTGGCTTGGCTTGATTCAGCCAGGAATTTGATTTAGAAGACAAACAAACAGCTCAATCTGAGTGTGTTCATGCATCTTTTTTACAGGACAAGAACCTAAACTTGGAGCAGTTATTGAATTCCTGCAACTCTTATCATCAGAGAAAACAAGATGCAAAAGAAGAAATGATTCCCAGATAAAATATTCTGTGTTATTGATATTAATGCCATTCTACAAAATAACTCTCCGAGTTCTTGGGTCTTAATTACAATTTTTCTTTAGGCTGAAGTACCAGCATTGCTCCAATGAATTTAACAGCTCAGGTTTCCCCTGGAACTGAAGGAGGAAAGCTCTGAATACCCCACTGAAGGTTTATTCTCTGCTCTCCTGGTTGCAGACAGAGCCTGGCCTCACCTTAAAGGACCTGGATGAAATTCTTAGAGGTTAAAGGCACGAGTGACCTATCTCAAAACCACCCCATGGGGCTTTTCACCTCAAAGCTGGTCCCATTTCAGCCCCACATCTCATGGCCTGAAGAGGTGAAGACCCACCTGGCGAGCTGTGGGGTGAATGTTTGTGTGCTTTGGGCTCCTCAGGAATGCGGGGCTCTGCCAGACTGAGCTCTGCGTTTGCAAATTACTTCAGTCTATAAGGAGGAGGAGTAGCATGCAAGCATTTTATTATTTAACTTCCTACTGCAAACTCTCCAATCTAATAACTCATGGCATAATAATTCAGGATCTAGCCAGTCTAGGATGAGATAAAAAAACATCAAAGGCATATGGAGCATAGCTTTTAATTGCTCCAAGACTCCCCCCCATCTTTCAGCGCTGAGAAATGTCTATTAATAAGTGGCCAGAAAGCAGACAGAGGGATTGTATTTAAAGACATTTCTAACAATGTTTAGACCTCAGCATGGTGACTATCTTAAATTTGCCAAATGAAGCCTCTAAATAAAATATTTCTCGGTCAGAATCTTCACAAATATGCAGATGTTTGTGAAGACAAGGACGGGTTTGCTCCTGACATACTATCAATTTGTCAGCCTATCCTTTTGCACTTTGCAGCAGCAAATATGGCTTTGTGTAGCAACAGAAGGACCATCTTTCATTTCAGCTGAAGGCCACATTCTGCAGCTCAGTCAAATGTTTTAGACAAATGCTCTTCATAAAATAAGGCAAATGTGTCTTTTTTTGGTTTATAGGAGGTCAGCTGCTATTCTCTGTCAATGGATTATTATCAAAGATAAAACCTTAACAAGCATTCTCTTTTTCTACTCGTTTTTAGGGTCATATTACGATCCATTGAAGTTTTGTGAATCTGAAGAAAAAAATCAGCGACAGGACTCACCATCTGTTGCATAATGAAAGAGACATGTGAATAATAGAACGTCAGTTGAAAGGGTTGCAAGTGATCAAATGTTGTTCAGCACCTCAATAATATTTCCTCAGAAAAAAGGCTTGCTGCAGATATTTCTGCGCTGCAAGTTTTCATTTGTTTGTTTTGTTGTTGATTCCGTAGCTGGGAGGGGAATTGAGTGTATATTATGTTATATATATGTAAATATACACGTCTATGGTTGTGGGGTTCTCAAAAGTGGTGATTCTTGGGGATGGTGACATGATCGTGGAGCCAGACAGCTGCTCCCTTTGCTTTTGAAGTCCAGGGGCTGTGCAGAATGTACATTTACAGCTCATTTTTATAGATGTGGGGTCGAATTCTGAATTCAAGCCCAAATGCGCCGCTCACACAATCCTGTCTTACTGGGGTTCATTCTTCACCATGAATAAAAAGCTGGGAGTTAATCCTTCAAAACGGCCCAAAATAAAGGACAGACCAGAGCAGATTCAAGGCCAAACTGGTTTTCCCAAAAGCTTTTTCAGTTTTGGAAGACAGAAGAATGCAAAGTGCATTAATATTTGATGAGCCCATCACCTGATGGAGCCACAAACTCTGCTTTACCAGAGATCCCTTAAGGCTACTGGGGAAATATTTCCTATGATGTTCTCTTAGAAGAAGAATCGAGGTTATGTGAGTCATAACTATCATTCCTAAGATGTCAGAGAGCTGATCGAAAAATAGACAATACCAAATCCTCCTGCAAACAGCACCACGGCAAAGAGCCCCTCGCAAACCATGCCACGGCTCTGTTTCTATTTTAGCCAGTATTTTATCTAACTCCCAGGATGTCTTTCCACACTTGTTCTCTCACAAACCATATTGTGCAAAGCCTACATGCTAAATAACCTTTCCACAGATATAAATCCTGGCTTTTATAGCTCCATCAGAAGTGAACGTGAACAATGGAGGTACGGGAACACAGCTGCAGTTACGACAAGGATGACTCACTGCATCTATCTATATCTATATCTTAAATTTTCCCTTTCCATGCTCCAAACATTCCTGTCCTCAGCCATTTTGCAAGAAGATGCATCCATCTGCAAAGCATTGAGTGTTAAAAACTTCCCTTCATACAGCAGTCAGGTTCTATTTATATTAACCACATTTTACTAATTCTCACTTTCCTTCTGTAGAAACCTTGATAAGGAGAAACCTTCTCCTTGAATATTCAATCATTCAAATTAATGGGCATTTTCTGGGAATGTTGTTGTTTTTTTCCCCCGTGAGTGCTGGCAGATCAAAAGTTCACCCAAGTATTCTGGTGCAATTTGTAGATGAAGTGCACAGAACAGGGGGCCTCGCTCTGTTCCTAATGGCTCACAATTGAAATGCTACATTTTCATTTTCCACTGACAATGAAAAACACCAAGTAATATTCTAAGGCCAAAAATTATTGCTGGAACTTATGAGCAAGTCATTTCCTAACAGCTTTGTTCCTTGAATACTGTCTTATCAAACGTGCCCAGGATTTTATTGAAGTGAACTGTTCTAATGAAAAAGAGCATTTGATGAACAGGCATGGCTGCAAACTCAATTCCACTCCCTTCTTTCCAACTGGGTTCATCAGGAAAATAACCAGAAGCACCCAGGTGACCACAGATGAAAGTATCCGGGTAAGATTTCTTCAGTACTCTTTTTTTTTTTTTAAATTGTTCTTAAATTAGTTGCCTAAATATGGATGAAGGCATCTGATTTCTTTTCAGAAATACTGAGCCTAGAGCAGAATGCACACAAGTCTTGTATGTCCTCAAACTATCTGTTCCAATTTTTTAAAGTTCTTCAGAAATAACATTTTAATACCAAATTCTGATGTTCCATATGTTGGAAGTGAGCTTACCAATTATTACTGTTTTATTAGATTTAGTTCCCTCTTTGATCTCCTGCAACACTGTGCACTCAATATCTCTTTCTCTGATCCAGATGCTCAGTTTCACCCCACTGATATAGTTGTACTCCTATTACTTGGAATTTCTGTACTTTTGATCTCCCTGGTAGAGACAGAGACATAATTACAGGAACAGATCAGGCTGCCTGCCAGTATCAATGGTAAATAACACTGAATGACTCATAGTTTCACAGTTATAACGTGGTTTACACATTTTGGGATGCAGCTGCCCAACAGACTTAGCCAGAATGGATACACAAGTGCTTTTTTTTTTGAGAGAGAGAGAGAGAGAGCAGGGGATCTGTGAATTAATCAGTATTGGCCTGTCCTCTGGCAAAGAGCTGAAATCACACAGGAAGGACTCTGTTGCAAAATGAGTCTTTTTTTTTTTCCCCAAAATTAAAAAATTACCCACGTAAAAAAAACCCAAAAAAACCAAACCAAACCAAACATCCACTTGAGAACCAAACTCGGGCCCGGTGTAGATGGGTGAGATTCCCTGGATCCACAATCCAGGTCCAGTCTGGGCAGGTTCAACCCTCAGTTTGTCCATCAGAGGAGGGATGGGGACCACTGGTTCTTCCACGGTTGTGCTCAGCAGGGGCTGGGGTGCAGGGTGGGGAGGGGGGCACCCAGGGGGTCGGGGGTGTTTTAACCCCCAGCCCACCCTTGCTCTGCAGGGCTTCCCTCCAGTTCCTTTGTGCTGGGCACATGGAATGGGAGCCCCTCTGGAAGCAGTTGACTCCCTGGAGTGCAAGGGCAGTGCAGGAGCAGCTCCCAGCCCCAGCCTGAAGAATCTCTCTGCTCTCTGGACTGCTGTGCCCTGCTCCTCGAGCATCTACTGTTTGCTCAGTGTAGCTAAACACTGATAAGAAAATCTGGGACTTACATCAAGAAGTCATTTTTAAAACTAAACTATTCCATCAGCTCCTCAAGAGAGTGAACATGTGTGTCTTAACTTCTTAAATCTGTAGCAAGATGAAACATAAATTCTTAATTTTCCTTTTTTTGTTTTAATGTCACTGGTGTTTATAAAATTCATCTCGACAATGCTGTCAATTAAATATTATTATGCTCTCTAAAGTGAGATGCTATCTCTGCTTTTCCCAAAACAGCAAACACACACATGCTGATGCAGTGCAAGGAACTCGGAGTTTATGACCAGCAGCAGCTGCAGAGGAACAGGCAAAGTTAAATCTGGTGCTTCAGGGTATGGGAGAGGTCACTGGGAGGGTCAGGAAGGACTTTTTTTCTGATACAGAACCCTGGATGATACGGCAGGTACACTGTGAGGGGAGCAAGAAGCTGTCACGATACAAAGCAATAGGTACAGACCTCCTGATCCAGGAGAGAAGTTTCCATATAATGAGAAAATGGTTTGGGTTGGGAGGGACCTTAAATCCCATCCAGTGCCACCCCTGCCATGGGCAGGGACACCTTCCCCTGTCCCAGGCTGCTCCAAGCCCCGTCCAGCCTGGCCTTGGGCACTGCCAGGGATCCAGGGGCAGCCACAGCTTCTCTGGGCACCCTGTGCCAGGGCCTCCCCACCCTCCCAGGGAACAATTCCTTCCTAAATTTCCCCTTTTGTGGAGCAATCCAAAAATTCACTATTTCCCGCTGAGGTATCCTCACAGCTGTGTGTTCCCACAGGCACACACTCACCTCCTGAGCTGGGAGATAGAGCTAATATATTTCACAACATTGGGAGGATTATTAAACCTCCTCTCCAGTGTTTGAATGAGGGTATAATCATATATACACAAGCCATAAATTATGTATCTATATCTGCACAGATAATGTGTGTGCGCTATAAATGCACACCCTGGATGTTAAACACGCACAGCCACGAGGAAGCATCACACAAAGTTGGATGAAGGAACCTCCAAAAAGTAGGTTACGTTTTGTGACACCTCCTACGACCCCATTTCAGTGCACTTTTCATTTTGCTGATGGCCAGTAATGCCCAGGTTAATTAAAACAGGTCCAAAACCCAGGGCCACCTGCCCTGGCTGGCGTCACCCCGCTCCAACGCCGCAGCAGCAGCAAAGGGAGAAGTTTCCCTTGCAGGAGACTCCCGAGCACAATAAGATATTTACTGTATTTATCGCAGAGATCAAACCCACACACAGATGTCACATTTCTCGAATTCCATCAGTAGATCAGACAGGCGGGCTCTGGAAGGAGGCCACTGGAGCTGGAGAGTTCAGGGTGTGCGGGCGTTGGAGGCCATTCCCACCCCGGCTCTGCCGTGCACCCTGAGCCTTTGTTGTCTCCGCAATGCTGATAAATCAATCCATCAAAAAATTTCCTCAGTGAAACTCAATCAAGAAAGGTCATGTCAGCGGGAGAGGAACAGATTAAATTAGCATCAAATTAGACATGGAAAGTGAGTTCTGTCAAAATCATCACAGCGCTCAGCACAATTAGAATATGTTAATTATGCATTTCATTAAGGTAGTGCTCTTTGAATGCGAGATGAAATGTCAGTGGTGTAGGCATCCGAAAAAAGGAAGATTGCCAGGCACAACTTTCTCTAGACAATGTGTGACACCTTCATTAACATCAAGAATCACAAGTCTGTCTTGACTTTTTTGTAAAGTATTAAAGCGTTAACTGTTTGCTGGCACTGCGGGAGGGAGAGCCGGCGGCAGCCCCTGTCTCTGCCCCTGTCCCAGCCCTGGGCACCTCGGGCTACCCGCTGGGCACTGCCAGGGGGCTGGCACTGAGTGCAGCCTGGCTGGGTGTGCCCCATGGGCACCGCTCAGGTGGGGCTGAGCCACGGGGGGAGATAAGGAAAGGCACGGGGACGGATGGATGGAAGGAGGGGAAAGGGTGGAAGAATTTTATTTTGCCTCTAGTTCCAAGATATAATCAACCTAAAGCGGAGAGCAAGGAAAGGGAAAAAAAAAAAAAAGCGAGAAAAAAAAAAGGCAAAAAAAAAAAAGCAGAGATTTGCAAACCTACATTTGACAAACCCTAATTTGGGAAATTATTTTGTATATCAAACATCTTTGATTCCTAATGATGAGCTGTTTTTCAAAGAGAAAAATGATCCCTGGTGAGCTTAGGAGGGAAGTGTAGCTTCATAAAACACTACTTATGGGCTTTATTAGATGTCCTATCAGATGTCAGGTTCACGGAGAATTAGGAGAAATTACACACTTTCTACAACATGAGAAAACAGCCAACTTCTGGTGCTGGGTTGGATCCTCCTGTGCTCTCCCGGGGCCCACGGCTGGGGAGAGTTACAGACAGCCAAGGTTTCTAATGATCCCCTCACTTGGGTTTCCTTGCCTGAACGAGGATATCAAAAGCAGGGGATCTGCAATTTGCTCTGGAAGGAAGGGGCAGTTCTTTAAAACCCCTGATGTGGTACTCGGAGGTTCCTGTCCTTGTGTTCCCCTCATCTCCACAAGCCACAGACCCTGTGCTGTCCTCCTGCCGTGGGAGGCAACAGGGACAAAACAGGGGCTGCCCAGCATGAAAGAATCCTACAAACCGTGCCTCATCCCCAAGAATTTAGTTTTAAGCCCCTCTGGAAATTATAAAACCCCCTGACTTTAAAAGTACAAATTGACTTTGTAGCACCTCCAACCTTTCCTTTTGTTGCTTCCAAAGTGGAAATCACCCTGTCACGGAATTTGTACTTACAGAGCAACACCCTGAGCCCGCCACGATGCGCAGCCCAAAAAATTGCTCCAAAATGCGTTGTGAGAAACTAATTTTATCTGTACAGAGATGCCACGTGGTACAGGAACGTGCAAACTCTCACATTTATCAGTACAGATGCAGAACGGGCACCTGGGTGCCCACCCGAGTTCTTGTCAAGAAATCCCACCCTGCACATGAACATCTCCATGTCTGACCTGTTTCTTTCTCTCCCTGGCTACAAACTTCAGCTCAGTGCTGGCATTTAAAACACCAGAGGACCGAGAAAAGGGTTAGTGGGACCAAGGAAAAAAAAAAAAAAAATCAGCATGTTTTTAATGAGCTTTTCTTTGGTTTATTGTAGCTTTTGCAAATCCTCCCTGAGAATTGCAAGTTGCCAGATCTCCTCCCCAAAGATGCACGCTGGAGCTTCCAATGCCCCCAGGACTCATTTTAATATAACAGGTTCCAATAGAGTCAGAAAATGCCAGCGAGTGAGCAGGAGCCAGAGTCTACTTCAGCACACTTGGCTGGCCTTGTAGCTCTCTGAAATCTCTGTTTTCACTGGAGCTGGAAAAAAGAGATTTTTATCATTTGAAAGCACAGCTCGGGTCCCAGAGCAAACAGGCTTTAAGATGCTGTTAGTTCAGCTCAGTAGCTCAGAGACAGAGCTGAGGGTGACCTGGGAGGGCTTTGGTCCCACAGGGGACACGTGTGGGACAGCCCAGCTCGCTCAGGCTCCTGAAAACTCCTTCTTCTCCTGGAAAAGTTATCCTGGAGGAAACTCTGAGGTGCTGAATCTGTCCCACTTCAGCAGCCCAGGACAGGGGTGTGCAGAGGTGCCTCTGCTTGCACAGCTCCCCAAACCATGAGGTGTTTTTGGCTGCTTTCCCTCAATCCCAACACATCCCACCCTGCCCACAAATCCACTCTCAGGTTTGTCAGGAACCCCAAGAAAATTCAAGGCACAGACAGAAAATTGACTCTAAAGCAGCCACCTGGTAACTCATGTCTCATCTTCCTTCATGTGACTGCCTTAACACTGAATAACCGCAGCCCAGCTCTACTTGTGGCACAGCTTCACTCAAGAAAGGATAGGATTTCTGGGATAAACAGGATCTAAGCAGAGCTATGGACATTTCATTCAGTGTCCAAATTATTATCACTGTCATNAAACAGTATCCACCTGGATTTCTAAGAATTGTCCCATTAGTCCCAAAATTAAATGTATAGCTTTACCTCACAGTGGGATTTGTTTGGTGGTTGGTTTTTTAAACACCTAGAAACTTTTCTTCAAAATGTGAATTCAGTGCTAAATCCAGAAAACATCATTATTAAGTACCTTGACAGAACATTTTCTGGGGTCTGTGGGCAAACTGCATTTCCCATCTGGACACTCCTGGGCTCCAAAATCTTTGCTCACCCTTGGCTTAACACTTCTTTTGTAGTACCAGGGATCTGATCATATGCTCTGCTTCATCATTTATATGTCAGCACGACTGCTGGGGTTAGAGGGCTATAAATTAACATAATTGAATGGCGAATCAAGCTCATTTATTTCTCCTTTCCCTCACGATGGGAGGAAAAATAAAAAGCTAAAATAAGTTTCATCCATGAGCCCTCAAAAATTAGCTTTCCACCTTTAAAGCACATTGGAATCAGAGCTCCTTGCTGTTGAAAATATTGAATTAAACCAAACCTGCCACCTGTCCTGGTGAAGGATGGATGTTAATGGATTGTTTTTGGAAGGAGCAGTTGGGCCATTTTGTCCATCTAATGATTTCCATGAAAGGCAAAATATTAAATATATTTAATATTAAGGGGCCTCCCTTGCAGGTTTAACCAGGCAGCAGCAAACTTTGCCATAGCTTTTGCTTTGTACACTTTAATTTACTCCATTCCCAAGCTGGAAAAACACGTTTAAAAGCCAGGTAAAACGGAAAATACTTTTTACACTTAAAAGAGAGAAGTGAAAGATATGGAAAGACGTGAGCCCTTCTTAGGAGCTGTTTTGTTACATGAACAATTCAGCACTGAACATTTACAAATGTTCAGTCTCTTCCAGATAACTCAGGAATTAACTTGAAAGATTTAATTGTTGTCATTAGATTTTTTTCCTTTCTCTTTTTCAAAATCTGAAAAAACAATCAATGAAAACTTGTTTTGGTCATTTAAAAGTGTACAGGAAGTGTCATGAATTTAGTATTTTGTTTTGTGTTACAGGTTTTTATTTCGTTATGATGTTGACAACTGGAGGTTCTGTCCTCCAAAACTACATTGAACTCATAATTCCAAACAGCAACTGAGCACCAGAAATTTCCAGGAATATTATTACATGAGAATATTTGTTTGGACTGAAAATGTACTTTTAAACAGAATAAAAACACCCAATTTTCTATCCCCAACTTCAGATAAACACCAACTGGGCTGCCTCAAAATAAACAGAGTGCCTGAAATGTAGTTTCTATTAGAGAGAAATAATTTTAATTTAATTTGTTTTGTCCCTGGCAGAAAAGTATTCTCTTGTCCTCAGCCTCGCAGCCACCCCCTGGCACTGTGCAAAGGGAAGGGAGACGTGGCCTCTGCTCCTGGGATTTTCCAACCTGGCTCCATGTGACAGAGAGAGGTGCCACTGCGTGAGTTAGAGGCAGAGCTGGGAAGGGTTTCCAAGATCCAGGCAGAAACTTGCATGTATAAATAGTTATTTTAAGAAAACATCTCATTCATTTACACAACTGTGGCAGTCCTCTTGAAATTCAGTAAACTGCTCTGCCCTGTGGTGAGGGAGATG
The DNA here is from genome assembly GCA_013397055.1 of Pachycephala philippinensis. NCBI lineage: Eukaryota > Metazoa > Chordata > Aves > Passeriformes > Pachycephala > Pachycephala philippinensis. Next base: position 161,368 of record VWZT01004294.1, on the reverse strand, counting down.
ACAGAAGAATTTAAATCAGGACAAACATAATTGGTTAATCAGAGTTTAAGGAAAATCCTTTGCTTCCTAATAAGAGCTGGGATGCTGATTGCTGGAGCCCCTGCCCGGGATGCACCTGCAGCTGCTGCTGCTCTTGGCACTAAAACACCCCAGGAATTCCAGCTGGAGTTCAGGGAGTGACCTGGGGCTGATTCTTGTCCCAAAGATGCCATAACTCGGTTCAGTGACAAAGCACAGCGAGGGGGCAGCGGGAACAGTCCGGGAGGGGATGGTGGCAGAAAGATTTTTGGGGCAAGGTTGCTGGAAATGCTGTGGCCCCACCAAATCAGGAAAATGTGGGAAATTCCCATCAGAGGAAGCTGACACAGAAGCATCCAAAGAAACCATCAGGTCTGTAGGATGGCACAGGCACCACGACGAAGGGGTCCCAAAGCACAGCACCACGCCAAGAGCACATGGGGACATCAAACCCAGGGGGCAAACAGAGCCAGGGGTGACATTTACCTCTGGTACCCAACTGGATTCACCAAATCCACTCTTAAAATGTGCCAGCAGGCCCTTGTGCCAGGGGAGCCCCCGTTGTGCGTGTCCCTTTGCCAGAACAGCGCTGGTGGGGCAGGGGCAGGGGCTGATGCAGGGCTTGGAGCATCTCCCCACGCCCCGGACCCGAGCAGGCAGCCCAGGAGAACAACCCCAACCCCTCTGTGGTGCCCCAAACCACGCTCCCCAAACCCCAGACCCGAGCAGGCAGCCCAGAACAACCCCAACCCCTCTGTGGTGCCCCAAACCACACTCCCCACATCCCAGACCCGAGCAGGCAGCCCAGAACAACCCCAACCCCTCTGTGGTGCCCCAAACCACGCTCCCCACACCTCCCCTGCTCCCAGAAGCCTCTCCCACAATAAATTGCTGTTCCCTTGTTGCCAGGCAAGCTCCCAGCACAATTCTCTCCCTCCCAGTGCCCCCAGGCTGGGGGATGAGGATGTTCTCCTAAATCAAGGGCAGCTTCCCTCAAAGCCACTCCACAAATAGTTCAGAGCCCCCTGAGCCTGGCTCGTCCTTTGAGCCATGTTTGTGTTTGGGGACACAAAGGAGCCTTTAAAGTTCCTCCTGCAGCCATTCAATGCCTTCCATCAGGAGAACATCCCTGCTAACGAATTATTTTGTCAATCCCTTCTCTTACAGGAGTGCTGGCGAGGTTCACACCAGTGCAGGACACTGTAGCTGTCCGATTTTTTTTTTTTGCCTCCTTTGAAAACTTTTCTTTCACCTTTTCAGTGGAAATTAGATTTTTAACCGAGGCAGTCATTCAGTAGAAAGGTATCTGCTTGCTAGAGAAGTTTTCTTTAATTTTTCATCCAAAGGCCCCAAACATTCAAATCTCAGAAGTCTGGTGTTGAAAAAAAATTCTCTGAGAAATAAAAAAGTTTTCATTGGAAATTCTTTTTTTTGGTAAAAAAATAGCGACATAAATTAAAACCATTTCCAAATGCCCCTCCTGACATGCACACATGTGAAGCACATACAATATACCTGTTCTAAACTGTCTTTGCAATAAAATTTCCCTCTAATCCAGCTTGATTTTATATATCTGCTTCCACAGGGCAGTTAATCCTGTTGTGAAGAACGGAAAGCACTCAGGAGTGCACTTGAGAAACTGTTGTGAGCTTCCATCACCTTCACAAGCAGGAACTGTGTCTCATTTTAATATAATGTTATTATTTTACTGCTAAATTTGGTCAACATAAATATCCAGCTAAAGATGCGTTCTCAGCGAGAGCGAGGAGCTGCCTCTCACGGAGAGGTGCCCACACACAGCAACCACAGCATCACTCAGGGCTCCTGAGAAGCTGAACACCTCAGGTTCTTTCAGCTCCACAGCAGAAGGTGCGTTTCCAACCTCCAGATCGTTTGTGTGCCTCCTCTGACTTTCCTTCTGAATATCCTCACTCACTCCTGGAACGTGGACATTTCACATCAGGGCCACATTAAAGCCTCGTGTAAGAAGAGAATCTGCTCTTGGTTTGCTGGATTTATTTGTTTGATCAGTAATTTATTATTAATTTGCTTTTTACAGAATCACTGCTCTCTGAAGTCTGTGAAGGTGACTGCCCTTCTCTCTCTACCTGTGCCTTGGAGTGTTTGGAACCACAGCTAAAATCCACATGCTCCATTCCCACAGGATTTGCTTTATTTCAAACAAATTCTGTTGGACTGAAGCCCCTTAACTTGAAAATCCCTACTGCTCCTACCTTTTGTCCTGGTTTTTCACTGCTCCACCAAGCCCCAGGTCACCCTGAGGCCCTCACCACATCTATTTCACATCTTTGCTTGGATCATCGGCACAAATACTGGATTTATACGAACAATACACCCAGAGATCCACTGATGAGTCAGGATTTAAAACACCCAGCACTTTGGAACACCTAACGAGGCCAGAGAGCAGCTGGACTAAGTCAAATGCCCTGGAGAAATCCAGGTACATTGCACTGCCCCAGTTCCCTTGCTGGAGCAGAAATGCAATCCTGTCAAGAAGACAAAATGTTTATATGACAAGATTTATATTCCTCCCTGCTGGCTGTCATTAATTGTATTTTACCCTCTAATTCTTTGTTAATAAGGTTTGGGGTTAATCATGATGTTTTACTTGGAATCAGGATCAGACTAAGTGGTCTGGTTTTGCCTGGAATCTTTTTTAGAATACAGGTTGATAAGCTCTAAGGGACATTTAAGGTCCTTACAAGAATGATTTCCTGTAGTAAAACATCAAAAGTGAAATCTTGGTGCTGCTGAAGTAGATGGGAAAACTCTGATTTGCCTCAGTAGTGAAGGAAAGATTTCACTGAAAACTGTAAAGCTAAAAAAGTAACTGAAAATATGAACACTAAATTTAGCTTAACACTAAAAAAGAACACTAAATGGCAAGTGTTATTTGCCTCAAGATCCTTCCAGCTGTGAAATAAAATGTCAAAATTTTTGTGGAAACCAGAAAAAAAGAGTTGAAAATCCAATTTCTCATTGAAAAATGCTTTGCATGGGAAATTTTCAATCAGGAAAATTTCTACTACTGCCTCTAACCACTCCAGTGCAATTCCTGTCTGAAGAGTCTTGCAGTTACCCAAGTGCCCCCCTGCTAGCAATAGATACCCTACAGCTCCAGGTCTTACAACTCCCAAATTGGGGCCATTTCCCAAGAGTTTTTGATCCACAGAAATGTTTGTCATCAGCTAAAACCCAACCAGAACAGCCATTCCAGGCTCTGAATCAGAATAAAAGGTTATTTGGAGCACAATATAAAAAGAGAGTGCTTGTTTTTAGGAAGAAAGGAAAAGAAAAGGGAAAAAAAAAGGGAAAAGAAAAAAAAAAGGAAAAGGGAAACAAAAAGGGAAAAGGGGAAAAAAAAAGGGAAAAGGGGAAAAAAAAAGGGAAAAGGGGAAAAAAAAAGGGAAAAGGGGAAAAAAAAAGGGAAAAGGGGAAAAAAAAAGGGAAAAGGGAAAAAGGAAAAAAAAGGGGAAAAAAGGGGAAAAAAAAGGAAAAAAAAGGAAAAGCGAAAAAAAAGGGGGAGGTTGGAGTGATTATTTATGAGAAATTAAAATAGTTTGAATGATACACGTTCCACACATTTGCTCAGTTCTGTTAAACGTGTTCTGAATGTTCTCCAACTGCTGGAGCAGCAACTGGAGGAAAAGACATCCCAGTTATAGAAATTTGCTTAAATATATTTATATCAACACACATCACCATGTATTTATATGCCTATACACACACACGGGCTTGGTTGAGGATTTTTGTGAGATATCACCGGGATCACCTTCAAAAAAAAACCCTCTACAGCAAAACATCTGCACTTGCTATTCCAGATACAGACACCCAAGAGAGCATAAATTTCCCTGAATAGATGTATTGTTTTACCATTTATTTCCTCACCTCCTCGAAATGCCTGCTCATCTGAATTTCCAATATATTAGCTGTATTTGGTGTGTGCACGGTTCCCCTTCACTACACCAGAGCAGATTAGTGCTCGTTCGCCTCTTTCCTTGCTTCTCTTCAGATTGTTACACATGACAAAACAACTGTCCTAATTACAGCAAGTGTTCCCAGCTCTGTCACCGTGACAATTACTGCAATGAGGGCTCAATATCTGCAGCAGACAGTAAAGTATTACTGCAGTTGTGTTTGATAGTGCTCAATTGTCCCCCGGAGGATTCTCCCGAGCGGGTTTTGCCGTGGGGTGAGGCTCCCCCCGTGCTCTGCCCACGGGGCCTTTGCTAACGGGGTTCAAAAGTTGATGGCGGGGGATGACCGAGGGTGGGCTGTGGGAAACACACGGGTTTGGGGGTCTAGAGGAGAGGAACATTGGTGGATGGGGTGGGGTTTTTCCAACAGGGTTGGGCCGAGCATCTCCTCTCGCTCACAGCCAGAGCGGCTGCACCGACCCCTTCCCGAGTCTCCACAACGCCAGGAGGAATTCTGGAGATGTCCCCTGCTTTCCCTGCCTGCATTTGCAGCCTGACAAGCTGATACTGCTCCAGATGGGGTAAAAGACCAGACCCAAAAATATCCCCCTCCAAACTCACATCCCTGCCATCCCCATGTCCCTGTATCCCTTGGGAGCCTCAGAGCTGCTGCTACAACAGTGGCTCCCCTGTTCCTGGACGATTTCTGGTGGGTTTGTTTGTTTGTTCACATGAACTGATCCATCCAGACCCTAAGGGATGGCCCTGCTCTGACAGTCCCTCTCCAGTGACGCTGGACACCTCTAACCCCACTTGCCTCCCCTGTCAGCCCCTGCAATCCCAGCTAATCAGATGAGGGATTTTAGCTCTTTCCAAAGGCAATATCTTGACCTACACCACATCCCTTCATCCTAAGTGATGAAGCTGATGTTCTTTGCATTTATAGTCCATTATGTTCCTGAAGTTGATTCATTCAGATGTTCTCTTTTTAAAACCCATAAACAATGCAGAACCAGGACCTGTGTAACCATCTCACTTGAGCAGAAACAGGAATGCAGGGCCCTAATACTGAATATTGATCACGGAAGGCTAATGCTGCCACAGTTAACTTGGCGTGACCTGAGCAGTGTGCTTAAAGTCTGGATTTCTAATTTTCCTTGGTCAGGAATAAAGCAATATCTTATTTACCAGATAACATCTATATTATAAGCATCTTGCACAGCCTTTCCACTTCAGCCCACATGGGTTTCTTCTGCTCTTGGCATGGATCAATGAAGTCAATATTTCTGACTGCAAAGCTTTGTATGACTTACACATATTTAAAAGGATAAATCCCAATCAACAACTCCTCTGCTTGAACATAACCATTATAATCCTTATCTTTGATCCTTTGGGCTACAGCAGGCAGGGGAAGGAAGGAGTACATCTCTCCAGCTCTCAGGAAATAGTTATGATGACAGCAGGAGATAAACAACGTTGCCTGGGTTTGCTGGCTGGAATTTCTCCAGCAAAACCAGTGAGTGGTGCTACAGTTTCACGAGTCCAAACTGGCCAGTGAGCCCTCAAACTGGTGTGACAATCCCTGAGGTACCAAAATGTGCACATGCCCTGCAGCCAAGCTCCTGAGCCTCTCCAGCACCGACACACACAGCAGGAGATTTGTTTCACACGTGGGGAAATCGAGGCACATTAGAATAATGTCTTCATGTTGATATTCCCATGGAGGGAAGGGGAAGAGGGTCAGAGCCACAGCTCCATTTAGCACAACTCGACTTTTTTACCAGATGAGATGAAGTTACATAAATCAAGCTGGGGAGCTGCCTAAGTTATGTTTAGGGAGTTGAATTTAATCACTCTAAGGCTTGTTTTAGTCCTGTGAATTTCCAATGCTACAACCAGCCTTTCTTCAGCATATGGAGGCCACAGAAGCTCAAAGCAAGCACATTTCAACAGGAGGGTTTCACTTTTGAGGGTTAAGTTGTTGGCCAACCCCACATTTTGCTGCTACACCACCAAATCCCACTAATACTGATGCATCTCGTGCTGCCAAATGAGTGGTTTTAGCAGTAAAGTTTTTACTAATCCCCTAAATGAAATAAGCTCTATCAGCAAAATCCCTTTGGTTTAGCACAGCTGAACCTGTGCTGAAGGTTGTACCAACATAGAAGTGCTATAAAAAAGTAAAAAGAATGACAACCCCAACCAAAATTATTGTGCTGACAAAAGGTTTTACTGACTTTAAGGGTTCCTTTGGAGAAATTTTAACAGAAACGTTAAATAGGGAAAAGAGGAAGGCAAACAGGGTGGGAGGGCAGGGCAAAGAATGAAAAAAGGATTCCTTTTGGCCCAGTAGTAAAAGTATTTTCTGAAGTTCTTGCTTTGCTCTGGAAACAGCCAAACAACTTCAAAAGGCGTGTTTGTTTTATTGAGAGATCTCACAGATCTTTTGATTTGGTGCCATATGTCCCAGTCCTACTCACTTCTAGTCAGGGTGAAGCAGCTGAGGTCAGAGGAGCTCCTCCATGGGAAAAGGACACGAGGAAAGGGCCAGGCCCTCGTCCTCAGCAAGGCTTTAATCAGAGCTTAAAACTAAACCGAGTATTAGCCAAAAGGGGCAGCAGCAGAGCCCAGGAGAATCTGCCCTGGTTTTGGTTTGCAGGAGGCAGTCAGACAAACTCCACTCGGGTTCCTTTGTTCAGCCAGGGAAGGAACAAAACTGCAGCAACTGCAACTGTAATTAGTTTTGTTCTTTTTTCTTTTAAGCATCTCCATTTCTCATAGAGTTTACACATTTATAGGCAGGAAAAGTTTCTCTTCTGCAGAGAGCTTCCAAAATGGTCTGTGCTGAAGTTATTTCACACATATTACACTGGCACTTTCCATACTATGTGAATATCAGCATCTTAACATTGGGGCATCTCCTCACTATTTGCATTTATAGCAGACTTTGGAAGATTGAGTTATAAAAAAAGAGGCTGTCTTTGAGCCATGCTTAGTCTAAACTGCTCAACGAGGTAACAGTTTTCAAAACCGCAACCATAAACCAGATAGTCCTCGAAAAAAGAAAGAGAAACAGCAGAGAGAAATAAAATTGTATGGACATCTTGTGTAGAGATTATTTCTTAATGTGGGTATGTAAAGCACCCAGCAGAATGGATGTTTCTGCTGCCTTTGCTTCCCACTGCAATACAAACCATTAGAATAATTTATCACTCCTTTTATACAGGCAGAAAACTTCTGACCTGAGAGGAGGGAGGGAATATGGGCTTGTGAGTGAAAAACTCTTTTGACCTAATCTCTGTTCTTATCCCCAGGAATGAATTTCAGTGCTGAAGCTCCAGAGAACAGCAGCAAAAGAAGAAATAATTCTGGCTGATTTTCAGCTCCACTTCTTGGGCTTCTCTTTCTCCATTAATTGGGAATTTCGGCAGATCACAGAGCCAATCGAACAGATTTTGTCACCAATGTTATTTTGTTTTAACAGGATGTTAAAACCTCAGAAACATTCCTTATGACACAGAAAAACAGTTCCCCTTTGGTTTAAACACCCAAATGATTGTTGATCATGAGGACATAAACCAGCAATGCTCATGTGCTGCACACACCAAGTTTCTTTGTAATGCAGACTTTTCTCAGAAATTAATTTACGACAAAGGTTGCCTGAATTGAGCATGAACTTTTACATCTTGTTCAGGGTCTAAAAACAAAGTGAAATGGAGGAACAGAAGAGTAAAAGCACACTGCATTAGCATTGCTTAGGCCAGGGTCAGACTCAGCTCCCTGCAGAGGCTCCTCTTCCACTTAAGAAAAAAAGTGATTTTTGGGCTATAAATCACAGAAGGAAAGTAAGGATTTGACAAAGGAAACCAGACTCTGCTTAATTTTAAGGAAATTAACATTTTCAATAAACTCCATAGACCCTGGCCACATGTTGAACATCATGCAGGGCCCTGCTTTTCTATGGCTGCAATAAAAAGGGGCATTTCTGGAGACCTGTTGCAGACAATGCTCCCTTCTGGCAACGCAGCCCTGTTCGTGCTCCCTCCCACACGTGGCATGTGCCTCTGTGTGCGTTTGCAGATGCACCTCTCTCTCATTTATATTTATATTTATTTGCCTCAACAGCGTGGGCAGAAACCGAATCCAGAGATTTTGGCTCCTCTAGCTCTGCTTTGCAGCTCTTTTATCTCATTCCTGAGCCTTCCTCACAAGGGATGGTGCAGCCACGTGACTTTGAGTGGATTTAGGGAAAAAAGAGAAACTCTGGGCCTCGGGAAGGGACTTCACTCTGCCCAGCCCTTGGATTGCACCTCAAAAATCCCAGGGTGTCATTTCTGAGAGGCTCCAACTCTGATTCAAGCAATGTCATTTGTAACAAACCATTAATGGAGAACAATGGCTTGACCCAAAACTTATTAAAATAGACATCATGAAAAATATATGGGAATTGAAAAGTCGAAGTGAACCAGTGGTTGTAGACACAATAAAAAAGCCTTTGAAAATGCCCTAAAGCCAAATACATATTTTCAAAACTGCAAGTTTTACCCATTTTTTTCTTCGGAGAAAAAAATCTCTCTGTGACCTTAGGGCACAACAAATATATTAGGCATAGATCATTTCTAAGTGGTTTTGGCCTTTTTTAGGGAAACATCCATTTTTGCTGTTTGCAAGTACTTTTTTTGGCCACACACAAACCTCCTGCCTCACCCCAAAACGTCGTTTTGCTTCTTTCCTTCTTTTTAAACGACACAACTTTTGAAAAACCCCAACACTGCCAACGCTCAGGTATGAGACCACGGGAATGATGCGAGTCAGCAGGCCCAGGGCTGCTCACTGCTGTTCCCTCGGGCACACACAGCCAGGGGAGGTCTGACCCAGTGGGATGGCAGCCAGCCCTTCTCCAAACCCCTGGAAACTCGGGGAGTGCAGAGCCAAGCTCATAAACCCTGCTCTCCATCGGAGGGATGACGCAGGGCTCAGCCTTTGCCAACGCAGCCACCTGGCTTTGGCTGCCTCGGAGCGCCAGCAGAGCAAACCTGCCCAAAATACCACCACAACTACCCAAAAAGCACCTTTTGCACTCAACTCCTGCCACGCTCGGAGTTCTTAGTAGCAACAAGATGAATAATCTGGGTGGAAAGGCCTGAGAAATGCTGAGGTCGAAAGAAGTGAAAGCAAATTCTTAAATACTTCCAAAGTTCTGAAAATGAGTCACTTCTGGTCCATTTTTTTTCCCCATCACTGGCATTTATCGCTCACCTTTTTGCATTTTAGGGTGAGATTCTCTGTTTCCAGCAAGACAAGATCTTAGAAAAAGCACTGCAAGGGGACACTGGTGTCTGGGGAGAAAAGTCTGGGGCTGGGGTATCCCAAATGTTCCTTTTCCTGCTGGATGGCTCTGGGAGAGGAGGTTTTTGCACAAAGGTGGCCACTCCAGCCCCAAATCTCACTTCAGAGATGCTGGTTTGGTGTAACTTTGAGCAGCACCAAGTCACCTCTAGAAGCTTCTGCTTCCAGCACAGCACATCAGTGTAACAATGCATCCCAAAAAATCCAACCTCTGGCACAATCCTCACAGCTTTCACAACAAACGAGTCAATCAACTTCTTAAAGCTATCAACAATCACAGAGTCAGGAGCAACCCTACACCAACAGATTGATTGGCTCCATCATAAAAACACAACAAAAATAGGCTAAAACTGCTCAAAAGTCCCACTTAAAACAGAAAACACGATAGTCAGAGCTCGGAGCGAGGCTTACCGGGCTCCCAGCGAGGGCACAAACTCCACTCTCCACGTGGGAAGCAGGTGCAGGATATTTGGCTCAGCCCTTTGCCCAGGATAAATAAATTCCCAATCACACACGGAATCTTTAACAGCTGCTCAGCAAAAATCAGCGTTTTTTGGAAAGGGCTATGTAAGGCCGGTAGGGAAAAGCAGAGAAATTCCTAATGGGAGAGATTCCTTCTGTAAATACCTCTCAGGAAGAGAGTGGAAAACAAAGCCTTTAAATGGCTAATACATAAATAAACTAACACCCTACAACCTCTTGAAATCATCTTTTTTAAACTTTTAAAAATACTGCTGATGAGCTTAAAATGAAAGAAAACATCAGCCTTGCAAGAAAAAATACACTTTTAAAAAACCTGTTTGTCTAATAGAGAAGCAGCTTCTCTAATTAAGCAATTAAGGCTCAGCAAGGCAGGCGTCATCATCACATAAAGGTCATTTCAAACGAAGAGGAGCTGAAAAACGCTGTTGTTGGAGAGTTTTGTGAATGATCTCCTTATGATTGGTGGCTGCTGGTTTGAAAGGAGCCGAGAATCACTAGACAGAGTGTTTGGATTGCCTTCAGCTCCGAGGCAGCCCTGGGAATGGCAGGGCGTGCTCCCGGGGCTGGCACAGCTCCCAGTGAAGGCTGCAGCCATTCCCTGGTTCCAGTGTAAATCACAGGGAGCCAAACCCAGTGCAAATCTGTGCTGGATTCACACCTGTGGAGCGGCGGGGCGCTGGGTGCAGCCCCTTGCTCGGGATCCCCGGGTCACCCTCAGTGCTGCCCTGCCGGGGGATGCTCCAACCCCACACTGCACAAACCCTTCATTATCCCACAGACAGCAAATGGAAAAGGAAGCCCAGCCGGGGGACCTGAACAGGTTTAAATAGATCTGATGTGATAATTAACGTCCAGTGAGGGATTTGGGGGAAAGAGGAGGGACGAGACATAAAAACAATTTCCACCTTTATTTTAAGTTCTTTTGACAGATGGGAATATTTTCTGTTATGCTACTTGTGGTTTGGGTAATGAGATTAGGCCTTGCATAGCAGGAAGCAGAATTAACTTTGTTTACTTAAAGTGACACCGTCAGCTTGGAAAATCACATTTCCATCTGAAATGCAGTGCCTACTATCATTACAAATAACCCTGGAGATCATGATAACTAAAGGAGATTAGAGATGAAAAGAACAGGTTTCTCCCTCTCTGTCTTTTTATTTTTTTAGGTACACTTGGTTCACACTGTGAGGCTGAGAGCACTAACTGCAGCAGAGTCCCCACATCTCCTGTGCCCCCCTGAACCCCTGCACTGCTCGAGGTGCAGGAGGCAGCAGCAGGCTAGGGGTGAGAGGGAACAGGGATGAAAGCCCAGCTGGCTCTGGCTGCTCTCAGGCATCCTGAAAAAATACCTCCCTAAAGGCAATTGGTGTGGCAGGAAAAAAACCCAACCCAGCAGCACTTTAAAATGCATTTAACATCAGGTATATAACAGAATTAAAGTTTAGAAAATGAAGACTGGAATTTTTAGAAGTTGCCTGATTATAAAAGTCCCTCAGCATGGCCCCTGAGTGATTTCCACTGGAGGGGCTGTAAAAGGGCTGGGTGTTATCAGCTGCTGCATCACACACGGGCAGCAGGAGGGACCCTTAGGAAGGGAGGATGGAGGAGAGGGAAAGGCTTTACCATTGGATATTTCCTAAATAACCAGCTGAAGCACTGGAACGTGCAGGTGTTAAATGAGCAGGCTGCGCATCCAGCAGGGAGAACTGAGCGGGGAAGGGTGTCCTGCACCCTCTCTGCTGTTCCTACAAAACTCATCCCAGCCTGGGTGGCAATAACCACGGAAAGGGCTGGGGATGAGGGCACCGAGGTGTTCCTGGTGCTTCTCCCTCCTCTGGGGACTTGTGCTCGTGGTGTTTGCTGTGCTGTGACCCTGGCAGTGTTTACACAGCGAGGAAATGCTCCTATCTGGCACAGTCACTGCTGCTTCATGTCAGCAAGAGTGACAGGTAAAGAAAAACTCTGGGCCCAGCACAGAGATGGATCCAAAATATATAAATAACCAATTAAGAGAAAATATTAATAAAAATATTGTAACAGATCCCAATCTGCTGCTGAGTACCAATTGCCAGTAATAATCTCTATGGTAACTGAACTCTCTTTGGCCTCGCTCTGTATGCAACTAGTGTTTTATGGGTTTTTTTTTTTTCCCTTCCCCTATTTTCATGGAAAGTTTTCAAAACTGGTTTAAATATTATGATATTTTCCTCTTCAAGTGCTAACTGGGAGAAGCATTGACTTTGTGTCAGTCTCTAAGCAGATTTTCCCTTCCTTACACGACTGCCTTGGAGGTGACTTTTGGGAGGGCACTGACTGAAAGTTCTGTTCAAACACAAAATAGGCGAGGGAGGTTTTCCAAATCTAGGGTTAAAATCTTGCCCAGCAACAGATAAACTGATTGGGAAGAAAGAAAAAATATACTCTGTAAAGATGTTGCTTTCAGTAGCTGGGGAAACACTACTTTTTTTGGTGGTTTTTATTGTTACCTGGCTGCACTTGTCTCTTCTTGCCAGCTGCTCTCCTGTAATCCCAGCAGCATTTCCTGGGCTCTGGGTGTTCCCCTTTCCCAGCCTGCTCCTGCTCTGGCTACTGGATCCAAAGGAAGGCATCACCTTTGGAAGCAGCATCACTCAGTAAATATTTGTTGTGTTACATCACAGACAAGGAGGAAGGTTTGAAGGGAGAACACGCAGAACCCTGTGAAAGCTGTTCCTATGTGCACGTGGGGTTTACTCAACTTCTCCTCACTGTAACACAAATAATTATAACAGAATTTTACAGCGGAATTATCAGACCTTTATTCAGTCTGGCTTTTTTAACTGTAACTCTGTTATGGCAAAAGATCCCAAATGAGAGAGTTTGGAAGGAGGTGCAACCTATGAGTGAAGAGATAATCTTGAATTCCATTTTGAAAAACTTCAGAAAGGGCCATGAGCAGTGCTCCCTCTTTGCCTTTAAAGCTCAGGTTTCTTTCAAGAGACAGAGAACATTTAGGTGCTGAAGGATGGTGTAAAATCCCTGTGGAAGTTCATGTTTGGAGGTGCTGGATAAATTGAAATCATTCTGCAACTCTTGTTCCTTTGTACAACAGCCCAAAGCAAGACCTTGGAGCTGAAGTTGTGGAGTGGTCTGAAAAGATGGAGCTGGATTCAGATCCAGATCTGAATTTCCTAGTGGTTGCCTGCCTTCCATCTGTTTGTATTTGGATGTCTCTTAGGATATAAGCAGCAGTTCTGGAGTGTCACACATGAATAAAGTGGATAATTATAAAATTAAAAGATATAACGTGCTTCTAGGGGAGATAAGACTACAATTAAAGAGTATAAACAAAGCTGAGTCTGATGTTCAGACTGATATATTTATTCATTAAATGTAATAACATAAACAAGACTATTAACTGTCATATTTTAATGATACTGTACCCTGCAAAACATACTCAGGAAAACGTCCTGTTGACTTCAATAGCAATGCCACATAAATTTAAATCATGGCTGCAGTAAAACAAAATGTCATTGTTCTTACTGAAGATTATTTGTTGTAAATATCCCAAAATGTTAAAAAAACACAAACCTGTAACTCACTGAACTAGGGCTGAGCTCAAATGTTTTATCTGTAAATCTGAAGAAAGCCAGTGGGGAATGCAGAAACCTGTTCCCCAGATAACTGAAATTCAGTATTCCCGAGAGGGGAAAGCAGCCAGGCAAAGCTGCTGTCTATCCCATGTCTCTCTGGAAAACACTGGACATATTTTTGCCCAGGAGATGGCAAAATTTGGGCAAATGTCACTTCATATCAGCAGTGTTAAGATCAGATTCTGACCTTTTTAAATATTGTTAACAGTCAGCAAGAGAGGAAGCCTTACAGCAAAAATTTCTATCTGGAAAATATGCAATAACTTGCTTGGGGTAAGTAAAAAGCCGGTCTGGAAGGAGAAAAAGGGTTTCAAGAACTCTCCCTTGCTGTAACAGCATCAGTGCCAAGAAGATGTAAAACGGGACCACTTGAAGTCACAGCAATTCATCCCCCTTTGCACAGTCCCTGCTCACCCGGGCACCAGGCAGGGCAGAGGCAGCTCTGGTGTGAACAGCACAAACAGAGGTCACCTTCAAAGGGGCCTCAGCCCAAATTTGTGACCTGCACTGAACTGTGAATGATGATGTCAAATGTTTCCTGGTAGAATCCCTCATTAAATTGGCTGGCGTTCGCCGCACGCTCAGCGTCACTTGAAGTGCCGAGAAAACGAGCGCTCACTGTGCCATGACAAAGGCCATTGGTTGCCTCTTTACTGAGCCTGATACATATGGTGAAAACATATTGACTAATTACTTGCCATTTTCAAAAACTGAAACCACTCCAAAGCCAGGCCCAGGATAATAGAACGAGATAGAGAACGGAGAATAAGGACTGGGAGAACGGGGAGGGGGAACAGCTCAACCCTGTGACTGCTCATCCCTTATTCAACATCTGCTTTGAAATATGCGGAGGAACAACATCTCCCTGCTCCAAAGTGCTTAATGAAAACTGGGAAATTAATGCACCTGATTAGTACAGCTGCTCAAAACAGAGACTGGCTGAAGTTCACAGACAGAATCACGTCCAGCCTGCTCCCACACAGGAGCCTCACATGGCTGGATTCAGCTCTGTGGTGCTGTTTCCCAGTTTTCCAGGGCTCTGGGAAGTGCACCAGAGAGGCAGGGCCATGGTGAGGAAGCACTTTGAGGGAGGTGTATTAAAGGGAGGATGGATTAAAGGGGGAGATGGATTAAAGGGGATGTATTAAAGGGGTCAGTGTGGACAGCGAGTCACTGAGACACAATTCCCATTTTAGTTTTCCAAACACAAGCAGTCCCTCCCAGCACGGAGCCCCTGACAGGATCCCCCGTGCACAGCCTTCACAGGAGCCTTTTTAGTGCCATCTCACTGCCAACACCTCCCAGTCCTGACAAACCAGTCCACTCTGCTGATGAGGAATCTTCCCTAAGTAGTGGGACGAACGTTTGACAAGTTAATTTCAAGGTAGCTCATGGAGTAGAAGCAACGGAGAGCTACACAACTGTAAAAAAAGAGAAATGTTGCTGGATAAATTCTGCCAGTAATGGATGTGTAACAGAAAATACACTTAAAATTCAAGCTCTTTGTATTAGAAGACAGGCTCTTTGGTTTCGAAGGAGGAATTGTGAGGGCTCGCTGGAGCTGGGGTTAACAGGAGTACAATTACTGCTATTAGAGTTTTATGATTATGAAACTTGTGCTCCTGTATCCCCAATTTAGAAATAATAGGAAATGCTACGGATGACTTTTAAAAAATCAAGACAATTTATATTAGAAAAAAAAATCAATAATTATTCCCTTTTATTTTTCCTTTAAATCATCCACATAATAGAAATCAGAGACCTGAATAGGATGCCTAAAGTTAATGGCATTATTAGACAGAGAAAAAAGAAAGAGTGATCTAAAGTTTGACCCATTTACCAATGGATTAAATCTGTAGAATCTTGCTATTCTACCAGTTATTACCAGTTATTATTATTTTTTTTTTAATTCAAGATAACTCTCAAACCGTGTTTGGAGGTTAGATGCAGTCATAAGCAGAGACTCAGAGCAATTTTTAAACATTTCTATTATATGAGAGAGAGTTGCTATTCTAGAAAGACATAAATAATCTGATACCTTTCATAAAAGTTTCAGAAGAACTTTCATTTTCCAGCTTATAAACTAAAAATAAAACACTTGAAATGATTGATTTTCCTTTAAGGCAACCGTGGAGCCTGAATTGATAACACCACTGGTAAAGTCCTAGTAAAACTCCTGGAAGAATTCCCAGCATTTTGAACAGGACCAGATATTGTTCATATTTTTTTCCATTCCTGTTCCAAGGTAAAACCCTGGGTAGCTCATCACAATTTTGCCCCTGTTGCACAAACTGAAGGTTTAACAGAGTGGCTCTTCTCCAGGGAGTGGGGACAACTTTGTCCCACTGACTTTTGAAAAGCAGATTGCAAACCTTCGAATCCTGCAGGTGTGAAAGCTGCTTTCCCTGCTCCCGGGGAGTTCCACCTCAACTTTCCCCAAAAGCCTGGGCAAACAGCTCAATTCTACATAGAAGCAATGAACAGAAACCCTATTTTTTTTCCTTTTTTTCCAAGTAATTCCCAGGGCAGTGGAGCCTTCCCTGGGCAGCCGAGGAGCCGCTCCCGCTGTCCCGGGGGAGGCAGGAACGGTGATAACAAGTCCTTTTAATGCCTTTATTCTTTCCAGTCGGGGTTTTTTTAAACTTCCTGGCAGTTTCCCAGCAGCGAGCACCCTGCTGGAGCCCCGAATGCCCTGCGGGAGGGAGAAGGGAGCTGGGATAACGCTGGGAAGTTCCTTTGGATGCTCCGTTCCCTCTCGGAGCATCGGCGCTTTTCCCGGTGTTTAATCCCTGAGGACAGCCTTGGCTGCCTCGTGTGCGGAACTGAAAGAGCTCCGGGAGCGCCTGCCATGCCTGAGAGTGGCACACAATGGGCTGGGAATGCCCGACATCCTTCCCGCTCCTGCTTTTCCTATCGCTGAGCACAACTCGTGTCACAAGCAAGGGCTGGGAGGAAAGGCCAGCGCATTAAGGCAGCGCATAATTGTCATCTCTGAGTTTCTGACATTAATCGTTTTACTTAAAGGAGCCAGCGGAATGTTTATTTTTGTGTCCCCCCCCCCNAAAAAAAAAAAAAAGACTCAAAATTTTTTGCTAATTAAAAGTAATGTGTTTTCCCGTTTTTTGGCAATTTGATAACACAAAACACTTACTTGGGGGCCACAGGGGGAAACAAACTGAGACGGATAAAAAATGTTTTGTGTTCATCCAAGCAAGACTATGTTAATGCACATTATCCCATTAATGCACATCAACATCGGGAATAAGCGCGCCAATGCAAGCAAGAAGCATACACTTATCATCATTTGATAACATGTTTAATGACAGATTGACGGTTGATTTGCAAATGTGAACTGGCATCAATGTTGCTAACTTCAGCTTCTGCCGCCTCCTCTGCTATGCCAGCATATTTATGTGCATAATTTGATTTCGCAGCCACACTGTTAGTACATTTTTAATATTAACTATGCAAGAACAGACAGCCGAACTTAAGTTGCACTGATGGTTTGAGTTCATTAGATTGAAAAAGATGGGCAATGCTGACAAAGATGGAGATGGCAGTGCAACATCAAAGAGGCAACACTTAACAAACACACTCCATTTTGAACAAACCGAACTAACACATTTCATGTTGTCGGCTGCAGCAGAGCCCTTATGTACAACAGCAAGAAAAAAATATGCTCCTGCCCTGGGCATGCTGACAGCAGCTCTGCGAGGAGCTCGGCAGGCCCCTGGCCACAGAGCTGTGAGATATTTCACTCATCCTTTGCAGGTAAAGGGCTGATTCTGAGCCGGCGGCCAAGTGACAACAGCAGAACTCAGCGGCCCCACGCTGGAGTTGCTCCTGATTTACACCGGGGTGAGGCAGAGCCCGTCCCCACTCTCCTCCCAGCGCTGGCTTTCCACAGCTGGGATTCTTTATGATGAACAATAAAGAGATTTTGCTGAGAGCTCAGCTCTTGCACGAGCAGAGCTGCAAGTTCAGAACCCCGGGGCCTCACGCCGCGAGGGGTGGGATGTCCTTCCTGTGTCCCCGGAGCCAGGACCCGGCACTGGCACTCCTGGTGACTGCCCCTCCTTTGGTGATCCTGGGCAATCCAGCTCTGCTCTGGAGAGAACACGTAGCGATGAGCTGGGAGGAGAATATTTCATCCTCTGCTCACATTAATGTCGGGGCATATACTGCATCTAGTATGAATTTGCTTGTTGTGCTGCAATATATAATAAATTTGAGGCAGTAGCTTTATGGTGCACGTTGTAATTTTCAATTTTATGCTGCAAACTGACCATCCGCGGGATTCTGACCATATAACCCGAGCAGGATATAACATTCCGAGCAGGATGTAACATTAGCACCTCTGAAGCACAGGCAAACCATGATTTAGATACACAATTAGATGGACCAGGTCCTCAACAATTCTCCGCTGCCTGAATTACTGCTGAACTGCCTAATAAACATATAGCACATAGGCCCCTGCTCTGCAGAGCTTTTAAGAATGTTCTTAAGTTTGTCCCTAATCAGCAAAGCAGCTCTTACAATTGCTGTTACTCAGAGATTGCTCCTGGACCAGAATCCCGTGGTGCTTGGACCACTGCTGCTGATCCCCCCAGGGAGTGCTGGACAAGGCCAGGGTCATTAGGAAACTCTGATTAAATAATCAACATTAAGCGTTGATTACTGAATTTAATCACTGGAAACACTTGCCAGGGTGGGACACTGAGTAAGGGAGCACAAAAGGACCTTCATCAATCTGGACCAGGCAGCAGCAGGAGGATTCCTGTGCCCCTGTCCTGCTGGCAGATCCTGAGCTGATGCCTCCTGCCAGGATGCTGGCCTGGTCTAGCTGGAAAAACTGCTTCCTTTATTGTCTGCTGTGAAAGAAACCTGAGGCTTTCATTTCAGTAAAACCTCTTGTGGAGGTCTGTGCTCTCTTTACAGACAGACCTGCATTGCAGGGAGAGCTAATCCTAATTGCTGGACATTTGGTTCAAGAAGCTCTTAAGCAGCTCCGGTGGCTGGTGCTGCACAGACCCCCGAAATGAGGAATATCTGAACAAACACCCTGGAGACCCTGGCACATGTGTAGTTGGCCGTTTTTGAATTTCTTAATGTTTTAGGGTCCAAACCCCACAGCAGACACAGCGCTGTGAAGGTGCTGTACTGAGTGCAAGATGATCTCTCAGAAAGGCACCAAATAATTTCCAGTGACACAGGGCACCAGGTAGATCTTGCTCATCCTAGTGAGGACACAAGAGATCTTGGAAGCTTTCTAAAGAGTGGAAGAACCAGGAAAAAAAGAAAGCAAAAAAAAGGGCCAGCAGAGACAAGTGCAAGAATGAGGCCGTGCTCATCTTATTTTGTTGTCTTTTAAGATAACACCAGATTATCAGTGGGCGTTCAGAGCGGCACAGGAGCAGCAGGGTGAGCCCTGAGAGCTGAGCAGCAGAGGAGGAGCTGGTCAGCCCCTACCCAGCCTCGATGACTGCCCTGTTAACAGCCTCGTGCTGCCTCCTCCTTACCTGGGCTGGAGCCACAACCGGGAATAAAACAACTGGGAATAGAAACATCCCGGGGAGAGGAGCTGTGGTCACTGCTCCCCCGCGGTGGTGGGACAGCAAAAGGGACAGGAGCTGTCTGCAGCTGTGGGAAGGTTCCCCACCCATCCCTGGCCCAGAACGACCCTGCTGTACTGGTGCAAGGGTTTCCAGCCCCACATTTCACCTCAGGACTGCTGCTGTGCCCTGCACGTCCAGCACTGGCTGTGGGCAGCTGCAGAGGATGGAGTGAGTGTGGCACAGTTGCAGGGACCATTTGTTTTCCCAAGTCACAATTATCTCTGCTACCACATTTGTGTCCTCGCTCTTGTCTCGTTTTAAGTAAGTTACAATTCTCCCACTCTTGTTACTGAGTAGATGCAGATGCCACTTTGTTCCGTGTGATTTATAGCCAGTAGCTAATGTTCAGTTATAATTCCCCATTTTAGACATGAAAAATAGCCTGTAATGTTCAACACAAGGGCCTCTCAACAATGATATATAATTTAAAAATTAACACGAGGACAGAGGAGCCACGGGATTTTGAACTAGAGACTCTCTCATTCAAAGGTTAAATCTCTACAAGGTGAGCTAAAGGAATTAGTTGAGTTATTAAGTAAATGCCTCTGTTCTATTTTCCCAGTACATTAGCTGTTGCAGCCTTTTCCAGTTCAGTTGTGTTCCGCCCCAGCATGTTCAAAGTGCAAATGCTCGTGGCACTGTGTTCACACATTTGCTTTTTTTCAATGTCAAACAAACTGGAGCTGCTCAGAGCCAAAGGTCAAAGTGGAGGGTCCTTAAGGAAATCTCCTGGGAAATGATGTGATTGTTCTCATGTCTTTATTGTGTATAAAATCAGGCTTCATATGTGGCTCGTCCTTTCCAAGCATCTTAAAACTATAAATGAGTCATGACTCATTCCTGCAACACCTCAGTTATGTAAGTGGTCCTGCTAATTTACTGGAATATCTCGCATAACTAATCATTTCCAGGATCAAACCCTGAAGCCTCGGAAACCTCTGAGCTATGAAGAGCTTCTTTAGAAACAGAGAAGTTAAATCCCAGCCTCACACGATGAGGCAAAAGCAGCACAGGGGGCAGAACCTGCATCACCCGACTCACTCTGCCAAACTCAAGCCAGAAACTCCTCTTTTGGGAAAGCTCAGCGACTCAGAAAATTCAGGGAGCATGGAGAGGGAAAGAGCTTGGCTATAGAGAGGTTTGGGAGGTGGCATTCCTTTCCTGCCTGCTCTCTGTTCCCAGTGAGGTGCAGCTCATCCTCGCTGTCTCCTGCTGCACTTTGGTTAATGGTCTCGCTCCAGCATCAAATATTACATTTATGGATTACAAATTTATTGACATTTGACATTTGCATCAGCTTTCACCTGATCAACAGGAGCTACGGCTGCCAAAGGGAGTTATTATGGAAGATTTCAACAGCCATGGGAATGCCAAAAAGGTCATTAAATCATATCGGAAAAACAATGTGTTCATAGCATTCATACATTTAGTGTTGCCAGTAAATCTTCTGGTTGATGCTTGGACCACCTACTGATGATACTCAAAGAAAAGGAGAAACAGGGAGAATCGAAGAGATGAATTAAATTAAAACCAAATGACATGACGCCTGGCACAGTGGGATCTTTAATTTTCTACTCTATGAATCCAGAATAAGCAAAAAAAGCAAAACAAAGCACAGTGGCTTGACTTTCTCTGAGTGAATTCCCTCCATACAGGCAGGGCTTAACTAAATAATCCTGAGTAATGTGTGCACCCCACATTATTGCATGAGATTTGTATGTGGGAGGTGCAGGATTCAGAAAACATATGGCACATGGAAAACAAATGACAGGGTGTGCTTTTACACTCATGCTGGCTATACTTATCACTCTTGTTGATATTTTTTTCCAGACGTGAAATATGAATGTAGGAACTTTCACCTTAATCTCTTCGGAAAAATACCCAGAGTTATTTTTTTGCGCATTTGTGATTTACAGGAGGCCACCACATAATTCCTGGGAGAGCAGACAATGTTTTAAGAAACACGATCAAATAAACACAATTACCTCCCTCATCGTTTTTTCCTTGGATGAAAAACCTGGGCCTTGCACCATGAAAACACCCAGGCCAATAGATTAGGGCTCCATGGAATTAGGGAGGGGAGTGAGTGGCTGGACTGGGAGCCCACCCACAGCCTGTCTGTGCCTGGCCAGTGCAGGGTGAGCTCCACTGGAGGCTGATCCTGCGCTGAGCCAGCACGAAGGAAGTTTGAGTTTGCCCTTCTCTGAAGGAAGAGCCGACATGAACACAGGCAGAGCCAGGCCATGGCACTGTCACATCCCAGAAGGAACCTTCTGTGGTGTCCTTGGGATGTAGATGAAAAGGCGGGAAAAGGGAATGGCAGTGTCTTTAATGTGAGGGAAGCAGGCAGCCATGAGGATGCAGTTCCAGTGAAGATCGGTGCCAGCAGCTCCTCTTGGCCCCCAAAATCATTGGTGTGGTGTAGCTATTGCTGTGCTCCGAGCAGGGACACCCGAGGTGGAATGAAGAGCGGCAAAGGCACTCAGGGAATGGGGCAGAAATGTTCTCCCAGCCCTTGGTATGAAGCAAGAGAGAGGTGGAGGTGGAGCTGGATGGAGATACTGATGGGCAGCCACCAGGGCACCACTGACATGGGCTGGGATAGACACCCCCAGGTCACTGTGTGCTTCGTGGTGCAAACTTTGGGGGGTCAGAAATGGGGAGCGTTTGTGGGTTTTCATTAAATGACTGAAAACAGCAGTTTCACATTGGAGTTTGAACAGTTCTCCCAGGGGAGAGGGCAAACCCACTTCTGTCTGCAGGGAGTGCAGTGAGCATCCATTCACCCCGAGGCCTGGGATCCTCTGCAGCTCAGGTTCCCAAAGGAGGCATTCCTTCTCCTTCTTCCACGCCCCCTCTGCTGTGGAATAGCATCGAGCAAATGGTGTTGGCTGGCCCGAGGAGAGGCCGGTGAGGAGAGGCAGAACCTGCCCTGCACAGAGCACGCTGTGCTTGCTCTGACACAGCTGCTGGAAGAGCAGTGGAACAACCACATCAAAGCCACTCCAGCCACCTCTCCTTTCCTTTCAAAAATGTCACTGCGGCACCCTCTGCTTTCTGTAACAATGTTTATCATTGTTCTTCGATTGTCTGGGACAATAAATGGTTAGAAATGAGCATATATCACCAGGAAATCTCTGCCTGCCCCTTCCCCCAAGCAGTGTCATAAAAACGTACAAATTCACATTAATAATGAAGTGCATTTCCCCGAGAAGCCACTGTGTATCTCAGGGAGAGCAGGCAAGGTGGCAGTTGCTGCAGAGTTTCCTATTAAAGAGCAGAGCAAATACTCATAAATCTGATGAGGGGCCAAAGCACATGTTAGGGCTGTCTCCCTCTTAATGGAACCTTTTCTGAAATGAAAAAAATATATATCTCGATACATTCAGGGTATTCATTAGACATGACAACCTCCTCCACTCCCCACGGCTCCCTCCCCCACTCCTGCGTGTGCTGACCCCCGGCAGAGGAGCTGAGTGCTGGCAGGGAGCGAGTTTGGAGGGGAGGAGGAACTGTTTGGTTTTAATAAAGGCATTGTGTAAATTTACTACCATGGACAAGTTCCCTCCTGGCCCTGTGGGTCCCTCCTTCCCTCCACTGCTCCTCTTGGACACCTGGGATCTGCCATTCCCGACGGCCAGCCCGGCTGTCCATCCATTGGGAATGAGCCAGCAGAGCCAGAGCTGCTCCCCAGAGCAGGAGCCTCCTGCAGGAGCCCTCCTTTGAGGGCTTGGCCAACTCATTCTCCAGGGAAAATGTGATTCTCCAGGCACAGGGAGGCAGCAGGATGAGGATCAGCCCCCGTGGCTCTCTCAGGACTGGGATTTTGCTGCTTGGTGTTGTGTTTTAATGTTATCCCAGCTGGACACCCCCTGTGCTGCCCCTCTGGAGGGTGAGATGCTCCTGGAGAAGAAGCACAGTCCCATTGAAGCTGTGAGCTCCGTGCTGGGTGTTTGTCCCACCCCATTCCCCCTCTGGCAGGGAGAGAGCTGCCCTGGTGCAAATCCTGCTGGGATTTCTGTGGAACCCTGTGCAAAGGCCTGATCCCTCCTCTCAACAGACACTCCCTGGATGCACAAACACACCCAGCTCCAAACTGAGGGGATGGGCAGAGACTGCAGAATGAGGCCTGAAGACTACAGCTTAATAATCATGAATTATCTGTTCATTATCCCAATAAATAGTGAAAAATCTCTTCCTCCTTTCCTCCTCCCATAAAGCCATATCTATAATTTTCCTCATTTTCCATCTGTGCTCCATCATATTTGCACTGAGTGATCATCCTGCTAAATTACATTATTTTTATTGAAAGGTGCTTTGGAGGGCTGGATACTGCTCATGTCTTTTCCTTTTGTTATTGATCTTTGTGATTTGATTGCTGAGGTGTAAAATGTATAAATAAAACTCAGGTACCCTTCCTTTGAAATCTCACTGGGTAAAAATGTTCTGCTATAGATTATGAAGGCTGTAGCATTTAATAATATCAGGCACAGCAAGGAGAAGGCAAGGTTTTGATGTCCTTATGAATAGTGAATGCTGGAGGAGGCTGGTACTGTTCAAGGTCAGTTAAAATCTGGTCGAAAGTTGCTGTTTCTTTGTGAGCAGAAGAGTTCCTGCCTTGGAACTGCCACATGCAATGTGTTTGTACAGAGCCCAGGAACAATGAGGGTTGACCCAGTGGGCTGGAAGCTCAAATGCAATGTTAAATAATCCTGATCTTGATAGCAACCTGTAGTATTCCTAAAAAGCCAGGAAATCTGCACGGACACATCGGTGCTGCCACAGTCTGATGGATCATCTGGCCTGGCCCTGCTCTCAGGGGAGCCAAGAACACACCGTGATTGGGTTTACAAGGACCAAGATTTTCCTTGATGGCTAGATTGAAAAAATGCTATCCAGGAAAATTTGGAAGATTTAAAGATATTCAATTTAAAAAAAAAAATCTGGATCTACCACTTCAGGGAAACAGTGATAAATTTCAAAGGATTAGGGGAACTGAGGCTTCACCAGAACAGGATTATTTTGAGGGAGTGATGGGTTAGAGGCAGTTCCTTGCTTCAGCAGGATTTTGCTTCAGCAAAAAGGCCAACCTGTTTCATCTCCTACCTCTGTCTCCTCTTCTTCAATTTTACCCTGTTTATCCCAACAAAAATCTATTTTAAAATGGAACTTCCCCACAGATTTTTTCTTCTCATTGAGACGCCATCCTTTTCCAAAAAGACATTGTCAGGAAAGTCCCATTTCAATGGAATAATCAAGACTTCCATGGGATGAACCCACTTTTTCTGGCTGATGATATGGAACAGAACCCTTGGTTTTGCTGGTAAATTCTGCTCACAAAATTGTGGTGGCACCACTGCAGGCAGCTGCATCCAGCATGCCTGATTCTCCTGAAAGGGTCTCTCAGCTTCTAATATTTGTTGCTAAGAAGAAATGAAAGTTGAAGAGCAAGCTAAATTCTCTAAAATAGAATTTTGGACCACTGATTCACACAACTGTCCTTGACCACGTAACAGCCATATTGGCTAAGAGTGGAACACGATCAGAGCAGCTCCTACTGCTTCAGAGGGATGAGAAAATAAAATCCAGAGAAGAAAAAAATCTTCTATTTTGGTATACTTAACACATACAGTTATCTACGTGTCCTATATATCATTTAACAAATTGCTTTGCAATTCTTACAGGGCGTGGTATAATGACTGATTTAAAATCACTGCATTGCTTAAACTGCATTGTTCTTCATCAAGTTGAGTCATTTTTATGTGAAGTGTCAAGCTCTCTAACAAATAACTGCTGCCAGACAAATCAAGTTCCTCATCTTAAAGCTACGGCTAAATAGTTTATAGCTTTAATCTGCTCACTGAGGTGTGCAGTCTATGACAGTAATTATAAATGCAAGGAGAAATTATAGCTGAATGCTTTAACTGCATTAGGAGCCATTTGATGAACAATCATGATTGCCTGCTCATTTTCAACAATAGAGGGCAAGTTAGTGTCAGTGCATTAGAGGATTTTCAGTTCTGCTCTGCTCTTTCTTCCATTTACCACAGAATGTCAGTTGTCTCCTATAAAGTAGAAAAAAAGCGCCATAGAAGCTTTAAACTTGATGGTTAAAAAAAGACAAAGGAGGAAACAGAGAGAAAAACTGTTTATCATTATGACTCTTTTTTTTTGTTGTTGTTGTTGTTTTGCAGCAGCCTTAGTTTCAAATTAGTTCATCTCAGGTAGCTGCCTGTTCGCTTATCGGGGTCTTTTGAAACAGAAATCTCCCCAATCACCTTGGTTAATTTGGCTTCATCGAGACTTATTTCTATCAAAAGTTGTAGCTAAGGCCACAGAGAGCCTCAGTTAGTGACCAGCTCCAAGCCAATCTCACCTGGCCCTGAAGTGACAAACACAATTCTGCCCTGCCTTTTTCCTCAGAACAACATAAAAATTCTAATTCGGTTGAAGAAATGAACAAATGTTCTTCAAGGTACAAGTCAACATACAAATTACTTCTAATTAAAGCCATGTTTCCTAATGTTCGTGGGTTTTCTATGAAGAACAGCAATAAAAACAAATTTGAAGTGGGTTAAATGAAAGAGAATAGAGATGTCTGATTGCTGTATATTACACATAATCTTACTTTATATTACTAAACCCATATCACTTAGAAGAATTGAGGAAAACACCAAAGATGAATATAAAAGAGATATATATATCTTTACATTTAAGAGGAATTTATAGCAAATTTCTTATAAACAGCCTCACAGAGGTCTTAAAAATAAATCCATACCCATAACACATTTTTCTAAAGTACTAACCCAGATTATTCATTTATATTTTTAATGATAGCTAACATTTGACAATATAACCTCTACTAGTAAATGCCACTGAAACATAAAGTACTTTATGTATTTCTATACTTCAAGTACTCTTTCCACTGTTTTATTCCCATTTATTTCAATCTATATTCTCTATTTTTATGCCTATTTCACTACAATATTGCCTGCAAGAAGGAAACACAAATGCATGTGTGTGTTTTAAGGATCTCAGGTTTATATTTCTTATTTCTTAATACTGTGCTCCCCTCTGTTATTATTCAAATGTATACTGGATCTTAAAAATAACATGGTAAGAGTAAGTAAACTCTGAAAATCCCTGTTATTTGACTTAGTCTCCTTGCAGATTTCTGAAGAATCCATATGAATAAACTCTGGCCTCCCCACTCCCAACCTCGTCAGGACTTCAGGAGGCTTTTGGCTCTTGAAACTGTAATAAAATCTTTACAATGCCATCCCAAATACCCCATCATTTCAGACAATTTGTGCTATCATGCATACCAACTGAAATTATAGCTCCAGATAACAGTGCTATCACTCTGTCATTGCAATTTAAATATATTTTTTCAAAGGTAAGATACAACCTGCATCTTGATATAAATTAGAAAGGGATGAGTATTACGAGGACAGCAATTTCTCGGGATCCAGAGGCAGGAAGGACAGTCCCTTATTTATGTAGTTACACATCACCTGAATAATACGTCTCTGTGCAGGTTATTACAATGCAGAAACCACTTTTTTTTTTTTTTCCGTTGGAGATTTTTTCCTCCCCCTTTGTATTTGTTCCTCCAATCCTCAGCAATAGTAACGTGTTTATAAAGGTGGGTGTTTGGTTTGCCTCTGAGTAATAACACGGTGCTTTTAAGACCAAATCTGAAACATTTGTCACGCATTAAGCCATGAATGTGCCAAAATAACTGTTGTATTAACATATCTGGCAGATAGCTTTTGTTTGATAGTCCCCAAATTATTGGTTTGCTCTGATATCTCTTGTGTGAAAACTATGAATGGCAGAGTCTTAATAATCATTAACTGGTGGGGAAGGAAACAAAGTGTGGGATGTTTATTCCTCCCCAGTCTCTCAGGGATGCTGATTTAGAATGGCCAGGTAAACAAACAACATCCTAATGTTGGGTTAAACTGCCCAAATAGATACTTTAGGGTATTAGCCCTATTTAGACAATAAACTCCTTTTGAGTGAGATGGAATTTTGCTGGCTAAAATATGCAGGAGGCATGAATCTCCTCTAGTGCAGACAGCACATACAAGATGTATGCAAAACTTAAATCTTACTGCACTTGAGCGCTGACGTTATACTCCATGGCAATGGCTTACATTACCCAGCCCAAAGTAACCCCCTGATTAGTGGTTTAAATTATTCAAAAGTAGCCTTTTTAATGGAGCTTAAGTGACGCAGAGCCCTCGTGCCGGCTCTGGCCACAGAAAGTGTTTCCTAAAGCCTCATGAATATTTGCAGCAAACAAATGGGAAATCCTCCCCCAAACGGGGATGGAGCCCCTGTCCCCTCAGTCAGCCAGAGGATGGCCACAAAGCCACGTGGCATCAGTGACAACCCACAGCACATCTTTAATTTTCTCCATGTGAAAGGTTTATTTTCTGAATGCTATTCAAATAATGAACACCTTGGAGAAAACCTGGGTCTGCACATGAGTGTTCTGTGAACACAAGCAGAGCCTGAGTCTGCTGGAGGAATTGCTGGGAACAACTAAACAGAGCCCTCCTGGAAAAAAACTGGTTAGAACAAAAAACTTCTATTTGGACTTTTAGTTGATGTTCTGCATATTTATTTGAATCAAGAATATTCAAGTTTGTGAATCAAGTAAAATTAAAAATGCAAAAATGGTGTGGCATCTGAATATTACATTACATGTTATAAACATTGGTTGTGGCAACTGGTGTATCTTGCAGCAAAAAGTAGCAACACTAACGCAGCAGTATCCTACTAACAGGTCTTGAAAATATTAAGCTTGTAAAAAATCTCAATTAAGCATTAACTCCCCCAGGTTATACGAGAACTTGCACTGAAGTCAGTGATGTTTATGGATTGACTTCCACCAACACGAAGCAAAATATAATCAAACATCTTAAAGATTAAAAAAGGAATGATGGAGAGAAAGGTTAAAATGATGTGACAAAAAAGGCCACTCACAGTAGCAAGTGTTTAAGTAAGTGTAAAATATTAAAATATTTTACAAAACTGAACATCCAAATATCAACAGAAGAATAACTGAACTTCTAGATAGGAAGTTCTCAGAGTTATTTGTAGATTCTTGAGGCTGTGTTTGAGATTATGAGAAACTTAGAATAATTGAGATTTTGCTAATTTGACTTTTGAATTGTCTTCTTTTTCCCCATCCAAATCAGATTTATTGGTGTGCTAGCACTGAAAGAGGTAATAACCTTTTGGGTTTCAGTGCACTTTATCTGCTTTTTTCAATTCTCACTGCAAAGAGTAGCACTTAGTTCTTGCATTCCACACAGAAGTGCGGTGGATGGAAATGATTTATTCTTAGGAACAAAAGAGAAATGGGCAAACAGCTATTTTGCAAATAATAAGCAGCAACATTTCTCTCTAGGGCAGTGTGGATTTGCATGGACCAAATTCTCTTCCTGAAAACGTTATAAAATGGATGTGTACATGCGAGGGAGGAGCGGCGCAGCATACACGATGCATTTTATACTGTTTTCCTACTTTTACCAAAGCACGGGGCCTGACGGAGCCTCCTGGAAATGCTGAAATGAAAACTCACTATAGAGCATGCATACCTTAAGAGTTATTCTTCATCCACTTCTGCTACAAATTGTGAATGGTGTTCTGGTGACTTGCTGTGTGTTTTGCTTAGATGAAGTTTTACTGCATGTTTGCTCGCAAATGTCCGACAGCACAACTTACATTTGAACTTAGAGTCTGTGTCCTCTTCTCCAGCTATTGTTTCAGGAGATCTTTGAACTGAAACTCTGGAGATTTCTTGCTCTACCTTGGTTTGCTGCTCCACAGCCAGCCTGTTCATGTCTTTCATTTGGAAACCTAGGTGGGATTCTAAGTGGCTAATGTAAGTAGAGGGGGTTCGGAACTGAGATGCACAGTCGCTGCAATAAAAGACTGGATGTCCTTTGTCCATGTTTTTCAAAAACTTTGTTCCTCCGGTTTTCCTAAGTTGATACTTGACATTTGCCAACCAGTGGCTGATGGTGGTCATCGACAGTCCAGTGAATTTGGAAATCTGCATGCGCTCTTGTGGGCCTAGATCTGATAATAAATATTTACCTTCAGATGTCTGGAAGAGGCTGGAAGCAAACTGCGCTTGCAAAATGAGCAGATGCTGAGGGTTCCAGTTTGACTGCCTGCCCTTCCTTTTATGCAGAGTGGAGACTTCCGTGGAGACGTCCTCAAAGCGTCGGACATCTATTTCCAACTTCATGGACGGGATCCTTGAGGATGCAGCAGGTTTTGGTGTGGTAGCTTTGGGAAGAACTTTGACCATGTCGGCGATGTCAGACAGAGCGTGCTTTTGAGGTGGAGAAGTACAAGATTGTGCTTGAGCTGACTCAGCTTTCTTGCCTTTGGATTTGGTCAGGTCAATAGGCTGATCATTGTTTTCAAACAAATAGTGCCTGGACACACTTGCAGGCTTTGGTGGGGTTGGAGCAGGAGATAAAACAGGCTTCTCCATCATATTTAGATTGGGTTTGTGGAACATGGAAATTGTGCTAGAGCTGGGGCTGCAGTTGGACTGAGGCTGTAAGGGCTCAGTGGCTTTGCCCAGGTGATTGTTCAGGACCGACTGCAGCGCGCTCAGGGGGTTCACACAGGGCAGCTCCGAGGAATGGTTGGCAGCAGCACAACCATTACTGAGAGAAGCTGCTGGTGGCTCCTTGAGGACTGGCTTTTCTTTTCCACTGTCCTCTTTAATTTTGTCTTCTTCTTTCAAAGGACATGGTTCTGTCTTTTTTGGCTCCACAGAGGCTTCAGCTTTGAGGAGAGGTTCCCTTTCACTCTGGCTGAGCGAGGCCGGCTCAGCCTGGATGCCCTCCTTAGCATAGTCCTTTTGTACCTCCTCCTTGTCCTCAGCCTCCTTCTTCACTTGAGTGCACTGGCTCACATTTGCTGAGATAGGGACCAGAGGCATCACCTTCCACTTGGGCGCTATGGGCCTCAATTTGTTGGTCATGGTTGGCCTGATTTGGAGCACCTGGGATCCCACAGGCAAGGATGGCTTGGCTCCCTCGGAGAGCTGGTACGCTGCGTGGATGCTGGGGTACGCACTCCAGCTGGGAGCTCCGTTCTGAGCTTTATTGATGGCTGTTGTGACAGTGTTCTCCAAGGACTTTAAAATGTCCCCACCACCCTTTGAACCATCTTCTAAATCTTCTTCTCGAAGGTACTGGTATTTCATTGTGGGATCCAGGGGTTTCTGAAGAGTGTCTTCGTACTCCTCAGTTTTCACTGCTTTCTCATCTTTGTTTGCATCATCAGCTTTATCTTTTTTGCTTTCTTTTTTAAGTTCAGAGGCAGGACCTACGCATTCTGCAGATGATTTACTGGTTGATTTTGAAACAGGGCTATCATTGGCTGGTGCTTCAGACAGCGATTGCATTTTTTCCACAGCTAGAGGATCCAGAACAAGTTGCTTTCCTTTCTTTGAAGCTGAACTTGTGACTTTCAAGAAATGGCCAGTGACCATCATGTGGGTCGTGAGCTGCTGCAAGGTATCATGGGAACTTCCACATTCCATGCATTTCAAAATCTGGGATTTGCAGGCCTCGAACTGCCAGGTGTAGCTGGCCCCGTTCTGGTACCCGTAGCGGTTGTTGGAGGAGAGCTGCAGGTTCGCGTTCTTCTGAGGAGAGAAGGTGTCGGAGAAAGACCCCGTCGTGGAGTCGGGGGAGCAAGGCCTGTTCACATCAAACACACGTTTCTTGGCTGGAGTGACCATTTTTGAAGAAATGGTTGGTACCGGCTCCTTCAAAGGCACTTTTTGGTAATGTTTTGTTTTTATCATATGAACACTCAGATCTTGAAGGGAATCAAAAGAGTCACCACAGAACATACACTTCAGAACTTTTTGTGCATCTTCCTTGTCCATGTCCTGGAACGCCCTTTTCCGGGGCTTGGAGTAGCTGGTAGGTCTGTGCTTGTCCTTTTTGTGGTTGTCATCCTGGTAGTGGCCTGTCTCGTTCATGTGGACCGTGAGCTCTACCAAGGTGTCGTAGGCAGCGCTGCACTGCCGGCAGCGGAAGCGGCTGGCGCCCGTGAACACAGTCCCGCACATTTTGCTGCTCTGCCTGTAGAGCTGCACCGAGCTGAACAGGTTGGGCTTGGAGACAGGCCTGGAAGGTAAATTCTGCTGCAAGCTTTTGGACAGCGCGTCTTGGTGCCAATCGAAATCAGCTTTGTTCCCTCCGTTCCTGTTGTCGCAACTCCTCTTTTCAGAGTTGGACAACTTGAAACCCAGCCCCAAGCCCGTCCAGTAAGAGTCCGACAGGATGTTGGCATAGACTGCTGTCATTTTATCCATGCAATCGTGGGTTTCGCTCTGGGCTTTGGGGTGGGTGCTGCTTTTGGGGTCCTGGGGCTCCCTGGAGCAGATGTTTTTGATGTCTGCCACATGGTCACTGCCGTCACTCAGCAGCGATTCGTTCTCCGCATCCTGGTTGGATATGTGACTGACAGGGGAATTCTGGAAACTAAAGCTCCCTTTCTGCTCCGGACCCACTTCATGTTCCTCATCCGTGCCGGTGTCATTGCTGCCCTGCAGCTGAGCAGTTGAGTTGTTGTCATCGTCATCTTCTTCCTCCTCCTTTATATCTTCCTCTTCCTTTAAATCTTCCTCTTGGACATAACCTGAAATGTAATGTCAATATATGAAAGAACCTGTTAAAGGAGAATGGTACAGTTCCAGTTTTCTAGTTTCACTATGTATTTTCTTTACTAGATTTTGCTTTAATCTATAACTATATTCCCTGTTAGTTCTGGAAGTGAAAAAAAAAGCCAAATGATGTCTCTTTTTTTGTGAAGGTTGCTGCATTTTGTTGGCAGATGATCATAATTCTTTATAACTGCCAGAGATCCCAAGTTAATAATTTTCCTGTCATGGGAGTGTAATTCTAACTGTCCTGTAATGGGACAGTTGGAAAATTCATATGTAAGAATTTAAAGTTTATACTAAAAGCTTCAATTCTATGAAATTGTTTTTAGCCTCAGTGAGAGAAAGGGTGGAATTTGCAAGGAAGAAAAGAAAAGTAAGTGCCATAATCTTCCTGGTTCAGAGCATCATCTAGGTACAGTAACCTTTTGCCACTTGATCACCTAAAAAAAAATACACTTTAGGATGTACACAAATAATTTATATGTCAAAATACAACATCTGAAAGCATTAATAGGCATAAGTGAAACTCTTTTGTTTATAAAAGTAATGTACTGTGTACCATAAAAGCAAATAGTGCTTCAGTAAAAACAAATTCATAAATTTCAGGGCAGGAACCATTGAAAGTTACAGAAGATTTGATTTCAGAAGGTTTGAGATAAACCAAAGCTAATTGTAGAACTGGAAAATTAGAACAAATCCAGAAGGATTTTCTTTGGCAAATTAACTCTTTAATTACTAAGGTGAACTTGATTCTGTAAGAGTATATTTATTTAGAATCCAATTCCTTCCCATTATCTGAAGGTCATTTTATGGCTCTTTAAGAACCTGGCTCACTTTGCTCCCTTGAATTTGGTACTCCTGACCCAATGATATCCTTCTAGCAAATCCCAAGGAAAGTGTTCCACCTTTCTGATGACCATCTGGACAAAGCCTTCAATTTTCCAACCTATTTGCATGATCTCACCCCTTCCCATACACGTCTGCCATCAGGCCAAAGAGATGAGACAGACGCAGAGGAGCCGTTCCCTGGATGAAGCTGAGCACAAGAAAAGGGAAATGATGGCTCTCTGTGTGATGGGAGCTAGGAAATCCATGTGTCATTTCCCCCACACCTTTCCCATGGATTGAGGACCTGCACAGGTCACACAGGCTTAGAGCTGGACTTGGCTTAGAGCTGGGCTTGGCTTATTCCAGGGGTGGCACCAGAAGGTATCACAAGCAGAGGCAAAGACACAGCAGTGGCTCTGAACAAATGACCTGCACATCACTTTAGCCTGATAAAATAATAATCACACAGCAGGAGGAACACTGTGCTCTTCAGCAGATGCTTTCAGCAAAGAAGCTAAATATTAAATGTTAAGTGCTAAATACTAAAAAATAATCCCGTTAGGATTGTGCTGGGTCCCAGCAAACGTTAACAGGTGATCAGACTGGAGCAGCAGCAAAGACAGCCCTTAGACCTCAATAGTTTTTTCTCCTCCTTAAACTTTTCCCTAATAACCAGACACCACTTTCCCTTTGCTGTGTGTTTTTTGGGGGACCAAGGAGAAGGCAGGGACACGGAGGTGGCAGAAGGTCCCCAGGTGAGGAGCAGTGACCCTGTGACACACGGCCCCTCTCCAGGAGTGTCCCAGTGCCAGGCACACCACACTGAGCACAATAGAAACAGGGAGGGGATCCAAGGGAGGAATCAGACAAAACACACTACAAAGAGCATTCCCACAGCTTTGTGTTGCTGCAAACTGGATTCTCCATTCCAGCACCAATTCTTTGAACAAGATTAACCTGTTTTTCACTAGAAGGTAAGTTTTTCCTTTGAAAGGTACATACAATAGCTTATTCCTCACAAGATCCTTTGTCCTCCTCTAGGAAAAGCAGAAGTACCAGACTGCTGCACATCCCCCACAATACGGATAAAATTTGCTGCTTAATTAGGCATTGACATGTTTACTATAACCTTTACAGAAGAGTAACTTGTGCTGAGGAATCCTCTTTTTTTTGATGTCTGTGTAAGATACTGACACAATCTCGTGTAAGTGGTAGAAATAACCAGTTCCACTATCTCCAGAGGGTCTGCAAGGAAGCCAGAGAGGGACTTCATCAGGAATTGTAGTGACAGACAACAGGGAATGGTTTCAAACTGACACAGAGGAGGTTTAGATTAGATATGTGGAAGAAATTCCCCTGTGAGGGTGGGGAGGCCCTGGCACAGGGTGCCCAGAGCAGCTGTGGCTGCCCCTGGATCCCTGGAAGTGTCCAAAGCCAGACTGGACAGGACTTGGAGCACCCTGGGACAGTGGAAGGTTTCTCTGCCCATGGCAGGGGTGGCACTGGATTCTGTGATTCTGTGATCTTAATTTGCCAGAAAGCACCATCAAAATTTCACAAAACCATCAGTCACATCTGTTTTAATGGTTTAGGGGTTTGGGCAGCTTTAAAAACACACTTTAGTATCCTCCTTGTAAAAGCATTTCTGTTTATGTAAATGATTTAAATTGCTGTGGGCATTTTAAGGACAGTGGAGACCAGTTCTACCAGACAACCTCAGCTACAAGAGATGCTCGTGTTCTTCCACCAGGGCTTTTTAGTAAGATTTCATCGGACATGAAGGGATGTAGCTGGTTAACAGAAATAACATTAATTTAAGTGGACTTTGCATTATTTATTTTAGAAGTAAAGAGTGTCTTATATCTGTACACCCACATGTTCTAAATGCAGAGTCTGTAATAAGTAGCATAAATTTTCCACGTCACACTGGTGTCCATGTAATAAATTGTTGAGTGACCTGTTCTCTTCCCACCAGTTCTCCCCCAGGCTTATTCTGACATTCCAAACCTCTGAGATCCTCATGTGTAACTGTGTTACAGGGAAAAAAAAAATGAAAGAAATCCAAACTCAGTAACTGGATGAATGCTTCCTCCCTTTCCTAGATGAGAATTTTCCCCACCAAAATTAAACAGGCCCAGGCAGACGTAAGATGGGAAAAGTGCAGTCCCGAAGAAGTGGGAGACTGAAATTTCACTATCATTAAGAATTGACAAAACTCAGGAGCTTCAAAGCATTGAATGGAAGCAATTTTTGGCTTCCTAAATGGAAATACTGGTTTAGTGCTGATTGATCTCAAGACAGAGTGTGTCAAAATCATGACATCATTAAGGATAATATTATTGTATGGATAATAATCACAAATACAATTCCAAATTATTTGGTTTCTTAATTTCCCTCTGTGTCTTTGTGACCGGATTGATGGTAACCTCAGAAACCTGCTTCTCTAGGATGAGGGCTGCAATAAACAGCTGGTCCTTTATTCTTCAAAGAGGACATTTTCTCAGCTATTTCTGGAATACTTCCACAGAGGAGCTAAAATAAACCAGGTCCAGTTAATACACCTGCAAAAACCGGGTCTAACACCACCCCCATGCACCTTGGAGCTGCGAGCTCTCCCTGCAGACTGCCCCAAGCCAGGCTCCAGTGGGGGTGAATCCAGCACTGACACCAGGACTAACCTGGGACTGGCACCACGTTATCCAGCACTCCTGACCTGGAGTGGTGGAGGGTCAGTACAGCTGCTTTTCAGAAGTGTTCATTCTGACTGTTAACTTTTCCACCAGCAGATACTATTTTCACTCAAATTTGCTCTTTTTCCATGTAGAGAAACATTTATTAACATATATCTATATATATACACGTTTCTTTCCAAGACTGGAAAATTTATTTTCTGCCAAGAGAAGGGACAGTGAACCATTGTCCAGAACAACTCTGCTAATCCATGTAAAACCCGTGGCACCACCTGCACTTCTCCAGCCGTACATATCCCGCTTTTCCTTGAAACAACATCATCAGAAAAGCAATCTCACAGTGCTAGAAGGTGATCTTGTTTCCTCCTTGTCTGGCTTCAGCTCAAACATCTTTTTGTGTTTGGCAGAAGCTGTTTCTTTCTCTGAAAGATTCCAAGCAGATAATGGATAATGACCACTTCTCATTCCTCCTTCTCCAAGATGTCGAACAGCATTAAGCACCCAAAGACAAATCTTAACCTGGCTCTTTGTAGGAGTTCAGAGCTACAGTTTCATCCCTGTCTGAAAATCAAGAGAGAAATTGGCAGATGGGGGAAAAATAGTTCCCTACTCCATTGCATAACTCTTTATTAAAGACATTTTGGAGTTTCATGAGATTAAAACCAATGGAACACTCTGGAAAAGCAATGGAGTTCCATGGAAAGAACTCCCAAAATATGCAATTTGTCATACAAAAGTGAATTGTAGAACTTCAGAGTTTTTAAGGCCCTGTTCAATATTTCTGTACCACAGAAATAACTTCCTGTTAAGTTCCCCAAGATGGAAAGAAAACACAGGGAAAGGTTCCTGAATCTGGCACAGAGAGCACCTGGGACAGTGGAATGATGGATGGAAGGGACAAAGGGACATCTCTGTCGCCTCGCCTGAAAGTCCTGGTATTGAGTTTTAGTTCCAAAGCCAGGAGCTGCCTGAGGGAGGGTTTGGATGTCCTCAGAAAAGGCTGAAGATGCTCAGTTTCCTCTTTGCTGGGGGCCAGTCCATTATTTTGGACAATGGGGCATTTTTTGCAGCTTTTGCTGCTGTTACTCTTTACCATCACACCCACACTCAGTTTGCAGTGGTTCAGTGTGGATCACCACCACGGTGATGAATTTTGGGTCCAAAACATGTTGGCACCTCAAAGGAGGGATTTTTCCCAATATTCCTTTGCCCTTTTTTTTCCTAGAAATTTATTTTTCACGTAGCTACAGCAGCTGATACCAAGGCATGAATTCCTGCCTCTTGCAGAGTAGGAGAGGGAACACCCACCACCATCCACTGCAGGAGGACAGGAGCAGCTTCTGCAGGAGCAAGGAAAAGAGTGGCTTCCACACTGACTGAATTCTACCACACAAAGGCAATTCCATGAAGCCATAACTATTATTTATATATGATGCTGAAATGAAGCAATTTGGGGCTTTCATTTTGTTGTACTTTAATTAGAGTTGTATTATAAAGTTTT
This sequence comes from Pachycephala philippinensis, assembly GCA_013397055.1. NCBI lineage: Eukaryota > Metazoa > Chordata > Aves > Passeriformes > Pachycephala > Pachycephala philippinensis. Next base: position 124,599 of record VWZT01004294.1, on the reverse strand, counting down.
CTATTAAATATCCAATTTCCTACTGGTTAAGAAGGCAAAATACCCTCGAGTTTCAGCGGGGCCCTTAGCAGCACAGAGAGAACAGATTATGTCCTTTGCACTTCATCCTGCACAGTCATGAGCCAAACGATCAGTGGCTGGAGCACACGTGCAGGGAACTGCTTGTGAGTGACCCATAAACCCAAACCCAGTAATAAAACAGGAAAAAAACCAACACAGGCAAAAAGAGAGGTGAGCTGATGTGAGCTGCTGAGCTGAGAGTGCAGAGGAGGGATGGAATTATTGTGGAGTTTTTTCTTGAATAATTTTCCATAAGGATAACGTTGTTTGCATAGGCATTTATTGAATGAAAAGCAGCTCCAGCCATCCTCGCTATGCTCTGGATTCAGTCAGTTCAGATCCCACCATGTTTGGAGCCAACAGTTCCAGTTCCTCACACGAGGGCTCTGAGTGTCAGTGAAGGATTTGCCTCTCGTTAAAAACATTTGTTGTGTTCTACAAACTCCTGGAACTGACAGTGCCATTGTTACACCCAGCTGACGGTGCTCGGTGATCTCCAGATTGTATTTCCAGCTAAAATGCTCCTGAAGAACGTTGTGACTGCAAAGAGCTCAACCTCCCCCTTGCCCCAGCACCCCAGCTCCCTCCCTCACACCAAACTCCCGTCCTGGCCTCAGCAGGTGAAGTTTTGGGTGGGTGTCAGACAGCCACACATCCCCTGTGAGCTCCGCTCCGTTCTGGTGCAGGCACAAACGCTGCTCTCCAACGTGCAGCACGGCCTGAAAAATTCAAGGGATACAGTAGCAGCAAATATGTTTCCCTCATTAGTCATTTTAATTGCACCAGTGTAAATCACTTTGCTGATGCAAACAGAAGTCTGAAACTTTTGTCTCCCTTTGCCTTTCTTCTGTTTTCTCTTGTCCTATTTATTGTCATGGAAAACAGCAGAGTGGCTTTGTAAATTTATAGATTACTTCATTTAAAATCCAAGTTTCAAATTATGTTTTCCCTCTTTCATTATCCTAGGTTGCCCTAAGTACCAATATAAATTTCTTTCAATGGCATGAGCTACCAATCAGAATCACAAAAAAATATATATCTATAGAAATTGAAATTGTAATGAGTCTTACCAGTGTATTGCTAACACTTTGGTTCATTTGATATGAACTTTGTTTTTTTAAAGTACCACATGGTAAGGCTTTGAAACTTCAGTTTGTAAAAAAAAAACTGTAACAGCCTTACAGCCTTTGAAGTCACTACTGATATAACTCTGAACAGATCCATTCAAGTTCAACTAACATCAGACAAATGTTTAGTGTATCAGAGGAAGCCACAAAAGCAAGGATTTCATCAATATTTCACAACAGCCTCAGGGAAACTGTAGATTGCAATGCTGTAGGGCAGCTAATGGAATTACACACAAGGGTTTTGTACATTTAAAATAAGCAGCTACTAAAAAAATTACCCTTCAGTTTGATAGAAACTGTATAAAACTGCAGATGGGAAACAATTAAATAGCTACCAACATTTATCCATGTCAGCCTGATAGGTCATTTAATAACAGGTATTTCTTTCCTCCTTTCTTTTTTTTCCTGGTAGGGCAATAATAAAGATTAACATTTATGAAAAGTAGCATAAAATATAGTGCAGCCAAATGAATAATTAAAGATGCTTCTGAAGAATTTGTTTGCTATTGTATGGCCGTGAAGACTGCTCTCCAGTAATGAAGTACATTTATATTAACTACAATTATAAATAGAAAGAAGATGAGGATTATGTTTATGGACACTTGCTTGTTATCCTAAAAAAAATAAATCTTTGGCTTGTTTCTGTTGAATCCATGGCTTATCTCATGGCCAGCAGCTCCTCACAGCACATTCTCCTCGAAAAGAGTTGGGCATGGCGTGGATCATGTGGGTGCATGTGGAGGAGGACACAGGACGTGCAAAAAACCCTGAGATCAACGACCAACACTTTCCCTGGAGAGGCTCTTGGGCAGAAAGGAGCATTCAGCCTGTGAAACCTCAATGTTTATTCTAGAAACAAATCCACAGAATCATGTTCCTTTTCATTGCTATGTTCAGCTGCAAAGACCTTGCAGAACCAACTCTTCAGGCAGTTGGGTTTGGGTGTTTAGGTTGGGAAATTGCTGCTTCTGTTCATAACTGATACACAGGACAATGGGAGAGACAAATTATTTGATTGCCATTTCTAAAAGGCTGCTTATTTCTTGGCCACTCCAACTCAAATCAGACCAGCTTGGCTAAATCCAACAGGGTACCCAGTCTCAGAGAGAAGACCCAATTTAAGAAAGCTCCTAAACATTTGTCCCTTTTGGGGTAAGAGCAGTAGGCATCACAGAAAATCCAGAGCTTCCTGAGGACTCAGCTGGTGATCCAGTGATGGTTAGAGACAAAGGCAGCAGCACTTCCCCCACGTTTTACTAAAGCTCAGAATTCCTGCCCAGCTGAAGATGCTGCATAAAAAACAAGCTCCTTGCAATAAAGTGTTGCCCAGCACCTTCTATTGGAGCCGATTTTAGAAAATATGAATTTGGCTTTAAAAGTGCACTACTATAACATTTGTCTACAGAGCAGTGGGCCTTTGGATTTTCCTTTTGGATCCTCAGTTCCAGTGCAGCTCCAGTAAGATCTGCTTTAAGCCAGACTTGCCAGTGATACCCATAAATCTGTGCTGGTTACTCAGAGCTGGTTAAACGCCTCAGCATCATTTCTCTCTCAACATCTCTTTAGATAAGGTACATAAGTAGAAAGTGGGAGTATAATGAAATCCATCTTCCTCATCTTCTTGCTTTGTTTTGATCTTGCATTCCAGGCAACAAAAAACTGCAAGTAATTTTGAAGTGAATTTTCCCTTGCCGGGATCATGGCGTAAAAGGAAGAATACACAGATCATCAAGTGGCTGATTTCCCTCTTTATTTTCCTTTCAGGAACATCCTGCTGCACATGGTGGTCCAAATGAATACTCTGCTCCTTTGGTGACAAATATTATGGCCAGCAAACATTGACTTTTGACCATTAGGCTTGCCTGCACTTATAGCCACATCACCATCAGAGCACTAAGGCAGCATGAAGGTCATTACCCCCGACAGCATCTTCCTTCCACCAACTTCCCAGAGATGTAAGCAATAAGCACTTGCAAGAGATTGATATGATACTTTGTGAGTAATTTGGATGAACTATAACACTAACCCAGTAAAGTATTATAATTTTAAATGTGTCCAGAAAATAATTGAAATTCTGGTTTAGCTTCATCATAATGCACAGCGCTGGGTATATTTAACAGCTGACTAGTTTAGCATGAATATTGCTTTACAAATGAGGTCATATTGTTTTTAAGAAACAATATTGCTATCAAACATGTTTAGGAGGAAAAGCAAGAGATTATGAGTACACTTTTAACCTTTCTGTCTCTTTCTATATCTGTTTACTATGGTGATTTAGGTGCTCAGTGTTGTTTGAAGGCAAACATAGAAGGTTCTGGCATTTAAAGAGATCCAGTAATGAGCAACTGGCAGTCAGATTCTTTCTTATTATTACTCTGTCACAAAATCTCTGTTCTACATCACTCCATCTTTGCAACACCAGTCGGAGATGCGAAAGGTCAAAACATCTCCTTCAGACGTGCAGTCCCAACCCCCAACAGCCACAACCCAGCCCATGCTGTGGGAGAGAACAGAGCCACAGGTGACAAACAGAGTTTCACTGCAGCAAAGCTTTCCCAGGGCAGAGTGGGCTCATCACTGATTTTGTCTCCTTTTGCAGAAGGAGGGATCCTTCACAAGCCATCCAAAAGAGCGTTTAACACAAAATATGTACAGTTTCCATTTACCTCCACAGAATTTGGATATTTCTCTGCTGGGAAAGGGGCACACAGAGGGTCTGATCCTGCTTTTCCCATCTCGCTGCAGCCAACAGTGCCAAGGCTGCAGCAACTGTGAGAAGAATCAGCCTGTGATCCTTTGAAATCCCTTTCAAAATGGAAAAACTTTGAAGGTCCTGCCTGAAATATTTTCTCTGAGAGGCACAATCCCAGGTGGCTCTGGGAGCATGAACTTGCAACCAGTTTTGCCTGAAGTTTGGGGGAATCCTCTATCACCCTCTTCATCAACAGTGTAAATGCACTGCATGCTTGTTATGACCTCTGTTATTTCATTATTTATTGATTTATTTATTTGCTCTTTTGTTATTTACTGCCTCCAACACCAGCACTGCCCTGCCAAAATCTTTTACCAACATGGAAGAAAATTCTTCTTTCCCACCAGATCTCCCTGTTCTGATACACTCCAGCACCCTCTTCTTTCCATACAATCTGGGATGCTGCCCCACAGTTTCCTTGCAGATATAAAGACCTTTTAATGGTAAGAATTCTAATAATTATCAGCAGTAAAATTAATACTGTTGGCTCCATTCTGCAAAGAAACTTGTGCAAAACAAATCAGTCCTTGTCAAAAGAAGAAACTTCCCACTGATATGGAAAATAAATACAGTGTCCAAGTATCCATCAAGATTCATAAAATAACGGAAATTTCAAGGAAAAGAAAAGAAAAATGATTGAAACCCAAATATTAAGCTGTGTTCTTTTAAATTGGGTCTCAAATGATCCAAGGAAGGGTTGAGAGCCAGGGCCAGTGCACAGATCATTTACAGATCATAATCACCCCAGTCTCAGGCTGCATTCCTGCCCTGTCCTAAGCGATATCTGACATTTATCACATGGGACAGAGCATGAAAAAAGAGGCAGCAACAACAGGAGGCTGCAGCTGCACGGGCTCAGCTTTTCCTGAATCTCAGCAAGAAATAACAACTCTGAGTTATGGGCAAAAACTCCACTAATCAGAGAGGTCATTACTGACAGAAACAACTTCTCCAGCACAGGTACCATGATGTCACCTCTGCTGAAGAGAGGGACCTCAGTGGGTACAAAAAAGCCATTTATTATATCCATTGGATCTGAGACCTGCAGGAGCTCCGAAAACACTCCAGTGATCAAAAATCCAGACTCTGAAGTCCTGAAAGAGCTGAAAGGATGGGTTAACTACGACCCAACTCTCTACTACCCAACTCTATAACAGAATAACAAAACTTTATACAAAACTTCATGAACTTCCCCACATTTTTTTTTCTGGGGCCTCACTCAGACTTGGACTGAAAAGCAACAGAGGGCATCTGACCTCTACCAAATTACTCAGAATACTGACTCTAAAAGATGAATTGCTGCTGCAGGCAAGTCCAAAGATTTTAAAAAGCCATTTAAAAAAGGGCTATTTAAAAATGTTTACAGTATTAAAATACATTTAATATTGTTCTAATAATCCCAAGTGTAAGTGCAGAATTTTCAAGTGATTAAATCCACACAAAAAGCAAAATTTTCCGTTTTTGTTTTAATTTCTCCCTCCTCCATTTCACTGCCTCCCAGCATCAACATTCAACTGGGACATCCCTGGAGCTCTGCATTTGGGCAGAGGAGCAAACGGACCTGGGCTGTTTATTAGGGCATCACTTTGTGTCTGTGTGGCATCATTTATTTCCTGGGAAGGGCCCATGCCAGGTCAGGATCAACACTTTGAGCAGCCAATCCATCAGGGGGGAGCAGGTGGCAGGGGAGGTGGAAGGAATGGCTGGAAAAGGAGGAAAAACTGAAATGGATGGAAGTGGGAAAGTAATAAGAAAGTGATCAGTGAAAGTACAAGCAGCAGGAAATAAATCAATCACAGCAGTGCAGAGCAGAGCTGGCTCTGAGAGGGTTCCCTTCAACGTGAGCAGGGCTTTAACCTCTACAGCAGCACGTGAATCTGAAAGGTTTTCCCTCCAAATTCTCCTGGGAATCAGAAGGATGAGCAGAGCAGGATTATTGTCAGGGCATTTGGAGAGAATCAGAGAGAAAACCCAGTCTGCTTTCTGAGACAGGCAGGGACAAGGAAGGATTACAGGAATTCTGGACACTGCTTTTCCATCCATGACCCAACTGTGTTTATTCTGTGGGAATGTGGCACAGGATCTGCACTCAGATTTTGATCAGACCCCTGGAGCAATAATTGAAATAAGAAATAGAGTGGGAAGTGCACAGTGTTATAATAAAACACTCACACACTAACTTGACTTCCTGAACATAAACCCACCCAATAATGTTATTGAGGCTTGGATTCAAACCAGGAAAATCCCTTTGCTACCAAGAATCTGATTATTCATGACAAAAAATCTCGTGCACCTTATCTAGCACAGGTTTTGTACTGAGTGCTGATCATGTGAAAGCAAAACTTGTAATTGATGCTGTTTTTATCAGTGGGAGCTGTGGAAGTGGAGTTCTGTACAGCTTTTTGACAACACATGAGGATACTCTGGCTGTGGACACCAAGCCCTGCTTGATTTGTTAAGTAGAGAAAGTCCCTCAGGATTTTATGGGTAAAGTTGATTTGGAGCTATAAAATGGAAGCATTTATTACAGACCAGAGGCCAACAGCACTTCATTACAGACTGTCTAAATACTTTCAGTTTATCCACTAGGTTCAAATCCAAACAATACTTCCCTTTCAAAGCATTTCTGCCTGGTTTTCTTTCTCTTTCTACCAGCAATAACACCTTAAAAAACGCATTTTTAATGTGTTTATCAATCTCTGCTAAAATTTAAATGAAGGCAAAGCCTGCCACAGATTGAGCCAATACCTGCACAAGGTTTGTCTTGGAGAACTCCCAACTCTCCTTGTCTACATGGGCTAATTGCTGTACATACCCAACAATGTACAGCTGGAATTTGACCAGTCTGTATCTGAATTTTGGAATTTTATTTTATTTTATTTTATTTTATTTCCATTGTACTGCCAGTTCACCGCTCCTTCTGTGCAGTCAGTTCCCTCACACCGACTGGAAATGGGTTGCACAAACAAAGAGAGAAAAACATGTCTAAAGGAAGAGGTTTCAGAAAGACTGAAACTGCTTTTAATCCATTATTTAAGAATTCACCATGTTTTAGTCTCTGCCCCTTTCAAACAACTCTTTAAACACTCACTGGGAGGAAAAGCAGCCAAAAGTGTCAGGGGCAGCTTGTTTCCACCAGCCCTTGGGCTCTGTGGAGCTCCATGCACTGAGGAGAGGAGCCTGACTCTGAAGGGTTTCATTTCTAATAATTTTTCAATTGCTAATGATATATTAACTTTTCCATGTACAATAAGCTGAATTTCTTACTGGTTTAACTCTTCTGAAGCAAAAGGATTTAGGGAGAGGAAGAACTGGCTCAGTGTTTTATTTTTCTTGGCTCTCTCTCATTCCTAGTGCTGGTTTTGTCTGATGGGCACCTCCAGATCATGGAATCAGAGAAACATTTAGGTTGGAAAAGACATCCACAGACATTGAGCCCAACCATTAATTCCGGCAAAGATTTTTTTGAGGCATTAATTCCATTTTATGGAAGGCAAAGTGTTGCCAGTACTTTGAAAAGGAAACAGTGAATTCACCTCCTCAGTTATCATGAATCTGAAACAAAAAGGATAAGATGATTTCCCATATTATTTCCCAATTTGTTTGTCCTCATGTGACTGAGGGACAACCTCTCATATGAAATTCATCTTCTTCCCAGCACAATTCAGTCCCCTCCACCAGCATCAACTGCCCCAAGGTGGTTTCACCACTGCCTTTTCTTCCTTCCCCTATGAGCAGCCTCATGTTGTGCCTTTTCTCCTTGACACTGGTAAAATGCTGGTGTTGGAGGAAGCAGACAATTAAAGGTCAAAAATTCAAGTGTTTTTCTGTTCCACCCCGCATAAACCCATTGCTGTCAAGGAGGCAATCATGTCTGCAAATGCACTTTATGGGGCTGAAATCTGTTTCTCAACTTAAACCATGTAACATTTAAATATCAAAAACTTTGTTTTCTAATGAGCGAAGTATTGAGGGGGGAGAAATGAATTATATGCTTGATGTATACTGAAGGCTGGGAAAATTAAGGCCATTTCCCATGGTGAGAACGCAGTGATTCCAGTTTGTGAGAATAAATTAAACCTTTGGGAGAATTTGTCTTCCATTAAATTGAACAGCTAAACAGGCACAGAAGATTTTAATGTCACCACCAGCAAACCCCAAAGGTTACAAAAAGAAAAAGAAACAGTGTTTTCTTGTTTGGAAGTTCTCTGTCTCTCTACCTAAGAAAAGATGCAAACTGTAAATGTATGTTGAGACACAAAGACTCTTAAAGATCATAATTCCATTCCTATACCATATGCTATTAATGTCTGTCAACACTGTTTAGCCAGCAACTGCTGACAGAACCATATTTGCTATCTAAATACATCATAAATAAATCAGTAATGAACTGCTTTAGTAAACCTTCTGCACTGATTGGAAATACAGATCGAGTAAACAAACTCTGGGGATAGCATTTTGCAGCTCCAAGTACATGCAAGCGTTTAATGTCAGTGACAAAGTCACTCACACCTCTCTCTCTGCAAGGCACGAGGCGGGGAAAGAAAATCCTAAGGATGGCAAAAGTGTTTAATCAATTGTAGCAAATGTACCTGTCAGCATTCATCATATTACCTCTGGCAGGGCTTTTTTACCTGATGCAAATCTCAGAAAAGGGACTTGGAGCTGGGAACAAAACCGAACCCTGGGCTCAGTGCTGCTCCCTGGGCTAAGGAGAGGTCACCACACCCGGCTGAGCCTCCCCGGCTTTCCCAGGCAGGCCTGAGCCAGCACAGCCTCTGCCCACCTCTTGCCAAGCAAAAGAGCAGATTTTGTTTTAAATATGAGCCTTTTTCAGGAAAAAACCCGGGAGCCAGGAATGAATCTCCAAGAGGATTCCTGATCTGCTGCAGGTTAACCGAGAGTTTTGCACTGCAGAGTTTCTGCTGCTTTCGAAGGGAAAAATGCACATTTGTGCCAGAACTGGGCTTTGAGATGTGGAATACACTGAAATAGAAAACTTCAGGTGCTTTGCGAATGTACAAGATAAAAAATGGTAGGAAACATTCCCCTGTTTGTTCAAGCAAAACCTATCAAGTGTTACCTGGACAAAAAGGAACTGTTTGGTGAAGAGGGGGTGGAACTGGAATTTATCCCATAGGTGGAATACTGAGAGACAGGAATTAGTAGTAATGTTGTCTGTTAGATGTAAAAAAAAATCCACCAGCACCATAAAATTGTAACTCAATAAATATTTCCAGTCTTCCCAACTCTTTTTTGACACAGGTTTTTTGAAAATTACTTTCTGACAGCTTTCTGGTAATTAGACACCACAGCTTTATATCAGAACGGTCTTAATTAAGACTGCAGAGAGATGCTAAAATTATCATTTTCTCTGCTATATTTTAGCAGCAGAAATTCTTGGAGATCCCTGTGGGATGAGACTTTAGTCCAGAATAAAACAAGTGCTAATTTATCATGATGCTCGCAACGGATGATATTTTAAAAAAATAGAATTGATCTCTCTGGATGGAGTATGCAAAGTTCCTCTTGACGCCGTCAGACAATTGAATTATCCTTTGTTCCCCTCGAGTTCACAGCCTGATGCCGTGTAGGATGCAGAAAAGGCCCTGTTTACAAAGTCAGAAGGCTCAGCAGCAGTGGCAGGTGTTATCCTTTACAGCAGGAATGGGCTCTGAGCAGCTCCCCGTGCCCTTCCAGAAGGATGGAATGGGATCCATCCTCCTTCCCCTGCTCCCTGCCCTCCCTGCCCACCTGGGGCTGGGTCAGCAGTGCCCTGGGAAAGGGTATCAGCCTGGGCTAAAAGGAGCACGGTTCCGTGAGGGAAGAAGGGTAGAATCTTATCTTCCAATAAATCAAGATATAAATTTAAATTATGAGCACCTTAAGAAGACGGAGGTTCATGCAAAAGAATACAGTGTAAGACAAGGTTCCCTCTGGTGTCATTTGTTTCTGTGACAAGCTGCAGAGATTGCTGCAATAGAAGAAGTCCCAAGCTCCTAAATACCATCTCAAGTAGAGTTCATGTAAAAAAGAAGAGAAGCGGCACCGTCTGGATGATAAACATTCATATTTTACAACCTTTCAGTTTATTTACTGATATATCTTTTTCTAACTATATTTGTTGTTTGTATCAGCTTGCCTAGGCAAAACAGAGCCATACATAATTCAGGGCTAAAATTGCCATCAAGTCACTGCAGAATCTAAACAAATAGACCCCAAACGTATATTTTTCATTAATAACCCTCCATTACCAAGTTCCGACACTCGGAGCCAAAAAATAAATAAATAAAAGGGCGAGATAAAAAAGAAAGACACCTCATTATTTAATGCCAGTCTCGCTGGCTCTGAGCTGGGAGCAGGTGAGGCGTTGTCTGGGATTTGGGGCTCGGTGTGACCTGGGAGCAGTGGCCAGGGCTGGCAGGGGACAGCTCGGAGGAGCCATCGGCCACTCGGCCAAAGCTGTCACCAGCCCTCACGCCTGCGAGACAGGGCTAAGTGTGGAGTTCCCGTGCCACTTACACATTTCATTTTCTGCTGTCTTCCTGTCCAAAAAAAGGAAGAAAAGAAGGAAAAATAAAAAAAAAAAAAAAGGAGCGAGGTGGAGTGGGGAAAAGCAGAGAGAAGAAAAGGAACTGTTAATTTCGAGCTGAAAATAGCAGCTGCTAATGGGCTTTTGCACTCCTTCTGTAGTCACAGCAAGGTCGTGGTCAGAAGTAGCCTGTGATTGATTCTAAAGAGAAGCTTGGCTCACGCCTGTAATGGACATTAAAATATCTGAAAGGAGCTCAAAAGGGAACACAAAAAAGTGACACATTTTATGGAGCCCTGGAGTCCTCCAGGCTCTCAGGATGAACTTGGAGGGTGGAGTCATGCCCTGTTTTTATAATTGTCCCTCATAATAATTATTGCAGTACAAGGAACAATTAATGGTGTAGATTAGTCTAACTTCATCAATTTTATGGCCGTTTTATTGCTCTTTCTCGCAGCTGTGAGAGGCAGAGCCCGCCTCCTCCATCCCCGTGTGTAAAGGGTTAAATGAGATGAGTGACAGCCTTTCTGCATGATTTACAACTTGGAGCCCTGTAGTGAAACCAGCGCTTGATGGATGATCCTGAAAGACGGAGACTAACCATAAATCATGTCTTTGAATCATTGACAAAGATAAAGGAGAGAAAGAAAAAGCACTGGCATTGACATTCATTCTCCCAATAATGTACATTGACTAGTTACAATACAGAGCCTTAATTAAAAAAGCGAACTCCAAGTAGTCACCTCAGTGCAGGCAACGGCTCCGGCAGCCTCATGGAAATCACAAATAAAAGTTCCAGCCGCATCCAGGAGAGGTTACCTCGCTGGGAAAAGCGCTGGGATGAGCTCTTGGCACAGCCCTGATCTGGAAACAAAACCCACTAAACCCCGCTCTAACCTCCTCGGTATTTAGCACCCAGCTTTCCTTTTTTGTGCCTGTTCTTCCTTTCAGCTCACTGGCAGAGCCCCCCGCCCAGGCAAGGTGAGAGCTCTGTTGTTTCGGGCTCTGGCTGTGTGATGCAGAGATGCCAATCTCCGCAGGCAAAACAAAGGAAGGGCTATTATTGTCTCTGCTCCCGGAGAAACACAGGATTGTGCCTGGAGGTCTGGGATGGTGGGTTCGGGAAAGGGGAATGTGTTTGTATATCGCGGTAGGTCTGGGACAGAAAGGTGCTGGAGCTCACAGGGAAGCACATCTATCCAAGGTTTCCAAATTTACGGCAGGGATGAGAAGAAAGCTCACATTCCCTGAGGAAGAGATCATTGTCAAGGTGCCACTTGTGCCCACTCGCACGAAGGGATGCCCGACCTGCCCATCTGCCAACATCAGCAGCACTTGAATTACTTCCCTCCCAAAAGCAGAGCTGTCACCTCTCTCTTTCAGAGCTGGCACAGGGCAATACATTTAGTATTGCACAAGAAGTGAGAGAAAATCCCAAAAAGCAGTTTCCAAGAGACTAAAGAGGTGTATAGAAATGAAATAGTAAAGGCAGGGATATATGGGGAGAAGAGAGGGCCTGGATATGCTCATTCCTCACTGTGCTAGTCCTTTCAAAAGGAAGCCACAGATCTGACAAATTCATGTGCTCACATAAGAGAAAACATCAGGGAATGAACTCCCAACTTTTCCAAGTCTTGTGCCTTTCCCAAATCTTTCCGATTTGTCAAGCATTTAATCCTCATGGTTTCAAGAAAATATTGGGATTTCACACATGGCAAAACTCAATTATGAAAACAAAACAAAAGAGGACAAGCAGCACTAAGTAGGTTTTTGTTGGTTAAGGAAAGCAGCTTCTACCAGAGGGAACAACTCCATGAACAGCTGAGGAGGCACAACAGGGCATATTTTAGAAGGCACAACAATCATAATAAATTCCCTTTATTTATTTGCACATATTATTTCCCATTCTTCTCTCTGCCTGGCCTTAGGTCTCCTTTTTCTCTACCCCTTTCCCAGTCCTTCAGGTAATGACAAGTATTTTTATGTGCCTATATCTGTACAGAAACTCTAAGGATTTCACAAACATGAGCACTCCTGTGCAGCAGCAAAGCCAAAGAGGTGCATTTAAAAAATTATTTGATGATTTTCAACTCCTTATTTACAATTTGCAAGTTTCCTTCAGCACAGTATTTGTAATTCAAATTTTTTTCTACAAATTATTCTTAATGCCAACAGCGTTTTGATGCAGGTTCACTTGGACCAGGTACACACGAGGTTTTTCCCCCGGATTGCATGAAATAGAGCTTGGTTTCAAATTTCTAAAGCAAATGTGTTGTCATATTGGATTGATTGGATCTGCCATTTGTTTTCCTTAAGTTTTTGCTGAAGTTTATTTTTCCAATAAACATTTCTATTAGAAACCATTTCCTCAGATATTTACCAGCAGTTAGAGGGGAGAGAACACAGTCACTTATTTGAACTTGTTTATAAATTCAAGAGGATATGCACTGCCTCCTTCTCTTCCACTCTGTCCCCTGTCCTTCCCTCAATTTTTGGTTTAAATTCTTCCTCTGCGTTACAAAAAAATGGCAGTAGCTCCTGAGAAAGCTTTGTTAGTAGAATATATTGCTTGAGTGAAAAAAATTGGCATGAAGCTGTGCCAGGGGAAGTTTGGGTTGGATATCAGGGAAAGGTTCTTCCCCAGAGGGTGCTGGGCACTGCCCAGGGAATGGGCACAGCCCCGAGGCTGCCAGAGCTCCAGGAGAGTTTGGACACTGCTCCCAGGGATGCCCAGGGTGGGGTTTTTGGGGGGTCTGTGCAGGGCTGGGAGTGGGACTTTGATGATCTTTGTGGGTCCCTTCCAGCTCAGGATATTCCACGATTCTATGAAATTGTCAAACTTGGAAAAATTACCCTGTATCTTTTCTTTTAAGGAAGAAAAGTAAGGGAAAAGAACTGAAATTCAAATTTTTGTTTGGAAACAGAAAAGTATCTGAAAACTAACAGGTTTAGAAGTACAGGGGGAAGAGGTGATAACTGAACTCAGGTTTATCCAGGCTCAGCCCCTGCCAGGTTCCCTGGTCACAATTCCCATGGCACAGCACCAACAATCCACCTTTTAATACCACTGAGCACCACAGGAAATCAGAATGCAACCAACTGCTCCCTAATCAATCCACAGTAAATGGGTCACACGAGGGCTAAACACAATGACAATATCTCCAGTCCCTAAAAAAGTCACACTGGGGCCAGAGCAGAGCCCTGATTTCAGTTTGCTCCTGTAACAGAGCTGAAGTGGCCTGATTTCCAGTGCAGCTGGCTGGGTGAAGGAGCACAGCTATGCTAATTACATCATTCTGCTAAATCTTCAGGTGATAAAGAAGACAGACATTCATCTGTCCCAGGAAATGACCCCGGAACCAAGTGAGGTGTTCCACTAAGAAGCAAATACACCTTTGTTGGGAAGTGCTGTAGAGCCAGCAGAGGATGTTACTCAGGGCTGCTCTCAAGGAGTGTGTGTGTGCTGTACCCCCAGAGACTGGGAATTAACTCAGGGATCAGCTTTGAGAGGATTTGGGACACGGCGTAAGTCACTCCTGATTCCCAGGAATGCAGCTGACGGGCCACGTTGGGAAGGGAGGGAAAATGACTCCCTTGATGCCAGGCTGAGGGTGAAATGATGCTTCAGAGGTGCCAGGGAAATGCCTCCTGAGGTTATGGCAGTGGACCTACAGGCCTGGGCATGACCCGGGGTGTGTGAGGAGAGAGCTGCCTCTGGGAGAGGCACAGCTCTGGCCCTGGCTCCTCCACATGTGCCCAAGGAGGGCAGTCTGCAGTTTGCTGTGCCCTGACTGCTCCAGATGTGCCCAAGGAGGGCAGTTTGCTGTGCCCCTGTGCCCTGACTGCTCCAGATGTGCCCAAGGAGGGCAGTCTGCAGTTTGCTGTGCCCTGACTGCTCCAGATGTGCCCAAGGAGGGCAGTCTGCAGTTTGCTGCCCCTAGATGTGCACAAGGAGGGCAGTCTGCAGTTTGCTGTCCCCCAGATGTGCCCAAGGAGGGCAGTCTGCAGTTTGCTGTGCCCTGGCTCCCCACTTGGAGCAGGTCTATCCCAGGAGCTGCCATGGACCCACCTGGCAGATCCATCCCAGGGATTCTGTGCTGTCCCCTGTCCCCAAGGCACAGAGGACCCGTGGGCTCCAGGAAGAATTTGGTAGGCTTAGAGGCTACACAGGAGGGTTGGGGAGAGGGAAGAGTTAATACAATAGGTTTTAGCATTTGACAGAGAATACTTATGTTTAACCATTCATAACTAAATCACATCAATTTAAGTGGATTCCATGTATTTCTGACTCTCACATTAATCTCTATGCAGAGAGAGTGTCTAAATATTTGTCTCCTTCAGTTCCGACATTGTAATTCTCTACCAAAACTAAGGGGAATCCCTTGGTTGGGTTTTTTTTTCTTTTACCTCTTCTCCTTTTTCTTACCTTCTTCCCTTTATTTTCTGGTAGAAGAAAGTGGTGAAAGGCGTTGGATGATCATTTAAGGAAACAGGGATTTAATAAACCCCGTGTTTGGGTACATCACAGCTTTTATGTTGGCGCTGAACTCCACATACATTAAATCCACATCATCTATCAATCTTACAGTTGTGTGTCACTTATGAAAATCTACTGAGTATTGTTTTCATCTCGCCTTACAACAAGCAGCAAAGCCTCATGAATACTGAAGAGCATTGTAAATACTGCACATCTTTTATTTTTAAAGGTCTAGACAGTTTGGAATGGCGAGACTTCTTTGTTGAAAATTGCAGCTTAAAGCAATAATTCCCCGCTTCCTCCTGCCCCGGCTTTGCCATCCTGTGTGCAAACAAGCACAAGTGCTCTGGGTGTCATCAGAACACCTCCAGAGGTGCTGCTGCTGCTGCAGCCCCACCACACCGGGGCTCAGCCTCTGCCAGCCATTAATCCAGCCCCAGCTCGGTTCAAGTGTGATATTATTATTCAAATTCCATCCCACTAGGAAGCAACCAGCTCTGAGATGTATCTATTCATTTCCACTGCTTTATTGAAATCTGACAACCTGCTTTTTCTACATTTTTGAATATTGCAACTTTATGACCACACACTGCCATCACCCTGCTCTTATTTGCCTCAATAGCCCTCGGTAGTGGATCTGCCATGGGCTGAATTTAATAGAACAATATTTTACCGTTAGACAGCACCTTTCACTTTGAAGAATAAAGCCTCATTGAAATTCAGTCATCTTTGGGGCCCAGAGAGGCACAGATTTTTGAGCAGGGATGTTCTGGCCAGGGACACAACCAGTCTGTTTGTGTGAAGAGCGCAAAGTGACCTTTAAAGCACACGCAGCCCAACAGGAGGTGTGAGGTGTTACACAAAACACCACGACTGACCATTATCTGATCCTGTTTGGGCTAGAAAAAGGGAGCCAGGTCTCCTGAGGTGATGTTATGCTGACAGACTACGAGCACAGCCCATTTGTTGGGCTGCACTGTATGCTCAGAAATCTTCCTCTGGCAATGCTTTTCCAGGCACAATCAAAGGGAGGCTCCAGAGTTGATTAAACCTTCCCAAAGAGCTCCCAAAGCCAGGATTTGGCTCATGAGGGAGGGGGGATGTTCAGTGTGGTTCCTACTTTACAGAGACCCAATATCTTCTGCATAGGTTTAACATCTTCTTGGTTTCTTTTCTATTTGCTCATTGTCCTCGTTATCTTGTCAGTCCTACAAATGCACATCAACTTTTCCTGCAGATTATACAGTTTATCACAAGCTGAGAGCTAACAGAAATGTCACAGAGAACAGGGACTTGGGGAACCTTTGTGCTACTTGTAGGACTAAGAATTGCAGGAGTGACTTCTAACCCTTCTGTTTGTTTCTATTTCCATGCCAGAAAAGGTAACTTCTGTTCTCCCATGGACACAAAGGCAGAGCTCCCCTGCCTTCAGAGCTGTGAGCTGTACTGGAGCTGCAGCTATTTTGGGGGTTGAACAGCCTTTTGTGATTTCTCTGAAAGAAGTGGTGGAATCAATCTGCTGCTACTTGTCCGAGCAATTCAGCTCTAGTGGCAGGATTAAGAGGTACCATTTCAATCTACTCCAGGCAGGAACAGGGAGCAGCGTCTCACAGATTATCAGGTTAATGAAGGGTAGGCACAGAAGGCTCAAGAGCCAACCTATGAAGACTCTTTGCTGCTGATTCAGAAGCACTGGAGGAGAGCTCCAAAGCTGCACTGAACACTTCCCCATCCAACCACGCTGGGAATGGGTGTGGAGTTATTACAGCTGAGTTGTCAAACCAAGGAGAGAATCTCAGTGCTTTCCCCTGCCTACATTTGCTGATAAACTTTGGCGTGGGTTTAGCAATTTAAGCAGACCTTGGTATTGCACCAGGCTAAACTCAAACCATAGATTAAACCTGCCCGACTCAAGGGAATCAGGACAGGAAACATCCACAGGTGTTATCTTGGTTTTGTGACCCAAAATGGGATAGGAGAGGTTGTGCCAAGCCAGGACATCACAGTGTCTGTTACTGGGAAAGGGAGCACTCGCCATTTCCACACTCCCGGTGGTTCCAGCGAAGTGAAACCCAGCTCCAGAGCAGCCCTGCAGTGTGAGTTTGACAAACAGATATGATTTCATAAAAGCAATACCAAAACCTCGGGATGTGCACGTAATGCAGAAGGAAAGAATGCAGCCCGTGCTACCTCCCAGTCTGCCCAGTGCTGCAGACTCGCAGCACCTCGTAGGGCCTGGTTTGCAGAGCCTGGGGTGGGGCCATTTGCTGCATCTGAAAAGCAGACCTTCATTTAGATCTGCAAAAAATTTGCAAGTTTGTAAGTTCATCAAAGAAATCTAATCCACCTATTGTCTTCTGATCTCATCCTTCCATATGAACAGAGCTGCTTTTAAGAGCACCACCCCTCCCCACCCCACCCCCCAGCATTTCCTGTCCTCTCACCTTAAAAAACAACCCTGAGAACTTTTCGACCAAAGCAGCCATGTGGAGCCAGAATTGTTTCAGATTTATCCAGGGCCTTTGCTCACATCCTGTCGGGTGTTAAAAATCCCTCTGCTGCTTTGCTAGGACCACCCGGCTAGTTCTGAACCACATCTGACAAAATGATACTGTTCACTTCCAGAACCCATCACACAGTTATTCTTGGATAAAAGGTAAAGCAAATAGCAGCCAACTGCTCACTGCTGCAGAAACGAAGACCATCTAGCCATTTATCAAAGCTTCAGACAACCAGCTTGCTTTGAGCTCAGCCACCTCTCCCATTACAGCTTTAAACGATAACACGCCATAATATCAGAAATGACAAATGGAACCGGGGGCCCAACCTATACACAATCAATACCTGCTCTGAAATAAGAACCATCTTTAAAGTATTGACAAAGGCAGCAGCAATACGGATAAAACTGCAATTTTTCCTTGAATTGTTTGGTATGGCCACTGTCAACATTCATTTGTCCATGACATTCTTTTTTTTTTTTTTTTCCCCTTCATGAGAGCAGCAAAACCCCAGGGTGTGCAAGTATTGTCAAGCCATTATAGTGGCCCTGTGTCTGCTGTTTATTGGAGGGTAAGAGGACAGGGCCGATTGCAAGTGACTTTGGCAGAGCTGCCGGGGAACTGCCGTGCCAAGAAATCCTGCTTTACACTGAGAGAAATCAGAAAAATTTAAGATGTCATCAGCTTCATTCCTTTTCATGGGGCTCCTCCAGCTCTTGGGTTTATTTCAAACACACCCATTAAGTCTCTACAAAAGCAGAATGAGAATTCTGTGTTGGGTCAGAAAGGCTGAAGGACTGATGGAGGAAGCACCTCGTGGGCCAGCTACTTCCACCTCCTGAGTTCAATAATAATAATAATACTTTGTACTTTTATAGCATCTCAGTGTTCACCACATTTCACAGACTCTATGAAGAATTAATAACAATCCAAAATGCTCTGCAAATGTTCCTATCCCCTTACAGATGGGGAGACTGAGCCAGAGCCAAGGCAAATGGCTTGGTGAAGGTCAGGCAGGGCGCTGGAACAGCTGGCCACAGGAACTTCTCCTAAGCCATTGTTGGAAGCACCGATCACTCCTCCTCTCCCACACCATTTGGCCAGGAAAAAGCAAGGAGTGACGAGATGAAGGTGACTTGTGAAGGGAGTCACACAGGAGTTATCTCCAGACTATGTGGACAGCCAAGGAAGTATAAAAGGGACTGGAATTGCCACCGAGGAAACACAGAAATTGTTCACAGAGTCACCCACAGAACTAGAAAGAGGGCAATGACTTTTGAGCCTTTTCTAGACATAAGCAGCCATCCCTGGGCTTTCTGTACAGCCTCAGTGAGAGGAAAGCATGCAAGGAAATACACGTATGAGAGGGTCTGTGGTTACTAATTGGCCTGAGCTCATCACAGGAATACAAAAGGTTTCAAACCTTTGCAATGCAGAGAAAATGGGTCACACCACTGTGCACACCTGCAGCGGAAGGTGCACCTTCAGTGGCACTGCATGAACAGGCCCCTGACATTCATTCCAAAAGCAGCATCAGAAATAGCCACTTCCCTGGAAAATTATCATAAAGAGGGAAAGGCTGGCGGAGAAAAACTTAAAAACAGGGGAATCCGAGGTGCAAAAGCAACTTTCCAATGGCAAGTCTGCCAGCAAACTCTCCCAGACACATCCCTGGCCATATCCAGTCTGACTCCAAGACCCTGCAGGGTGCAGCCCCTGGGCAGAGCTGCCGGGCTGGGAATCCCTGGGAGGCTCCAGAGGCTGAATCCCTCCCATCTCATAGCTGATGTGCAGCTTCGCTGCGTCCCTCTGTGCCAAATTGCCAGCTCCAGCTTACAAAGGGAAAGATCTGGCAACGGGGCTGGATTTGCTCAGCAGTGCTTTGGGAACTTCAAACCGAAAATGAGTCACAGAAGGGAAAGTGTGAACAAAGCAACAAAGGTAAGGGAGCAGCTGGAGATGAGCCAAGCGTTCCTGAAGGATACCCTAAAAAGTGCCACGCATTGCTGAGTGAGTGGGACACAACTCAGGGAAAACACTTTTTATAGTAAGATCTTACAAAGAGTGGGAAGGGAGGGGCTCTGGGGCTTTGCAGTTAATGAAGTTTGGGCACAGAAGCAAATCCATAGCTGAGGCCACTCACTTCCCTGCCATCCTGAAAAGTGGGAGTCGGTTTTTAAATAGCTTTGGCTAAGCCCTTGAAGTTTTTGGGTGGGAAATGGTTTTTATTATTGGTTGTCATTAGTGCCTGAGTGAGTAAACACACCCACTCCTGTTCTGGAGGCAGCGTGAAACAGGAGAGAGCTGCTACACGACTTCAGGAACAAACCCCGGCTGTCTCCAGCGCTTTACTCCAGCGTGCAGCGCTGGTGGCTGTTCTATTCTGCAGGGATCCTCTCCGAAAGGTTTCAGTCTGTGCTGGGATTAGGCTGCTTTCTGCTTGGCTGGCTGACTTGCCTTGGATGAAGAAGATGACAAGCAGGGTAGGAGGCACAGGATGCTCTGCACATGTCCCCTCAGCTCCGGGTGTTTCCTCGTGGAAAGGCAGCAGCTGCCAGTGCCAGCTCCGCAGCGGGAGCTGCGCTACGGAGCCTGAGCGCTCTCGGAGCGCCCGTGTGGCCCGGAGAATGTGCTCACAGCAGGGGCAAGGCACGGCCACAGGCCAAGTTTAATGTTGATTTTAGCACTGCTGGACAGATTAGGCCCAACCAGAATAATCCATTCATCCCAAAACACGGAGGAGTGGGCAGATTCCCAGAGTTCTCTGTCCAGGACACCCAACTCCTCCATGGGTGATGGATATCTGTGAGGGGGATGCTGCACATCAGCCCCTGAGCTCCCTGCACGGTGGCACTGCTGGAGGGAGCCCCTCTTCCCGCTGCTCCCGGCTCTGGGAACAGCCAGGGAATTGATGGAGAGGATCAGGACAATGCCAGGCTGGACAGGAGGCTTTTCCCAGGACTAGAGGATACCTGTCACCCTCCGGAGGAGGTTGAAAAATGGTTTGGAAACTCCAGGTCTATAAGTCTTTTGCTGTAGAAATCAGGCCATTAGTCTGCCTCACACTCAGGCTCAAGGGGAGGAAAATATCTCAGTGCTAAAAAGCTGTAAAAAGCAATTATTATCGGTATTATTCACTAATTATTGCAATATTGCAGGATGGATACTGCAACAGACGTGTTTTGTAGGAAGTGGGCTGACAACAGCATGTTGGAATTGTGCTCCAAAGGAAGTGCAAGCTAAATTAGATTTGTATAGAGCAGTAACATAATGAATAAAAACATTAAAAGAGATGAAAATAATGCAAGTCACATTATTAAAAATCTCTAAAGAGCACAGCAAGAGTGGAGATGGATGTCACATCAGGATTTTGGAAAAAGGGGTGGAAATGGAAGTGAGAAATGGAACACAGGTAGTTGGGAGAATGTAGTTTTAAAAGGGTTAAGTTTCCAAAGGTAAGTAGGAAGCTTGAAGTGCAGGTAGAGTCTTAACAGCAATTTTACAAGTGTTTAAGCAGGTTAAAAAAGAATCAAGGCTTTAATCTGCTGAGGTTCTTTTGAAAATCCTACTAGGATTTCTTCTCAAGATGTGTAACTACCCTAAAAAATCTGGCCCCGATCATTCAAGGAAATTGAATTATTTTCTGGAATAAGGGCTGCCTCGCAGTCAGACTGAAGTCTCTATGCAGTTATCAAATTAAAATAAAATGAGCATGGAAAGCAAATAAAATGAGGGTATTTGATGAAGCAACTCTCTCATAAATGCTGTTACAACAAGGACACAAACACAGCCCGAGAGGTGACTGAGTTTGCTGAACTTTTGGGAGTTTGCCCAGGCAGCAGCTCAGGTCAGAATCTTCTGTGGCAAGAAAAGCAAGGAAGGAGAAAGGATGGCTGCATCTCATCTGGCCCTGCTCTGGGCACGTGCTGCTGAGCAGAGCAGGAGCTGATGAAGAACAAAACTCCAGATGAGGGGCAGAAGCAGCAAATTCTCCTAATTGACACACAGAGCTAATGATTCCTTACCCCAGCATGTCCCTACATCTCATCCTAGGGTTCATCTCCTTTGTTTAACCTTTCCCTGCCGTGACAGGGATCCCAAGGGAGAGCTGGGGTGGCTACTGGAGCATTTCTGGTGACACCTGGTACATGAAATGGGCCAGCAGCCACCCTGAGGTCCCAACACAGCCCTGCCACCTCCTGCTGCCCCATCCCTGCCTTGGCACTGTCCTGGCACAGCTCCCCGAAGCCAAGGAGGCACAGGCACATCTCACAGCTCCTCTGGGATGCCAAATGCAGCCCGTAAGGCAAACAGCCCCGAGCAGTGGCCGGGCTGGGGTCAGGCAGAGGTGCCCACGGGGCTGTGAGCTCCTGGCACAGGCTCCTCCCCGGCACGGCAGCAGCACCCTGCGAGAGGCAGTTGCTAAGGTAACTACTTTCTTCCTTTGAGAGAAAAGCCAAGTAAACAAGCATGTAAATAGACTTAAGAGCCACGTAAATTGTTGGTGAACCTATTCTGGTTACCTTGACGATAAAGTATCATTCTTCCAGGATTTAAACTTTCTTTGGCGTGTAAAGAATATAATACACTGATCTCAGGCAGCTACAGTTGGGGTTTCCAAGTTTGAGGTCTATCTGCTCCCATCCACACTGCAGGATGTGAAGGCATCCCATGTACCCAAGGCACACGGTGCCCCTATTCCAACATCCCAGTCAGCAGGCAGGGGTGCCCAGGGAGGCTGGCACTGTGCTCATCTCCATCTAAAACCAGCTTGCTGCAGCCTGGCCACGCTGCAGCCTTGTCCTGGGGCTCTGCCCTGTGCCAGCCCGTCCCGCTCACGTGCAGGGGTTGCACCCAAAAAGACAACGAGACTTGCTCTTTTTGCTTGTCAAGCACAGCAGAGGAATTCCCAAGGCGGGCTAATCCCTGGAAACACCAGTGATGAAACACCAGTGATGCTCCGTGGGTGTGGGAGAAGCACTGACTCCTCACCAGCACAAGCAGGGACTCGTTGCCCGGACGAGGCCGGTGATGCGATATCAGCTCCGGTTCAATGCACTGAGGTTGTGTCCGTGCTTCCAGCTGCTCCCACAGCCCAGCACGGACCATCCACACCTTTCCAAGGAAAGCCCATGCCCACCCTCACACAGCTTCACTCGCTGGTTCAGCCAGCACGGAGCACTTAGGGTGCAAAGTGGCTTTTTATCCATTTTCCCCGATATTGCGGCCGTGCCGGGCGGTGCTGCGGGAGCAGAGCCCTCAGTGCCTAAGCAGGAGCAGGAACTGGAGCTGCCATAAATGACATCAGGCAGCATAACTATTTCAGCCCTGCCAGTCCTCAGCAGGGGTCACAGCTGACAGCAGACTTAATAAAATTGGCTGGGGTTGGGTGACTAAAATGAAACATCTCAGCTGAAAAAAAGGCAAGATTGAGGCTCATTCAAGAGCTTTCTCCTCACACAGTTAAGGGAGAGCTTCACTACAATTGACAGCTAATTCAGTACACATCTCATAATATATTATCTCCCCGGCTCTATGACAAGTCTAGTGAGCGAGATGCAAATGAACACTTAGGCAGGTAAGTTCTTAATGTCACTTTAAGACTCAGCACAGCATCACTGTCTTCTCCATCCAGTGGATGAGTTCGTGGTGATGGAGCAGTTGTGGGAAGGTAACAGCAGGATGGCAGAGGAAATGGAAGGTAAAGGAGGTTAATTTATGGAAATTATCTGGGTCACGCAGTAAGTAGGACGTGTCACGCACAGCTTTAAAAGTACAATAGTAATTTATTTAGGAGCTGATTCTCTCAATAGATAGTCAATGAGGGTTATCAGGAGGCAGGTAATTGTTTTGATCTCCTCATCATAAAATGAACTGCAGCATCCCGAATGGATGCAGGAACTTCCAAAGTTGTGCAACTCTAACGGGGCCCCCAGAGCAGGGGGAAGGTTTGGCTGGAGTGGGGCAGTGAGGAGTGTGTGGGGTCCTGCAGCACTTCATGGCAGCCGGGCTGTCGCTGGGATTACTGGGATGACAGAGGTTTTGGAACATTCAAGGATCGGTGAAAAGTAAAAATCTCAGAGGATTTTATCACTTTAGAAGTATTTGGGTTTGGGGGGGGTGAGGGAAAAAATAAATTCTATACAAAGAGGCAAAACAGACTCAGACTTTCCCTACTAGTTAAGAACCAATTAATATTTCCTTGTTATAATGGTACAAATGAAAAAGCAGCGTTTTGGTTTTGTTTTTCTCTTTTCCTCCCTTTATTTTGCTGTTTTAATGCCCCGGTGGAGATCACAAAATCTGCACTGCCTTCACAGCATTTTCCACGGCGAGGAGCAGCGAGGGCAGGGAGTGCGAGGGGCACAGACGGCACAAACGGGGAGCCCAGATGGAAGTGCCGGGGGGACCCTCCGGGCACTGCGGGCATCCGGAGCCGTGCCAGGGCTGGGTGAGATTCCTGTGAGCACCTGGCTGCGGAGTGCTCCATCACAGCCACCAGCCCCGTGCCCTGCTGTGCCCGTGGATGTACCTGCTCTCCACGAGCTCTCTGTGAGAAACCTGCAACCCTCAGCACTGATTCAACAGAAAATACTTTCCATTTTTAATTCTCAAGCAATTAGTTAAACCAATCCAAAAGGCTGTGTGAACAGCCTGGCACCGCTGAAAAATAGATATTTTTCGGTTTAGTTGAACTTGGCTCTTTTTTTTAATGCCTAAACCCTTGCACAGGAGTGTCTGCAGCCACAACTGGCAGCAGTATTTAAAATAAAAATCTTTCAGCTGTATCCTTTAGCTTCATCTCCCTCTTCAGAGGAGCTGCTCATCTATCAGAACATCATAATTCCAAATTTTCCTGCCTTAATTGGTTTGTTCTGTGATGCTCTCAGAGAAAATAAATTTCATTTTCTATTTTTTTTTTTTTTAATGGACTGACCACAAATTTGTAATGAGAATATATTTTGCAAAGCTAAAAGGACAGATCAGGATATCTTTAATCAGTTTTTAATTACAGAAGCCAGTGATTCAAAACCTTTAGTACCTGACTTGGTTCCTACTTGGACCTGGTTCCTGCCCCCTCCTCCAGGCTCACGTCTGCAGGTGCCGATGTGACCAAAGCCAGACAGCGCAGGGAAGGTTTCGAGGAGTTTTCTTATCCCAAACCCTGGAATACTGATGGTTTCTGACAGAGCAACGCCAGCTGCTCACCATTTGGAATATATCTGATAATTTGTCATCAATCCTTGGCTCTTAAGATCAGGAGATTCCCTACAAATCCCCATTTTCACATGTAAGAGCTGATTTTCCTGGCCACCGGGATTGCAGGTTGATATTTAAATGGAAGCTGATAGAAATAACTAATTTTTTTAATGACATGTTTTTTAATTTTATCATTTCTAAGGAATCGGATTCCTGATTCTCTGCCTTCTCTCTTTAAGCAGCTTCTGCCTGTTACACTTGTTGCAAAACTGCTCGGAGATTTGAGCTGCTCCTGCCGACGGCAGAGCTCGGCCTCTTTCCCTCTAAATCACAGGAAGAAAATCAGCAAAGGCATTGAGATCACCCAAAAATCCTCTTCTGCCCAAAAAAGTGCCTAAGAATACCCACAGGAACAGTCCAGACTGCTGATGAACTTTTTTGGTTCTCGTGTTAAGATAATTTGAGCTGAGGATAAACCCCAACTCTATTCTGCCTTGCATGACAAATACAAATTGAGCATGGAGCTTGGAAACAATTAATTTAAAGTAATAATTTGTATAAACATCCTAACAAAATTTTAAAGGGTATTAAACACCCTGTTTTATAAACATAACACTTAATTTGAAAAAAAAAAAAGAAACATTTAGAAGGTAACGCATTTAGGATAAGTGCACAACACATGAAAATAATAAATGAAATTTTCCCAGTTTAGAAAATGAATGTAATTAATTAACATTTAAATTACATTTTTAATTGCAATCATACCCTCCCAGGGGACTCATAAGGGACCATAATTGCAATTAAAAGCATGTGGATTAGATAATAAAACAATGCAGAGTGTCTGAAATGTGCGATTTAAAATGGAAAGCAGACATTGTTATCGGCACATCTAACTTAATTGTAGCCATAAAGCAAATGTGCTGTACAAAATAAAATTCACATACGGGAACATTTAATTCTTGAATCTCTTAAAGGGGACACGCTTGAGAGCACATTTTATGACAGGTTCTGTTTGAAACGGCCCTTTAAGGCTTTAGTATTCAGGGATAGTGCTTTAATGTTTTTGCATTAATAAAAGCATAGCTGAATGTTCCTATTAAAATACACAGATACATTTAAGTAAGAGATGAAACTGAGTGCCTGGAATTTAAGTTGCAGAAGGCATAATTATATCAGGAACACATTTTTCTTTGTTCTGCTTTGTTTTAAAATTGCCTTTGCCAGGGGAGAGTTGGAGACGCACTGCATTTCCAGGGTGGGCATGGCCAGGAGAAGGTGGCTGATAAATTGGGATTTTCTGGGCAGACACAGATGTGCTCCACCTTTAGCGTGGTCACCTCCCAGTGCACACTCACAGGAATATTGACATCCTCGTTTTCCTGCTGCTGCACCACTGCTTTTTGATAAATACTGACGATTTTAGCCTTAGTAGCACTAATTCTTCATTTTCCACCAACTCCACTTTGTCTTTTTTGTCCCTGTGCTGGGCACTGCTGAGGTCACACCTCGAGTGCTGTGTCCAGTTCTGGCCCCTCACTGCAAGAGGGGCAGGAGCGTGTCCAGGGCAGGGAACGGAGCTGGGAAGGGGCTGGAGAATTCCTGAGGGAGCTGGGAAAGGGGCTCAGCCTGGAGCAAAGGAGGCTCAGGGGGGACCTTGTGGCTCTGCACAGCTCCCTGACAGGAGGGGGCAGCCGGGGGGGTCGGGCTCTGCTCCCAGGGAACAGGGACAGGAGGAGAGGGAACGGCCTCAGGCTGGGCCAGGGGAGGCTCAGGGGGGACACCAGCAGGAATTTCCTCATGGCAAGGGTGCTCAGGGATTGGAACTGCCCAGGGATTTGGGGCAGTTTGGAGTGCCCATCCCTGGAGGTGCCCAAGGAAGGGCTGGAGGTGGTACTTAGTCCAGACATAGACATGAACAAGTCCCAGTGTTCCCAATGAATTTGTTGAGTTTCCACTTTTACCAGGTTAAAAAAAAACCCAAAAATTCTAAATCTTTCAATGAATTAAATGATGCTGGTCTAATTCCAGCTTGACAAAGAGTGTGCTGGGTGAATAATGCTGTAATTCCCCACGGGATACACCAGGTTACCTGCTCTGCTGGGCCCCTGTGCAAGAGCCTGACCCAGGAAGGAATCGAGTCCAATTGGTAACACACACCACGGAATTTCTGCTGCCAGGGGAAAATCCACTCAGGAATGGTGTGGTACTTCTGCTACCTAAGAAATCACAGTGACACAACACAATGGGTGTGCGTGGTCCCTGCATTAACCCTTTAAAAACTCTGGAATCTTGAAGCAATTCCATGGAATCTCTCTCACTAGCTCTGGCACCCCCATGCACTGTACCAAACTGTGGGACAACATCTCCTAAGGGTTGGAAGAGCACCCCCTCACAATGCTGAAAGCATTACTCAGAGCAAACTTTTGAACTTGAGGGTAACATTTTTCCCTGTGACTGCTCAACGAAGCAGATATAATTTGTTTTGTAATACTTCCCACACCCCCTCCTCCCCCCAGCCAGGAGTGTCAATGCTATATGGAGTTCTCTGCAGTGCTCTGCATATGGTGCTGCTGGAATTTGGTGTTTTGGGCAATAAAGGATTCGTTGTTGGGATTTTAGCAGGTTTTAGGCAATGCAGGAGTAGGGTGAGCTGGCACCAACCATCCAGAGCTGAGGAATACACAAAGTAAATACTTATTTTTTAAACCCAAACAGCCCCACACAGCAGATACCCATAAAAATTCACAGTTATGCCATTGGTCTGTGTCATGTGATGTTTACCTGGACACATGGACACATGGACACATGGACACCTGATACCTGGACACATGGACACCTGGACACACGAACACACGGACACATGGACACATGGACACCTGATACCTGGACACATGGACACCTGGATACCTGATACATGGACACATGGACACATGGACACATGGGCACATGGACTCATGGACACCTGGACACATGGACACCTGGACACATGGACACCTGATACCTGGACACCTGAATACCTGGACACCTGGACACACGGTCACATGGACTCATGGACA